>PVHT020000113.1:6277816-6329743 GCA_004024745.2 Catagonus wagneri
AAAAAAATAAAGTAACCTACCCAAGACAACAGAATTAAGATTGACAGAGCCGGCAAGTATCTGTAGAACCCAGGCTCCCAATAATTTCGCCTTCCCCGGGAACAGCAAGAGAGAGAGGGAGTAATGATACTGCGGAAGGAACTAGAACTTCCTCAGAATCTGAGCTCCTGGGCCTGGGCTTTCCGAAGATGCTGCCAGTATTCTGGAAAGCATCACAGCTCGCCGCCTAATTAGGCAAATACAAACAAACCCATCACTGATGTTTTCAGCCGCTTATGAGAGCAGGATCCTGCTGCTGATCGCTTGCGAGACAACAAAAACACAAGCTCCAGCCAAGATGCCTGCAGGAGACAAGGGGCTAATCGCAGGGCAGCGGGATCCAGAGGCTGGGCCGGCGGGGCTGGGGGCGGTGAGCCAGCCACACTGAGCGCAGCCACAGCAGGACAAGGCTGGACTGAGAGCCGCGTCCAGCCCCTTACCAGGCTCTGGGGTGAGCCGGCTCCCCCAGTTGTTGTAAATTATCCACCGGGCTCCTTCCCAAAGCCCAGCAGAGGGCAGGAAGGGAAGGCAGGAGGGGAGGTGGTGTTTTGGGGGGTATGGCTCTTGGCCGCATAGTATCTCTGGCCAGCCCTGAACAGCTATGGAGGGCAGGGCCATTTGATGGCAGGATGGGGACAAGGCTAGCCATGAAGACGTGAGCCTGAAACAGCCACACAGGATGCACCCAAAAAGCATACTGAGGAGCCTGGTGGAGGATCATAGCTACCTCCACGAACCAGGAGGGGCGCCCCTTATCAGCCCACCCCCGGGAAGCCCTGCCCTACCTCTGGAAGACCCTCAGGTTATAGAGGTACAGGGGGCCTTAAAGCTCCAATACTTCATCCAGCATAGAAATCTCCTCTTTAGTGTCCCTGACAAGTGATCATACCCCCTGCGCTTGAATACAGCCAGTGACGGTGACCTCACTACCACCTCTGGACGCCTAGATCTTTTTTGAACAACAGTAAATTAATAGTCTTCCCTCACATTAATTCTGCCCCTTTGTAGTTATGTGAACACATCTAAAGCCCGCGAAGAGACTCAGAAATATTTGAAGAGAGCTGTTGCATGTCCCTCTGTCTCTCTTTCTGTCTCTTAAGCCCTAGTCTTTTCGTTAAAGGCCACATGGAGGAGGCTGAGGACCCAAGACCTGGGAAAGAGCCAGCGCGGCTCATGTTGGCATTTATATTCAAGCCTGCACAGCAGCAGGAAAGCTGCTTAATGATTTATCATTCTCAAGCTTTTATTTATCTATTATTCATCACCAATGGCATAAGAGGCCCCAAAATTTTAAGTGTCCTGAGACCTCATAAGTGCTTAATCAGGCCCTGGGGTTCAGGGGTGGTGGTAGGAATGACCAGCAAAGAGCCACTTGTGGTTCAAAGTAACCAGAGGTTCCTGGGCACCAGCAGGGTGGGCCTCAATTTCTAGTTCCTGTCCATTCTGAAACAAAATTTTCCCCAAAAATCACTCTGGCTGCTTTGCCCAGTATTTCTCTGTTTCCTTCTCTCTCCCCCTCACTCCGTCTTCTCTGTTTGTGAATCTCAGCCTGGGTCTGTGTGTCTCCTTATCAGAATGCATGGCTGGGAGTTCCCACTGTGGCTCAGCGGGTTAAGGACCCAGTGTTGTCTCTGTGAGGATGCGGGTTCAATCCCTGACCTCCATCAGTGGGTTAAGGATCCAGCATCGCCATAAGCTGTGGCATAGGTCGCAGATGCAGCTTCAGATCCGGTGTTGCCATGGCTGTGGCGTAGGCATCAGCTGCAGCTCCAATCTGACCCCTAGCCAGGGAACTTCCATATGCCGTAGGTGCAGCCATAAAAATTAATTAATTAATCAATTTAATTAAATAAAAAACATGCATGTCTGCTTGGCAAAGAACACTGCCAAGAGCTCTGCTTTCCAGGGCGACCACCCTGCTGTGTCTATGCACACGTAGCACCTCCATTTCTGGGCTCTCCTTCCTGCTTTAATAATAGCTTCCCCGAGAGTTCCCGTCATGGCTCAGCAGAAATGAATCTGACTAGCATCCGTGAGGACACAGGTTTGATCCCTGGCTGAGCTCAGTGGGCTAAGGATCCAGTGTTGCCGTGAGCTGTGGTGTAGGCCAGCAGCTACAGCTCTGATTCGACCCCTAACCTGGGAACTTCCATATGCCACAGGTGCAGCCATAAAAACACACACACACATACACACACACACACACACACACACACCTATGCCACAGGTGCGGCCATAAACACACAGACACACACACACACACACACGCTCTCCCAACATCCTGGGGAAACTCGCTTTTGTGTTGCTTACACTGAGATCAGGGCCCTGAGCAGTCGCCTGCTCTGCCAGCCCTGCAGACCGGCCCCCCGCCCCATTCAGGTGTCCCCACCGCCAGCTGTGCTTGTCTGCCCGTCTCCCCCAACCCTGCCCCAGCCCCCTTAATTTGCCTGCTGTCTCCACAGGTTACCCGCAGTACCTAGTGGTAGGGAACCACCTGTCGGGGGAACATCATCTGAAGATCCTGCGGGCAGAGCTGCAGGACGATGCCGTGTACGAGTGCCAGGCCATTCAGGCCGCCATCCGCTCCCGCCCCGCACGCCTCACCGTCCTAGGTAAGAGCCGTCTGTGCACTGGCGAGGGTGCTATGGGAAGCACCCTGGGCTCAGCTCCAGAAGCCAGGAGCCAGACCGGAGGGTCCTGCCCCCGGACAAAGCCCCCCAGCGCCGTCCCGCAGGGCTCCGGCCACTGCTGTGCCTCCGTGTCAGTACCTCCCACCAGAAGGGAGAAAGTGCAAGTTCCCTCCCTGGACTTCAGAAGGCCAGTGCCAGCTGACCTGTGACCTTGCCCAGTCCCAGCGTGTTTGACTGCCAGTGAGAAAGCTAAAAAGGGCTCCTCGGTGCTTATTTATTCAGTCAGGCAGCATGTTCTGCACGCGCAACCCATGTCGGGGCCTGTGCTCAGTGATGGAGATACAGAGAAGGAACAAGCGCATCTTTGAGTTTCTTCCTCCTCAGTTGACCTGCCCTGGTGCTAACGAAGCCCCATCTAGCCAATTCCCGGGCAGATTCGGCCTGGAACGCCTCTGTTTGCCCTTGATTTCAGCATCCGTAGGAACCCCGCTGCTCCTGCTCCTTCTCACCCTCCATGCTTCCTGGGATCCTGGCGCTCGGACCTGGGAGGACCAGGCTGCCTACATCATCTCTAGGAAGTGTCATTTCAGGCTCTTCTTCTCAATCACACCTTTGCCCCTTTGTCTTTCTTCACCTTGGCTTCCCGGGAGCCCGGCATCCCTAGGACACCCTCCAGGAAAGGTCCCCACTCCTTAACTCGGGCACACCTGCCTGGAGACCAGGCTTAGCTACCCCAGAAACTGCTTCGTCCTAATTTAGAGTTCAGTTGCCATCAACTGCCTCCTTGGGCCAGATGTTATGGAGGAGCCGGGCTGGCCGTGAACCACGCAGGGCTCATAAGTAATAATAGCTCACCTTTGCATAGTGCTGCATAGCAACCCTCGTGGCATTTGCACTTCTGGTACCTTGGCTGTTCTGATGCTGGCCTGTGGGAAGGGATTGCTGCCCCCCAGGACAGTCTGAGGCTCACAGAAGCAAAGGGAGCGCCGGGGCCCCACTGGCCGCCGGAAAAAGAGAGCAGTCCCTTCCTGTCCCCGCCTCCAGCAGCTGCTGTGATCTTGGACAACAGGGTCAGCAGCTGGAGTGCTGCCTCCTCGCCGCCAGGCCGATGAGGCACGCGGCTGCTCAGAGATGAAAGATTTAAGAGGGTGTCAGGTTATCTTCAGATCTACACGGCCAGCACACCGGGCAGATTGTCCCAAGCCCAGCAGCAGACGGGGCCACTTAACTCCGCTTGGAACGTGGCTTCTTGACACGGGGAGGCGGAACTGAGACCCGCTTCAACCTGCGAGTCTCCCCCAGCCTGTGACGGAAGGCATGAGGAAAATGAACCTGGTTGGAGGATCGGTAGGCTGGGATCCCACGACCGGAAGCGGGCCGGCCTGCAGCATCAGGGGGAGAGGCTACGGCCTTCATCTCTCCTGAGATGTGGCTAAAACGGGACCGGGTCTGCAATCGGTGTGCGGATCGAGGGAGGAGAGTAAGCAGGTTCGGTGCCTACTGTGTTTTCTGACTTCGGGGACTGCAAAAGGCCAGAACAGATGTGCTCAGTGGAGCCGTCGGAGTTTCGTCCTCAGAGCTGTTTCAGCACCGCTGCTCCTACCTTGTTCCGGTTCTCGGGGGTCCCAGAGGTGCTAAAATGAGAGGAACCCAAGCAGCACCCACTCTTGACTTCACGCGGGGCCAAAAACAGACGGAGATGCCTCTGGTCCTCAGGCGTCCGTTGTGGTATCAGAGCTTCTCCTGGTCACGTCTAGCCGCGAACAGCTTACTTTCCTCTGCGCCGTCTCGGCGAGGTGACAAAGTCCACCTTCTCCCAAATGTTTTACACATAAGGAAGGGCTCTCACGGGAGGTCGCACAGTTTAACTAACCCTCAAAATAGACCCCAGATTTTCCGCATTCAAGCCAGTGCCCTGTGCCCAGTCTCCGCGTTCCTAAATGCCACCAGATTCTCCTGTGTCTGGCTGGTTAAGAGCCGGGCTTCTGAGAGCCGGGCCTTGGGATCTGATCTGAACAGACTTAATTTTGTCTTGGGTCACATCTAAAAGGCATTCGCTTCTCTGTCTCCCTCACCGGTGGCCTGACCTGGCACCGCCTTCTGGGCGCAGAGCTGGTTTGTGGGGGGAGACGTTTTACAATCTGGGGGTCAGTCGACGACGGGAAAGGTGGCGTTTCCAGGAGCCCCCGGCAGGACGGCCCGGGTGGAATTGCCAAGAGCCGGAAGGGGAGCCCGCGCTGGCGCGTGACCGTCAGCCTTTCGTGCAGAGGCCACGAGAACTCTTCCTCTTAAACAGATTAAGCCCAGACAGGACTGAGCTTCCCCAGGCTTTGCCTACAGTCCTCCGGACTCCTTAAGGCTACCGTAGGTCCCCACCCCTCGCCTGGTCCTGTGGGTCCCACCCCTGAGCTGGTCTTGTGATCCCACCCCTCACCCGCCCTGGGGGTCCCCACCCCTGAGCTGGTCCTGAGGCTCTGGTTGGGTTTCTCTGCCGTTTACGGCCTCAGCTACTGCCCTGGGGGGAGGCCTTGCATGCAGAAGCTGACCCAGCCTTCTGGAAAGCGAGTCCTGGTCTGCTCATGGCAGTACATAGACAAGGTTCCCGTTCCAGCAGAGAGGAGAGGGGTGTTTCTATCCTGGCCAGCCGGCTTCCCAACCAAGATCCCATCTGCTTTGCCATGACATCTCAGCCTGGGAAAATGTCCCAGCCGGCTCCCCAAGGAGGGTGCTGCCTTCCCTGTGTTCCAGGAATGAGAGAGCCTCCTAATTTAGTCTGTATTTGCCTGAGATAGATTTTTAATTAAATAAAGTAAGAGCCTGATTAGAACCTGCAGAAGATGTGAGAGCAGAATGAGATGGTATTCCGGCAAAATTGCAAAGCAAACACTTTGGCTGGAACAGAGGGAGACCCCCCCCCCCGGGTCTTCCATCAAAGCACCAAGTGAGAAGGGCAAATACGAGAGATTATATAGCCAACAGATGTGTATTGTTAAAATATGCAGCTGCCTGCAGCCTGCTAGGAGAAGCCAGAGGGCCAGCTCCGTGTCTGCCGTGCTCCAGAGAGGGCGTGGGGACCGGGCCCGGCAGCCAAGCCTAGAGTCACAGACACATTAATTAGCCTTGTGTTTCCAACTCTCAGATGCAATCAGGCAAGAGGCAACTGTGAGCTGAGTGTTTGCTACCCGCCGGGAGACGGAGGGGACCAGGAGGCAGAGAAGGAAAAGGGGAAGGGGCAGATCCTGTGAAGCTCGGCAAGGCGCGGACTGGGCATCTTTCCACCCCGCATCTCAGGAATCGTGGCATCAGGGACAGAGCAAAAGGCTTGGAGGCCACAGTCAGTCCTGCCATTAACCCAGCTGTGTGACCTCGACCCTGCTACTCAGCCTCTCTGGGTCTCAGTTTCCTCATTTGTAAAATGAAGACAGGGAAAAATAAGATGACCTCTTATTATCTGACCCGTTATTATTGAGAACTGTCCAGCTTCCAGGAAACTATAATTATACACCCATGCACACGGCTACCTCTCCCACCTGTAGGAACCCCTGAGTTGAAAAATAATAAGACTGTTTCAGGTCCAGAGCTGGAAGGGCGGTCTTGCACTTGATTCTTCTAAGGTCCTGAAACTGGGAACCCAGAGCAGGAGTAGATGGACACCGGGGATTTGTCTGACAAGCATTTACTGAGCACCTGTCTTGTGCCAGGCTCCGATCTAGGCACTGGAGATTCACCAGCAAATGAGAGAGAAAAGCACCCTTGCCCTGGTGGAGTTTGTGTTCTAGTGGCGAGAGAGAAACTCAATAAATAATAAACATTGAGCCAGAACATTGCATAGCTGTGTGAGATGGTAGTAAGTGCTGTGAAAATGAGAAAGCAGAACAGGATAAGGAGGATTAGAAACAGGCAGACGGGGGAGGATGGCGGATGTCAAGTTAATTATTAAAAAGGGAATTTTCCCAGTCTTCCTCCCTCATTTCCCTCTTCTTCCTGGCCCATTCTAATATTAACTCCGCCGTCTTGGGGCTCCTGTTCGAAATAAAGCTTCCTAAATCAACACGAATTATTTAACGATGGAGAGTAAGTCAATTCAAATAAAGAGGGCATCTTTAAAATGACATCAAACCCCAAATACTCAGGGGCAAATGGATAAGGTCCATATGTGTCTTTCCCCGGTGCCTTTTCCAAAGCCACAAGCTCCGTCTGCACCTCTTCCAGCAGGAAGAGCTGCAGGCGGGGTCTCTTAAGCTCATAGCGCGGGCAGCAGCCCCCCAGCTCTCAATCCCCTAACCTTCTGAGTTAATGGGTCCAGAGAGAGTGCATAACTCAGGTCCTACAGCAGGGGAAGGCAAAGCTGAAACAGCCCAAGAGCACTGGCTTCTAAAATCATTCTCCATCGTGGCTCAGTGGTTAACGAACCCGACTAATATCCATGAGAACACGGGTTCGATCCCTGGTCTCGCTCAGTGGGTTAAGGATCCGGCATTGCTGTGAGCTGTGGTGTAGATTGCAGAGGCAGCTCGGATCCTGCATTGCTAAGGTTGCGGCATAGGCAAGCGGCTACAGCTCTGATTTGACCCCTAGCCTGGGAATCTCCATAGGCCTCGGGTATGGCCCTAAAAAGACAAAAAAATAAATAAATAAAATCATCCTCCAGAAACTGGTGGCGAGAAAGTCTGTCGGTAGGGATAGTGAAGAAACATCATCTCAGGACACAGCCCGAGCCCCTCCCCGCCCTGCCTGCTGCTTGCTCTGCCCAGCCCCGCCTGCAGCGCCTCACTCGGGTGTTTCTGTCTGAAATGCCCTTCCCACCTCCCCTTGGCTAACTCTTGCCCACCTGTCAGGATTCATCTTCAGTGTCACCTCCTCCAGGAAGCCCTCCCTGAACCTCACGTGGCCGAACCAACCCGCTCTGTATTCCCCTAGCCTTCCGTCCTCATTTCAAACAGAATGCTCGCTTGACACATTATACCAGAAGTTGTTGTTCACACTTCCATTTCCCCCACGGGGCTCCTGGGAGGCAGCGTGCAGCCCCCAGGCCTAGCACAGCCCCCAGGCACACATCAGGTGCTCAGTACGTGTTTGTCATGGGGGAAGACACGTCAGCCAGTCTGGGAGGGGGCTGACTAGGGTGACTGCACTGACCCTCCCCACGCAGAACAGTATGTGGCGAGTAGTGGGCCCTCCACGCCTGTGAAGGTTGTGTTGTGCTGTGTCGTGTTTAGAGAGGCCACGTGGCTTCAGTGTTAAGAGCCAAGACTCCGAGGGCCAGCTTCCCTGCTCTTGAAACCTGTCGTATGGTTTTACACGATCATTCAGCCATCCTGTGCCTCGGTTTCTCCACGTGTAAAATGGGGGAGTCACTGCACCTGTCCTCTTACGGTTATAGAGAAGATTTCATATAATAAGACGTGGAAGGCTTTTCTCAAAACAGTGGCTTGGTGTTTCCGTTGTGGCTCGGCGGGTTTAGGACACAGTGTTGTCTCTGTGAGGATATGGCTTTGATCCCTGGCCTTGCTCAGTGGGTTCAAGGATCCAGCATTGCCATAAGCAAAGACACAGGTCACAGATGCGGCTTAGGTCCCATGTGACCGTATCTGTGGCCGCAGCTGCAGCTCCACTTCGACCCCTAGCCCAGGAATTTCCACGTGCCACAGGCACAGCCCTAAGGAAAAAAAAAAAAAAATGGCAAGGCATGTAAGCGTTGGCTGCTATTACTATACCTGTTTTTGTTGTGTTACTATTATTCCTGCGATGGTAGCCGACCCCAAGAAGAGTCCTCCTCCCTGCGGGATCAGGTTCTGTGTCCTAGAGAAGCTTTTCCCTCCTGCATGGAGGCAGAAACACACGAATCCCGCAGGGCTCTCCCAGCTTGCGCGCCTGGGAAGACAAGCAGAGTTGGTTTCCTTATCTCCTCATTAAGCGTGCTTTGCCTGGGCCCCGGCCTGGTCTTAGGCGCCGTATCGCCTGCTTCCTGCCACATGCATTACCCTGCAGTCACCCCCAAATAGGGGCTGCAAACAAGCAGAGATGGGGGAGAGGAGCAAACAAAGCCTCCTTATCTCCTGAGATTCCAGCTGGGAGACGGTGTGGGAGCCGCCGTGGGCCTCACCCCACACGCCCCGCCCCTGCCACCCACTCTCCCTGTCCCCTTCTTTCTTCTCCACCCTCCTGGGGGCCCAGGCCACTGCAGTGTCCCCTGGGCCAGAAGCAGATCCTGCCCCTCCATTCTCTTTGGCCACTGCTCACCCTTCTTTGGTTTCTGGGTTTAACTCTGTGCCCACCTGCGTGCCCAGGTTACCAGGTGGGCATGGCTTGGGGGGGTCCCTGAGTTACCTGAAGCTGACGAATGGTGCCTCTCTTCTACATCGTATTATAAGCTCCCTGAGAGTGAGGGACCTGGTCTCTGAACTTCACATTTGGGTTCAGGGCCATATGCCCCCTGAGTGGCAGCCCATAGCAGTTGCTGATGGGGGATCAGGGGGAGATGAGGACTCTGTAGCCACTGGGAGGAGTTGCTTGGCTTTGGAGCTGAGTCCCAGTGGGCCCTCCTTCCTGCTGCAGGCTGAGCTTGCCCTGCCCCTCAGCAGCCCCCCTGTTCCTCTAATCGGCCATGCTGCATGGACAGGAACGGCCGCCCTCTGCACCACCTCCATCTCCCTGTGCTTCATCTCAGCTCAGTGGGAGGTTAGGAGAGGCTGCTCCTCCCCAGCCAGGGCCTGTCCACCGTGGCAGGAAGCGGAGTCGGGGAAAGGAAGAGATTCCCAGATGCTGCACCATGGCCACTCCCAAGGCTCCAGAGGGGCTAAGGATCCATCTGGGATGGAGGCAGGCTCAGCACTGAAGGTCGTGGCAGGGAGCAGACGGGGTCCTCTCCAACAAGGGGGAGACCTGATGCCAAGGCGGCACATCCCCCACCTGACCCCACCCGCCGTCATCAGGGAATGAGAGGAGAGCTAAGCGGTCCAATTAAGTGGCCCTGCTGAGCTGGCCCAGATGCCCACCTTGGCCTTGGGCAGTGCTCACCACTCAAAGCTGAAGGCCACACCCACAGAGCCAGCCCCTCCCCTCCTGGTCCAGCATCTCTCGCTTTCAACACTGGCCCAGGGGAAGTCAGGGAGGTCCTGCAGGAGCCCCCCGGCCTCCCCCCGACCCCGCTGTGGTCTGCTGTAGGCAAGATGCTCAGCTTCCTGCTCTGGCCCCCCACCGCGTCATTTCTAGTTCTCCTGACCCCCCCCTCCAAGGGCCCCCCAACAACGCCTAATGACTTAGGCTGTCCAGGGCAGCCCTGAAGTCTTGAGTGTGCCTCCACTATGTCCCGGGCACTGGCATTTCTTCAGGTCCAAGCAGGATAAGGGCCCTCGCCTAGGAGTCGGGGGACATGCATCATTGCCCTAGTCCTGCCACTGAGCAGCTGCGAGACACAGGACCCTGGTGCTTAACCTCTCGGGACCCGCTTTCTTTCTCCCTGGGAAAACCAGGAGCTGGAAAGATGACATCAAACCCACTCCACAGACTGACTCTGGTTCTCCCTCATTCGATCGTGGTTTAAGGCATGAGGGGCATTTTTCCCTGAGTCCTTCTTCCCTCGCTCCTGGGAGCAGGAGTAATATGTAACCAAGTGTGACCCTGGAGGCGCTAAGCAGACTCCACTGCACAACAGAGGGGCGAGTGGGCTCAGGCCACTGGAGATTTGCCAAAGTCAGCACCTTGAGCCTCCAGCGTCAGCCACACAGCATGGAACCCACAGCTCTATGGCTGCCCATGAAATTCAGGCCACTTTCCTATAATTTTCAGAATGCAGCTGCCTTGAGATGGCCCTCACCCACTCTGCCATCACCCAGGCTGCTTCCTCTGGCCTGCGAGTGGCCTCCGGCCTCCCTGCCCACCAGAAAAAGCGCAGGCGAGAGCCCACTTTTCTCCAGGTGCCCTATTAGGTCCGCAGTCAGGACAGCCACCTGGCCACTGACCATTTACCAGGCTCCCTGTTTATCATCAAGGGACAAGTGCACTGGTGTATGCATGTGCACGCGCACACACACACACACACACACACACACACACACACACACACAAGTTCAGAGCCTGGCCAATTCATCAGTGCCCCCGCGGCGGACAGACATACGAACACTCCATCAAGAGAATAGTCAGTGTAGGGAAATGAACAAATCTTGGTGACTCAACAAAAGTATTGAGCCTCCTCCTTGTTGGGCCCAGAAAAGAATGGAGTAGTGGGAGCCTGACCCCGCCCCAGCACGCGGCTGGGAAGAGTCACCGCAGACCGACAGGGAGGGGCAGGGCCAGCCACCACCACAGCTCTAGCCTTTGGGGCGGTGTGGGTGTCAGCCCCTGGGACCGTGCCGGAGGCCAGCCGTGGGGAAAACCCGAGAGGCTGGGGCTGGGCAAGGAGATCTCGAAGCGGAAGAATAACTCACTCCTTCTCTGCTGCGACCTCAGCCCCGGCTCGAGACGAGGGTTTCATGGCAAATTATGGATTTAAAACTAGCAATGAATCTCCATTACAGCATGAAATGAGAAAGGAAAATGCCACTAAATGGAAGCCTTCCCCGGTAGCCGATGGGCAAGAGAGGGAGGTTAGAGCTGAAGTCACACAGCGCAAGGCAGACTCACAGAGCACGCCCCACGAGACGCCACATCCCAGGCCTCCAGAGGACACCGCAGTGACAGGATGCAGTGCCTGCCGGCAGGAGCCAGGAGCAGGCCTCTTGCTGGGGGCAGTTTTCTGCAGGGGCAGGATGCACAGAGCTCCCTCAGGATGGGGAACGGCCAGAGCTTTGCCAACCTGTTGGGACCGGCCTACGCCATTGGTCCAGCTGGAGAGGGGCATTTCGGGCACCTTGACCCCCTGTCTGCATCACCCACACAGGGGCCTTTTTAGCTCCTCACCGTCTCTGCCAGGCAGGCCCGAGGTCTCCTTTTACAGATGAGGAGGCTGATACATACACAACGAGGCCCATTCAGCTTGCCCCAAGTCACACAACAAGGGAGAAAAAGAGTAAGAACCTGAACTCGGGTTCTTTCTGGTTCGAAAACCCTTTCTACAAAGTCGTGCCACTCCCCTTTCCCAAAATGCTGCTCAGAATCACTGCTGCCTGACTCCTCCCCATAAGATCGCAGGTCTCTTTCCAACCCCAGCGAGCACCGCCACCCCCCGCCCGGAGCCGGGTCTGAGTCCTCTTGCTTCCCAGGCGCCCAGAGTAGGAGAGGCAGCCTGCGCAGCAAACGAACCAAAGGCTTCGGAAAACCCGTCCAGGCAGCCCTGTTCCCTGGTCCCCAGACACGCCTTGGGAACCAGGACCTTAGCCCCACAGCATCCATCTTCCATCCCAGGAAGCCGCCCTATCCGGGGACGACCCGCTGCTTCTCTCTCCATCTCTCTGGGCCTCTAAATTATCCTGTCCACGCGAGGTTGTCCTAAGTGGGAGGTTCATAGGCACCCAGAAGCCCTCACAGCTGCCTCCATCTCACAACGATAAATAGCTGAGCCCCACAGCCCACAAAGGCTGGCTTCCAAAAAAGTGTCACATTTTCACAAGTCGATCAAGGTGTTTGTAAATGTTTATAGAAAGGGAGAACTTTCCATATGTAAATATGGCAGGAACAGTGTTAGCCGCTAACAGATCACCCGGTGCCATGAACATCACTGCGGGCTCCATGGTGGGAGGCAAGGAAACGGGGGGCAGGCTGGTGACCACACGGCCTCCCCCCACCACGACCGAAGAGCCGGCCCTCCTCCACCCCGAAACACACTCTCTGCTTGCTTCTCCTCTAGCTGCGCACGGAGAAAGACACACGCTCTGTAGGGTGATGGAGAAAACCCGATAAACTGGAGGCTGCACGAGCTTGGGAAAGGAAGAGGTCTTTCTGACCTTTCACCATCAAGATCAGGAGAAAGGTGGGCTTTGAGCAAGGGTCACCTGACACTGCCCTGTCCCTCCTCCAGCCCCAGCCTCAAATACCAACTTGACCTGGGTGCCACTTCTGCTAAGAACCAAGAGAAGCCTCTGGAAAGACCCCCCTCCCCCAAGCCGAACCTCAATTAGAGAATGTTAGAGCTGGAAGGAACCCTCAATCAAGGCTTCTTCCTTCACTGTATTTTTCAACATGCACGTATGCACCTTCCATGCACCAGGCACTGTTCTAGGCATGGGGAATATACATCGGTGATCAAAACTTACTAAAACCTCCTGCCTTGATGGAACTTCTATTCTAGCAAAGGGAGCTGGGCAATAAACAACAAACAAGAAGAAAATGCTATACTTTATTAGAAGATGGTAAATACTATCAAAAAATGTAGACTGCAACATAAGGGGAAAAGGCAGGTTGAGCAGTCAGGGTGGGCTTCTCAGAGGAAGTGCCGTTTTCATCTTCCCCTTTATTTTTTTTAACAGCCTCACTGAGGTAAAATTTACCATTAAATCCATCTACTGTAAGTGCACAACTCAATAATTTTTAGTAAATATGTGGAGTTATGCCGCCATCACTACCATAATCTAGTGTTGAGCCATTTCTTTGAAAGATGCCTTGTCACTCAGCTCCCATTTCCAGACCCAGGCAAGCACTCATCAGCTTTGTGTCTCCATGGATTTGCCTTTTCTGGACATTTCATAGAAATAGAATCCTACAATATGTGGCTTTTGCGTCCGGCTCCCCTACCTAACATCCTGTTTTTGAGATCCGTCTACACTGTGACACGTGCCCACAGTCCATCTCTTTTCTTGCTGAGTAGCATCCTCCTGTGTGGTTGGACACATTTTGTTTAGCCTGTCATCACTCAGTGAACACTCAGATTATTTCCAGTCTGGGGCGGTTGTGAATAAAGCCGCCGTGAGCATTTCCATACAAGTGCATGTGCATGTCTAGGTTTTCATTTTTTTCACGGGTAGATTCCTAGAAAGTGGTGGCTAGGCTGTGTGAAAAACTTACGCTGAACTTTTTAAGAAAATGCCAAACCATTTTCCAAAGAGGCTGCATCACTGTACTCTGTTCCTGCAAGGAGTGTGTGAGAATTCCAGTTTCTCTGCATCCTTGCCAATACTGAGTATTGCTTGGCTTTTTTTTTTTTTTTAATTTCTTAACTGAAGTATAGTTGATTTCCGGTGTTGTGTGTGCTGTTGTTTGGCTTCTCCGTTATGGCCAGTCGAGTGTGCTCAAAGCTTTTAGTTTGCATTCACCTGATGGCTCCCATGTTGAGCATCTTCTGATCTGATAATTATCCTTTTGTTATTTTCTTTGGTGAAGCATCGATTCAAATCTTTTGCCAATTTTTAAACTGCATCATTTGTCTTATGGTTGTTGTGTTGTAAGTGTTCTTCATATACCCCAGATTCAAACCCTTTATCAGCTATATAATTTGCAAATATTTTCGCTCAGTTTGTGGCTTGTCTCTTCATCTTTTTGATGGTATCTTTTGAAGCACAAAAGCTTTTCATTTTACTCAAGCCTAATTTAGTAGTTTTGTCCTTTCATGGATTGTGCTTTTGATGGTCTATCTAAAAACTCTGTGGAACCCAAGGTCACAAAAATTTACCGCTATATATTCTTGTACAAGTTTTATAATTTTAGCTCTTACATACAGTCTACAGTTCATTTTAAGTTGGTTTGGGGGTAATTTTTGTTTGTGAGGTATGGAACTAAATTCATCATTTCTGTATACAGCTATCCAGTTGTCCCAGCGTCATTTGTCCCCACTGTATCGCCTTCACATCTTTGTCAAAAATCAACCAGGAGAGGAGTTACCGTCGTGGCTCAGTGGTTAATGAATCCAACTAGGAACCATGAGGTTGCAGGTTCAATCCCTGGCCTTGTTCAGTGGGTTAAGGATCCAGTGTTGCCGTGAGCTGTGGTGTAGGCTGCAGACGTGGCTCGGATCCCATGTTGCTGTGGCTGTGGTATAGGCCGGCGGCTACAGCTTCCCTAGCCTGGGAACCTCCATATGCCGCGATCACGGCCCTAGAAAAGACAAAAAGACCAAAAAAAGAAGAAAAAAAATCAACCAAGAGTTTATTTCTCAACTCTATTATGATGCATTGATCTATAGGTCTATTCTTATGCTAGTCCCAAACTGTCTTAATTACTAATAGCTTTACCTTAATTTTTAAAATCAGGAAAGGTAGGTCCTCCAATTTGGTTTTTTTTGTTTGTTTGTTTGTTTTTCTCTGAAATGATTTTAGCTATTTTGAATCCCTTGTATTTCCATATAAGTGTTAGGATCCACTTGTCAATTTCTGCAAAATGGTTGCTGGATTTTTATAGGAATTGTGTTAAAGCTACAGAGCAATTTGAGGAGAATTATCATCTTAACAATATTGAGTCTTCCAACCCATGCATCTCCATTTATATAGTCCTCTCATTTTTCCCAGCAATGTTTATAGTTTTCACTGTGTGCCTTATATTTCTTTTGTTAAATTTATTCCTGAGCATTTTATTCTTTGACACGATTGTGAATGGAATTGTTTTCTTAATTTATTTTCATATTTTTCATTGACAATATATGGAGACATAATTGATTTCTATATATGGACTTGCGGCCATTGCTAGTCCAGTTTTTTTAAGTTTTTAATAGTTCTGTGAATTCCTAAAGGTTTTCTGCATACAGTATCATTTTGTCTAATGATAGTTTTACTTTTTCACATCCAATCTGATGCCTTTTTTTTTTAGTTATTGAATTGGTAGAACTTCCAGCACGAAGTTGAACAGAAGTGGTGAGAGCAAACATTCTGGCTTTCTTCCCAATCTTAAGAGAAAGCAGTCAGTCTTTTACCATAAAGTATAATGTTAGCTGTAGATTTTTCAAAGATGCCCTGTATCAAGCCAGGCTGTGGAAGTTTCCATCTGTTTCTACTTTGTTAAGAGGTTTCACAATGAATGGTTTTGGGTTTCGTGAAATACTTTTACTGCATCAGTTGAGATGATCATGGGTTTTTGTTCTTTATTCTATGAGTATGGATTGTACTAAATAATTTTCAAATGTCAAGCCAACCTTGAATTCCTGGGGAAAAATCTTCATTTGGTCATGGTGATAATCTTTTTCAATGTTGCTGGCTTCAGTTTGCTAATTTTTGGTTGAGGGCTTTTCATCTATATTCACAATGAACAACGGTCTATAGTTCTTTGGTGATACTTTGTCTGGATTTAGTATCAGAGTAACACTGGTCTTGTAGAAGGAGTTGGAAAGTGTTCCTTTTTTACTTTCTGGAGGATTTGATGAAGGATTGGTAACATTTATTCTTTAAATATTTGGTAGAATTCACCAGTGAAATTGTCTGGGCCCAGGTTTCCTTTGTGGGAAGATTTTTCATCATTAATTCAATTTCCCAGCGTAGTTCCAGTTAGATTTTCTCTGTATAAGGTGGCCTCTGAACAGACTTGAAGAGGTGAAGGATTTAGCTGTGAACCTTGGAGGAAAATCCCTACTCAACGTGAAAAAGCAGTTATTGAAGGGTTCTAAACAGAGGAGTGACTGATCTGACTTACATTTTAAAAGGACCACCCTGTCTGCTGGACTGAGACCAGATTGTAAGAGAACAAGGGAAGGAGGCCTGTGAGAGGCTTTTGCAATAACACACGAGATGTGAGAGGACCCAGATCCGGACAGTAGCAGCGCAAGAAGTGAGCAGCGGTACAAGAGAAGGACAGGAGGCAAGCATGGTGCCAAGGATTTTGACATGAAGACTTTTGTCCCTATAAAATTGGATGCAGAATTCTGAATGAAGATGTGCATTTCCAGAGCGAGGTTTCATATTTTTAAAGGAGATGTCTGTATGCTCCCCCCAATTTAAGAAGAGTTAATCTATTCACTTTTAGGAAACCATGGCTCAGAAGGGTTGGGTTACTTCCCCAAGGCCACACAGCAAAGTAGCAGTAAAGCTAGGGCTGTCCCAGCTGCCTTGTCCGCTGCCTTGGGAGTTTGCCTAGTGGTATGTAAAATGGGGACCCCACCCCACGCATCCAATGAGATGCACTCACCCCTGCACAGGAGCCCCTACGGAAGAGAGCAGATGTACCTAGATAGCCCCTCCCCTGCATCCGGCTTCTGATGCCCACCTGCCTCCCAGGCTAGGGTGCCCCTCCTGCCTTCACAGTCACCTGTCCTCCTTTCCCAGAGCCACTAGTTCATACGAGATCCACAAGCTCCAGAAACCAACCCCCCCCCCCGCAAAAAAAAAGAACCAAGAGAAAGCCTTTCTGCCACTCACAGCTCCCTTTTCACACAGAATCGCAGAAAAGCAGCAGCTTATCTGCCTAAGAGAATGAGAGCCCTTGGTTTTTATCTGTGCAGGAATCTTATCTGAACAGGTTCAGGTGGCAAGAGAGAGAAAAATAATTAAGGGGGAGGCAGGTGAAACGTTGACATTATTATTACTTAAGTGCCGTAACGCTTTTAGTTCATGTTTTTATACCTGTGACACCCAGTGAGAGGAAATCAGCTTGGCCTATTATCTGAGCCGCACATCGGCTCACCCCACCTCCCCACCACCTATAAGTTTTATTAAACGGGTTCCATTGGCGAGACAGAAAAATAATTAAGGCGAAGGTAGGTGAAATGTTGATGTTATTACTATAATGCAACAGCCTGTTCAGTTTCTACACCAATGAAATGCAACCGAGGGAAATCGGTTTTAAAGATTACCTTTCCGAGATGCAAATCGGAGCGCGGAAAGCTGGGCGTACAGAAGAGCACGTCAAACCAGGAAACTTTTCCGAGTCTGTGCCGGTCTCTGAGGGGCTTTTAAGCCCACGATTTACCTTTTGACTGCATTCTATTTTCTTGCAAATCCTTTATTTCCCACTTATTTATTGACTAGAGACACAGCACCAAAATGGGAAGAAGAAAAAAAAAAGGGGGAGAGTGGTTCTCCAGCCGCTGGTCTTAAAAATCCATAGCCGGAAATGGTTCTCCGGAGGGAGGATTTTAGCGCTTGCTGTGAACCAGTGCTTAACTGAATCGCTTTCTCTTCGAGGTGCGCCCGCCTGGTGGGCGTGGCTTCTCCCGCTGGCCGCTGGCCGCTGGCCGGAGGGGCTGCCACATCTCATCTCGCCGGGGGGAGTGGGCTGGGGGCTGCGGGCAGCATTCCCGGGACACACCTGAGGAGTCTGGAACTCTGTCCAACAGCGTGGGTCAAATGCCTCCTCTGTACAAGGCAGCGCGGAGTCGGCCAAGGAACGAGAGACCGTCAGAGTGAGCAGAGGCCCTTGCACTCACCGAGCTCAGGTTCACAAGAGGCAGCTGGCAGCTGGCAAACCAGATCCGGCCCACAGCCCTGTCTGGATGGCTCCCAGAGTAGCTTTGGAGTTTTTAAAATTCATCGCCAACATTTAAGATTCTGGAGGGTTTGGTATTAAAAATGCAAATTTCTGGCTTCTCTTGCAAAGATCTGGCAACATTAGGCCCCTTTGTCTGCTTGGAAGCAATTGTGTGTGATGGCTGCTCCCTTCAGGCTGTGTGGCCACAGGCTCACACTCACCTTGACCACTTGATGTGTTCATGTCGCCTGAGTGGAGTTCTGGCGTCCGGAGAGCGCCAACCCCCCGGACCTGCCTTCAGGAAGCTCAAGGTGGGGGTTGATGGTCAAACTGGAAACAGAAGCCAGAAAAGGGGATGAAAGAAGGCAGGAGGCCAGCAGCAGCCGGTTGTGCCTGTGAGTCATCAAGGGCAGGCTTGCAACGGTTTTAGGTGGTTTCAAGCATGAGAAGAGTTGGCCAAAGTGAGTGGGCAGCGTGGTCCTTCCCTGCACAGAGCAGATCTCAGGTAAGGAGCCCAGAGCTTGGACTTGAACTCCTCACTTCCTGGTAAGGAAATACCCCATGTAGGGTGTGGCCCAGAAACTGGACCCAGGGTGGAGCTGGAATGGGATCTCCTTCATGGGCAATGAACTAAGCAAAATTACTCACGTTGCCCGACATGGCCTTCCTGGTTAAGCTTGCATTCCAGTTAATGGAGTGTTATCAACAGCGTACCAACATCAGCAACAAAAAAAATAAGGATGCATTAAAAATAGATCCCAGTTTCAACTGAATAAATGTGAGTCACTGGAATAACTTATGAGCAGCCTCATCTGACACAAAATAGGCTTTGGTCCCAGGCCCTTCCTGCTGGCCCTGGGCAATGGGTCTCTGAGAACTTGCCGAGAGCCCTCTGGAGCTCGCTGCCCAATATGGTAGCCGTCAGCCACATCTGACTCCTTCATTTTAATTTCAAATTAATTAAAATTAATTAAAACTGAAAACACGGTTTCTCAGTGGCATTAGGCTCACTTTAAGTGCTCGATAGTCACATGGGGCTCGGGCGGGGGGGGGGCTGGTTTAAATAGGATTCAGGCATTCCTGGCCAAATTCCATCTAATCCTGTGCCAGCAACCCAACAGCATCCGACAGTGGAAAAGTTTCAAGGATTTGGACCTGAAGGTGTAGAGGTCGGCTTCCTGGAAGCGTTTGCATTGATGTCCTAATGCAGCTCCTGAGTGGAGCTCTCAGTAACTCCCTCACTCCTTTACTCACCAGTCTTCATAAATTCCTACTGTGTGGGAAAGCCTTGTGCAGATACAAAGGGGGAGCGTAAAACATCGTTTGTGCCTCAAGGAGTTTATCGCCATTGGAAAAAGAAAACATACAAACCATTTACAATCAGCCAAGGCAGAATGAAAGAAGTGTAATGTAGGTATTGACAAAAGACAGAGAAAGTTTGCAAATATTTTCTCCCATTCTGTGGGTTGTCTTTTCCTTTTGTTTAGGGTTTCCTTTGCTGTGCAGAAACTTGTAAGTTTAATTAAGTCCAGTTTATTTATTTTTCTTTTTATTGTCATTACTCTGACAGGTGGATCTGAGAAGATGTTGCTGTCATTTATGTCAGAGAGTGTTTGGCCTGTGTTTTCCTCCAAGAGTTTTATAGTATCTGGTCTTATATCTAGATCTTTAATCCATTTTGAGTTTATTTTTGTGCATGGTGTTAGGAAGTGTTCTAGTTTCATTTTTTTACATGTGGCTGTCCAGTTTTCCCAGCACCATTTCAACTGAGAAAATCTAAGAAGACTTCACAAGGGAAGTGATTTTTGAACTCTCCCTTGGTAGAACAAGACTTTGGTGGACTAATTATTTAAATTATTTGGTAAGTTATTTAAAACTAAATGAGCTGTCACCTCACACCAATCAGAATGGTCATCATCAAAGAGTCTACAAATAATAAATGTTGGAGAGAGTGTGAAGGGAACCCTCCTACACTGCCAGTGGGAGTGCAGATTGATATAGCCACACTGGAGAACCATATGGAGGTTCCTTAAAAAACTAAAAATAGAGCTACCATCTGATCCAGCAATCCCACTTCTGGGCATATATCCGCAAAAGACGAAAACTCTAATTCGAGAAGATACATGTGCTCCAATGTTCATAACAGCACTATTTACAATAACCTTGATATGGAAACAACCTACATGTCCACCAGCAGATCACTGGATAAAGAAGATGTGGTATACATATACAATGGAATATTAGTTAGCCCTAAAAAAGAATGAAGTAATGCCATTCTCAAGAACATGGATGGAACTAGAGATAATCATACTAAGTGAAGTAAGACAGACAGAGAAAGACAAATATCATATGATATCACTTGTATGTGGAATCTAAAGAAAAAAAGCTGATACAAATGAACTTATTTGCAAAACAGAAATAGACTCACAGACATAGGAAACAAACTTATAGTCACCAAAGGGGAAAGGGGGAGAGAAGGATAAATGAGGAGTCTGGGATTAACATATACATACTTCTATATATAAAATAGATAATCAACAAGGAATTATTGTATAGCATAGGTAACTCTATTCAACGTCTTATAATAACCTACAATGGAAAAGGATCTGAAAAAGAATGTGCCTGTATGTGTGTAACTGAATCATTTTGCTGTATACCTGAAACTAACACATCATAAATCAACTCTATTTCAATTTAAAAATAAAGTTAATAAGAAGGAGAACCAGAACAAAGACACAGTGAGATGAAAGCATGGTGCGCCCGGACTGAGGGGCCTGTGTTGTGATGGCTGTAGCAGATGAGGAAGTACCCGGGAGCTGGGGCTCAGCAGGAAAGGCCTTGAGCAACTCGAGGAGCTTGAACTTGGATATGAGCAGTGGGGAGACCTCTCAGGTGCCCAGGGAAAGTCATCACCAGCTCTGATGGTCCCAAGGAAAAGAACCAGGTGGTGTGTGGGGCTTGGATCTGAAGGCAGGAAAGTCTTGGGTAGTTAGATCCTAGTTCACAAAAGGTAGGACAGCTGAGACTTTGCCAAACCCTTGCTAGAGACCGAAAAAAAAAAAAGTGCCCGGAGAGAGGGTACCGAAGTGGGGCTGAGAGTCACCGTCCTCGGTTTTTGTTAGCCAGGGGGCTCCTATGAATGCCTTTAATCCCATTCAATTCAACGGTGATTCTAGCAGCAAGTTACCTAAGCAATGTACAGTTTCTTTACGGATCCAGAAGTTTCCATGCCTCGGGGTCCCAAGACACCTAATAATTGGTTTTGGCTGCAGGTTCACTGCAGGCGGCCCCCAAGAGACTGCGCCCTCTGATGCATGGGGGAAAATGCCACCCACAGGTGCCAGGTGACTGGGACACCAATCCAACGTCTGTCCCCATGGGCCCACCCACCTCCTGGCCCCTGAGCCATGAGTTCCAGAGTCTTTTTACTCACCGGAAGGTCAGAGGATGGAAACCAGGTGTGTGAGGTCGCCAACCCCTGACTAGCCCGGTCCCCTGAGCCTGTGGCTCTCAGCAGCCCTGGAGTCTATTAGCACCTCTCTGGGAATATTTAACTGAAAACAATTTCTAGTCGGGGTCTGTTATAATTACTAATTAGATCTGATTGTAATTATCTCTCGCTGCCATCCCTTACCTGACACGCAGGCGAGGACGGGGCCTCGCGGCAATTAGCGGCGGGTCTTCTGGATCCACTGGCTGCTCAGGAACACAGCCGCGGGGTCGGGGGAGGAGCCTGGCTTATTACAGGGAGGCTGCCGTTTGCCAAAGAATGTTGTGATCAAATTAGATGAAAATTAGTGAGGGGGGGAGACTCAGAGTGTGAAAATGCACGTTTTTTTCCCTCAGATGTCTCCTTTCAGCCTCAGCCGATGACATCATGGTGGGGAGGAGCTAAACTCCTGCTGTGTTCCCCGGCTTTGTCCCACCTGAGGTTTCCAGGGTTTGATGACCACCCCAACTCTGTCCGGTTCTCCTCAACCAGCCCAGAGTGACGCAGGGGACGTGATGAAAATACTCACTAGGGGGAGTTCCCACTGTGGCTCAGCAGTAATGAACCCGACTAGTATCCATGAGGACTTGGGTTCAATCCCATGGCCTTGCTCAGTGGGTTAAGGATCCGGCGTTGCCATGAGCTGCGGTGTAGGATGCAGGTGAGGCCTGGATTCCGCGTTGCTGTGGCTGTGGCCTAGGCCGGCAGCTGGGGAACTCTAGCCGGGGAGCCTCCATATGTCGTGGGCGCGGCCCTAAACAGCAAATAATAATAATAAGAGTTGCCTACGTAAAAGGCTGTTATGAAAGTCAGCGTCGTCGTCCATGTGAATGTGTCTTAGAGTCTGTGAAGGTCCGAAGAGGAGCTGGGGCTGTCACCCCGGCATGGGTCACCGGGAGAGCTGCTGGTGGGTGTCCCTTCCCAGCATTGCGTTCGGTGACAACACGTCCGCAGCTTGAGACTGGCCATGCTGGGAGGATTCAGACTAGAGGAAGGGCCACGCACTCCAGGCAGGGGTTTTTCTCTGGTGTGTTATGCTGTGTTCGGCGAGCTGGGTTCACCACCACGCTGTCTCCCTGGCCCTTCCTCTGACAGTCTGGGACCTTAGGTCAGCCGTGGCACCTTTCTGAGGCCCTAGTTTCCTAACTGTGAAATAGAAACAAGGATTCCCGTCTGCCTCCACTGTTCAAAGAGGCTGTTTGAAGCGAATGGAAGCACCCCACATGCTTAGCAAAGCCAGGCTGCAGAAGCCCCAAGCGCGAGCCATTACTTCCCATGATGAATGTTCCTTAGTTAATAATCACCCTTCATCGTAAAACAGGCACGAGCAGACACTGAGCTGTGACTCACACCAGGGACACTGCCCAGGCTGGAGAGGATGAGGGTTTGCTCAGCAGCGCCCCCCCGGGCCTGGTCTGGGCATGGGCCCTGGAGAGCACTCCCCCGGCTCAGACCACAGGCCACTGTGGAGGGCTGGAGTGACAAGGCTGGGCCCCAGGGGGCCTGCGTCTCTGACCCAGGCTCTGCCCCTCACTCTTCGGTGACCTCGGGCATCTGGCTTTACCACCGTGAGCCTGCGGGGACTGGCTAGAAGGTGAAATATGATTCTGCATAGAAGGCTATTGGAAGAGTACAGAGCGCTGACCTAAGGCAAAGTAAGGACCGTGGGGTGCAGAGGGGGCCTTCAAGCGGAGCGTGAGAGCGGAACGCGGCCCGAGGAGATATAAGTCCATCCACCTGCATGCAGGTGGGAGCACTGGGTCCCTCATCACACAGGTAATAGGGGATAAGCCGTTTCAGGTTAAGCACCTACTGTATGCCATTGCTCTTCTAGACAGTAAAGATACAACAGTGAGCAAAGCAGAAAAGGTCACTCTTCTCGTGGGCCTTCCACCGGTGTAAGGAGACAAACGAACCAATACTATAACATGCCGAGCGAGTGTCATAAAGCAAAATGAAGCAGGGCCGGGAGGAGGAAGGGGGTAGACTAGGGAGACTTTTCTGTGTGGATAACCACAGAGGGCCTCCCTGAGCAAGTACCGTATAACCAAAGGCCTGGAGAGAGTTAGAGAGCCAGCCCGGCAAACATCTGGAGAAAGAACATTCCGGGTGGGTGTGGGGGGTGGGGTATGGAGTAGCGACAGCCAAGGCCCCAAAGCAGGAGTGTTCTCGTCTTCCAAGAAGAGCGAGGAGGCTGCGTAGCCGATGCAGAGATGTTAGAGAGAGTGATGGAGATGAGGTCAGAAGGAGCAAGGGGCCAGATCTTGCAGGATCTTGTAGATCACAATAAAGACCTCAGGTTTTCCTCTGCTTGTGATGGAAACCGCCAGAGGCTTTGAGCAGAGGAGAGACACAGGGTGAAAAGGATCGTCCTGGCTGCTGTTCTGAGAAGAGATCTCAGGGGCGGGGGTGCAGGGAGAGAGCAAGAATGAATGCAGAAAATCAGTTAGGAACCCACTGTGCCTTCCAGATGTTGTGTCAGGGTGCCCCGACTGGAGCAGCAGCAGTGCAGGTGTGAGAAGGGGTGAGAGCCGTATCCATTGCAGTGATGGCGCCACGGCACTGGGGTCTGAGAGGGTGCAAAGTCAAGGACACGGGAAGGTGTCTGGCCTAAGCTGCTGGTAGGATGGAGCTGCCATTTGCCGAGACAGGATCCGGTGTCCTGCACCCCAGGCAGCTCACAGTGGTGCCTCCTGTCAGGAGAGCCTCCGATGAGAGGGGAGGACACCCACACAGGCTCAGAGAGGGGCCAGACCTGTGGGCTCCCCTCCGGTTCCATGCGTCTGACTGCGACACTAGCAGGGCCCCTCCCTCAGCAGCCACCCGGCCCCTCCTGCACACAACCTGAGACCACAGGCTAAGAGCACTCACAGCATCGCTCATCCTGAGACACTGCGGCCAGCACATGGAGGCTCTGAGAAGGCAACCCCAGGTATAAACTGTCATCCAGGCCCTCAGAGACCTCAGAATCTGTGGGGGATACTGAGGGAGGGAGTGCGTGTCTTATGCACCCAGGAGAAGGTTCCATGCAGAAACTACGCTTGCAAGCATAAGTGGGGCAAGGAGGGCCGTGGGCAGTCAGGGAAGGCTTCAGGGAGGAAGCGGAACTTGAGTCTGGAGGAGGAACTGTTTCGGGCGCAGCCAGAAAGGGTGGAGGGCCCTGGGGGTGGGCAGCAGAGAGGGGGTTCGTGCAGAGGACCTGGGGTGGGTGGGAGTGCAGGAGAGGCTGGAGCCAGGTGACGGAGGGCTTTGAACTCAAGCTGCAGGTTCAGCTCCATTCTGCAGGCGGGGGGACCCCTGGGGTCTCTGAGGAGGCCAAGAGGAGGCTGCACAGCCCACTCCTGACCTGTCAGCCTCCACCCGAGTCCACTTCCGTCCTCCCCTCTCTTGCCGCCCTCCCTCCCAGCCCCCAGCCCGGCCCAGGGTCTGAGCAGCAGGGCCGAGGCTGCCTGGAGGACGGGGCTATCAGGCCAAGTCCGCAGCACCCCCTGGAGTCGGTCAGTGCCCAGCCTGGCTGTGCTGGCGGAACCTCACCCCTTCGTGTGCAGCTCAGAGCCTGCAGGGCCCTCGGCCCCCGGCTTCCCCCTGCCTCCTTGTCCCCGCATCCTGGGAGTTCCTGGCCTGGTGAAGGTGTCAGCGCACCAGGGACTTGATGGATGGCCTCGGGAGCAGAAACTCGGAGCCCATCCATCTTCTCCTGGCAGCCCGCTCCCGCCCCAGCGCTCACCTTCCCAGGGACTACTCGAGGCCTAGGTGGGTCCCAAGAGCCTGGGGGTTGGCCTGCATCTCACCCCCACCCCCAGGGACAGAAAGGGGGGCCGCTTCCCTCCCTGGAGAGCGTTCAAGCAGGACCAAGGTCGGGGTGCGGCCCAACGTGGAAGGGGCACCCCAGACCTCAGTAATCTAGATACTCTTTATGCGCTGCTTTTAAAAATCCAAATTAATGCAAAAAAGTCATTAATTTCCTTTCAAACTATCCAAATGTTACATTGACAGGAAACGGTAGCCGTGCCAAGGCAAGACACACAGGAGCCAGAGGCAGGAAAGGGAAAATGTGTGTCCCTCTTTCATGCCGTGGTATATTTTTTTTAGTGGTTCGTTTTCTTTTCAGCACAGTAAAGTACTTGGGAAAATATTGAAACATTTTAAAAGTACGTGTATTCAAACTCACAACATTATTTTAAGCCTCAATACTTTATTTACAGCAAAAATGGTGTTTGTCGTTTTGCTTTCCTGGCTTTGATAGAAGCCAGCTCATCAGTAATGATAATAATCTACTTCCCTTTGCTTATCTCATTTTCAGTTGAAAAAATGACCATGTCTGATCATTTCTCATGACCAAGTGGCCGTCTTAAATCGTTTTTAATTAATTTCAGCGTAATGATCCTGTCCTGATTTAAAACTGTGCTGGTTTGTTCATCATTAGGTATTTTTGCATTCGAATGTGATTTATCTGCATTGCTGAGGGGGTTGGTGCACCCATAAATTTCGTGCCCGGCCTCGTGTTGAAACAGAGGCTTTGGACTGCCTGCCTGCCCCGGGGCCTGAACCAGAAAAGGGTCCCAGGGCCCGGGGCTGGGGGACGGCGCACTAGGAATGGGCCATGTCTGGGGCAGCCAGCGGTCACTGTGTGTCCGAACAGGCGCGGCCAGCTGGGGACAGCGAGTGCGGGTGTCAGTAGCTGGGGCGGGGTGCTGCGGGAAACCACTCCTGACCTAAAGCTCAGGTTCCAGCTCAGGTTCCTGCCTTGTGATGCTGGGGTGCTCTCTGATGTTGGGGAGCCCTCTGATCCCTGCGGGACTCTTTGCTCCTGAGTCCCAGTGGGCTGCTGACGCCCACCCTGCCCACCTCACTGGGTCAGGGTGAGGTTCAAGGTAAATAATAGAAATGAGAGTTCCCTGGTGACCTGGTGATTAAGGATTCAGTGTGGTCACTGCTGTGGCTCAGGTTTGATCCCTGGCCTGGGAACTTCTGCATGCTGTGGGCAAGGCCAAAATAATAATGATAATAAAATGAATGACTGCCCTATGCTGTGCAGCCTGGGCACCCAAGTCTATTCCACAACCTCTCTGGTCACTCAGTGCCGTGTCAGAAAGTTCTGCTTCATGTCTAACTTAATTCCTCCACCCTCCCTCCATGGTCCATCTTTTCAAGAAGACCAGCCTCCCGGTCCTGCCTAGAGGTCCCTATTCGGTCCTGCGGCCACTGGCTCTCAGCCAGGGCTCCAAGGCTGCCGCCTAATCACCCCTGTCTTGAGCCTAGAGGGTGCTAGGGGCTCAGAGCAGGAAGAGACCAGAGTCTCCCCTCACAGCCCACCCCACAGCCCCCCTCAGCACCTTCCCTGCTGAGGCATAAACCATTTGTCAGGAAAGACCCTTGCAAAGTCAACTTGTCAGTGTTTGATAGGAAGCCGTCCAGATTGTCTGGTGGCTGTTCCCCCTCCAGAGCCTCGCCCCCCCAGCACCCCGCTTCCCACCACCATGGGCCCCTGCGCTCTCCTCCCTTCCTCCTCCACAAGGAGCAACTGGCCTCTCAGAGAACTGGCCAGGCAGAGGCTAATTGAGGGCAGGGAGGAAACGTCATGCAAACTAATGAGCAGGCCCATGAGTGGACACCAGCTGAAAGGGGCTTTGGGGAGCCATCAGGTCCACCCCTGCCTCGGGGCCGTGTCACCAGGCCACACTCAACTCATGCCTGATAGGGAGGAAAAAAGAGGGGGGCATGCTGGAGAAAGAGAGCAGCCTCCATTCCCCTCCTTGTATCTGTAACAACGGTTCTACCTGCTGTCTAACCTCACTCCCTCAGGCTGCCCTTGAGCCCATCTGCCCTTTCCAGGCGGATGGAGAGCGTGCACAGGCCATCCTCACGTCTCAAGGGCCTCTCTGTTACCAGATATCCGTCATAAGTATTTGATAAGCCCTTGGAAACTGATTTGGCATTCCCATCGTGGCTCAGCAGGTTAAGAACCCGACTAGTATCCCTGAGGATGAGGGTTCGATCCCTGACCTCGCTCAGTGGGTTAAGAACCCGACTAGTATCCCTGAGGATGAGGGTTCGATCCCTGACCTCGCTCAGTAGGTTAAGGACGCGGCGTTGCCATGAGCTGTGGTGTAGGTGGCAGATGTGCCTTGAATCTGGCATTGCTGTGGCTACAGTGTAGACTGGCAGCTGCGGCTCCGTTTGGCCCCTAGCCTTGGAACTTCCATATGCTGCAGGTGTGGCCTCAAATAGACAGGAAAAAAAAAGTGGAGTCAAGCAAGGATGGGGCCATTTGGCTCATCGAAGGCAAGTAGAAAAAAGTCTGGATTCTGAAATCACCCTTTCTGTAAAAGCACATCTGGGCTGCAGGGCACCCAGAGAGGTGGGCGCTAGTAACCAAGGCCACGGTCAGTACCAGGTCTGACTCTAAACACAGCCCTGCCTCCCTGGCCCAATGACACGTCCACTGAGGCAGTGTCCTAGCACCCAGGAATTCTGTGCCCCTGTGATTCCCATGACCAGCCTCCTGAACAAGTCCAGGCTGCTTCTGCAGGGAAAGCCCTGCCCGCCTCTCCAGGGGACTTTGTCCAGTGAATGCAAATTGACTCTAATGGGAGTCTACAGCAAACATGGTCCAGAAGGAGGGCTGCTTTGCCTCCCCAACACACACACACACACACACACACACACACACACACGCACATACACATGTTCCAAAGTCAAATGCAAATGATACATTCAATTATATATCAAATTTGGATTTGCATGCCTCTGGCCACTAACATTAATGCCCATCACAGAAGCCGGCTGTGGCCTCAAGACACATCTAATGCATTTCACCTCAAACCAGCACTGAACACCTCACCCCACCCCCACTCCTCTGAGCAGCTGATGGGCTGATCCCTGGCGACACGTATCTATGCAGCATGGACACCCCAGACTCCCGCACGGTGACAGTGATGTAGATCCAAACTGAAACCCATATATTCTGATCCGCGGACACTCCCAGCAACTCCGTGCTGTCCTGTCTCTTTTTATAGCGTGTCCACCACGCGCAGAGAGCTTTCCACGGTGAGTCAGTTGCTAATCAAAGGGAAAGAGAAGCCTGAGAGGGGAGACGGCAACAGGAACCGGGGTGATTAAGGCTGTGAGCTTGGTCTAGCTGACAGGTCCCAGAGGGAGGGGCGCTTGAAAGTGGAGAGTGAAGAACACAGAGGGAAAAAGATTTGTCTGAGGTTTCAGGACATCCAGGGGACACCAGCTGTCCTGGGTCCCAAACTCAAGGTGACTCAAATGCCTGTAGCCATCTCCAAACTAGCGATGCCCTACACCGGCCTGGGAGTCCCACACGGAGGGCCAGTCCGTCTTAGTGTTCAGTGTTTCCAGATCCGCCCCTCTCCGAGCATCCCCATCTGGAAGCGTAGTTTTTCCTACCGACCCCGATTCAAGCAGGTGTCTCTTCCTGTCCTTTACTCGGCACCCACCTCACGTGCAGTGGCCCTGGGCAAGCTCTCGGCTGCGGCAGGAGACAAAAGGAGGACTGGGACAGGGCTGCTCCCGAGAAGTCACCCCCAGCCGGGCTCCTGCACCCAGCAAGGCCCCCAAGAAGTCACCCCCAGTCAGGACCCTGCCCCCAGCCCAGACCCCCGCGCCCAGCCATCCTCGAGGCCCGGGAGCCCCTAAGGAGAGAAGCAGAGGCTGCCACCCAGCCCCGCCCCACAGCGCTGGCCGAGACACCGTGCTGGGCAGTGGGTCACACAAGGACAAGGGGTCACACAAGGACAAGACTGTGCCCTGCCTCCCATATCCAGCCACAGCGCAGTGGGGGTCACGGGAGGCACTTCAGCAAAGCCTGAAGGTCCTTACGTGCCCGTGTCAGAAAGGAAGGATGGGCGTTCTAGGAGGACAGCGGCCCCTCCCGCTCACCTCCGAGGGAAGTTTCCTGGGGTGGCTGCAGGCAGAGAGCCCAGCAGAGTGGCTGCACCTCGCAGGCACTGGGGGCAGTGATGTTGATGGCTTCAGGGACTCACACGCCCCAGATGAGGGCCAGCCTCCCCGAAGCCAGCAAGAGTGAGACAGGACAAAGGAGGAGGGGAAGAAAAAGCAGCACCCAGACTCGGAATAGAGAGAATTTACCATCCAGTTGAGGTGCCGGCACGAGCCACAAGTGGGAATATTCGCCCTGAGGGATGACAGTGCTCTGAGGGTCCGGGGCTCTTCCCTCCCCAAAGGGTGGAAGGGGACTGACTGGACCCCAGAGTGTGGAGGAGACCGGGAGCTTGTGGGGTCCAGATGAGAACAGACCTGGAGTGCGTCAGAATCAGGGCCAGGGGACAGCTGGCTCAAGAGGCCACCACCCAGCCTGGGGGCCCCCTCCATCCCGGGGCCAGGGCACCCGAGCCCTCACACTGCCCCAGGCTGCCCAGCCCCCTCTGAGGAGCAATCAAGTGGAAAGGTCTCTGGGCTTGAGGGCAGACAGGTGAGATTAAAATCCTCATTCTTGGAGTTCCCTGGTGGTCTTGCAGTTAAGGACTCAGCATTGTCCCTGCTGTGGCTCGCGTTCGATCCCTGACCTAGGAATTTCCATATGCCGCACCAAAGAAAAATAAAATAAAATAAAATATAAAATAAAATAGGCGTTCCCACTGTAGCTCAGAGTTAACGAACTTGACTAGAATCCACGAGGACAGGGGATCAGTCCCTGGCCCTGCTCAGTGGGTTAAGGATCCTGCATTGCTATGAGCTGCTGTGTAGGTGGCCGATGTGGCTCAGATGTGGTGTTACCACGGCTGTGGCCTAGGCCGGCAGCTGCGGCTCTGATTCGACCCCTAACCTGGGAACTTCCACATGCCTCGAGTGCAGCCCCAAAAAATCAATTAATTATATAAAGTAAAATAATAAAAATCTTCATTCTTCCACTGAGAAGCTCTGAGGCCTTGACACCCAGCTTTGGTTCCTCATCCCTGAAACAGCCCCCCATCCACTTTTAGGGATGTGAGGGTGCCCACCCAGTGGGTGACTGTGGCTGCACCTCGCAGGTTTGTAATCACTGACGTTGTAAAGTGGAAAGTTAGTGTAAACATCAGGAATGTCCAGGGAGAAGCCTGCTCCATCCCAGGCCAGTCCCGGACCCGGTGCTGCACCTTGTCACACTTACCTGCCCCGTGTGGCTTTCTGGGAAGATCTGATAAGGTTGTCCATGGCCACTGTCATGTTGAGATACCAGGGCCCTTTCCTCATTGCTTCTCTTACATTGCACACAGTGTTTTACTTGACCTTTCTTTTTTCCAGTGTTATTGCTACGTAATTGACACAGGACACTGTGCAAAAATCTAAGGTATACAGTGTGTTGATTTGATGCATTTATACGCTGCATGAGATTACCGCCTCTGCATTAGCGAGCACCTCCATCCCATCACAGAATTACCATTTCTTTTTAGTAGTGAGAACATATATGATTTACTCTCTTCGCAATATTCAAATACACAATAGGTCACCATACTGTGCATTAGATCCCCGTATTTGTTAATCTTAACACTGGAAGTTTGTACCCTTCCACCCATATCTCCCCATATTCCGCACTCGCAGTCCCTAGTAACCGCCACTCTACTGTCTCTCAGAATTCAGCTTTTATTTAGATTCCGTATATGTGATCTCATGCAGTATTTGTCCTTCTTTGTCCGACTTATTTTACTTAGCATAATGCTCTCAAATTTCATCCAAGTTGTCACAAATAGCAAAATTTCCTTCTTTCTCATGGCTGAATCGTATTCCATAATATAACATAATAATATTCTGTTACAGAAAGAATAAAACGTATAAAGAGCTCTTACAATTCGATAGCAAGAAAAAAAAAAAAAACAGAATTAAAACAGAGAAACCGAATACATAGTTTTCCAAAAAGGACATACAGATGGCCCACAGTCAGCTGCTGGGCCACCAGGTGGCCAGCTCTCTGCCGCATCCCCCTGGGGATTGCCTGCGGCCAAAGGGAGGACACCCGCTTCCAGTGACTGGCCCCCAGGGCACACAGTCCAGCCTGCTCTCCCGAAATGGGACCACCCTCAGCGCCCCCCCACCCACCCACCTCCCCGCCAGCTTCACAGCTTCCTGTAGGATCTGCTGAGACCTTCAAGGTGCTGGCACCGCGGTCCAGTCCCTCCGCCCAACCCTGCCCCCTGGCTCCCATGGGGGGGGTGTGGTCTTGAGGGGCTTCCCCTCTAAACGTCCTCAGGTCTCTATCTTGGGGTCGACTTGCAGGACCCCAACCTACACGACCCCACCTGCGCCCTGAGTTCACAGGGTTGCAGAGCCCGCAGCCTTTCCAGGACCCATGTCGCGCGCAGCCTTCCAGCAGATTATAAAGCGGGGACGTTCGCTATAAAGTGTGCCCTCCCCACGTGAAGCGCGAAGCAGGGCTCACCAGTTTCTGAGGTGAAAAATGAGGAAGATAGGAGATTTCAAAAATATCTATAATGCTAAAGTGCGGATGAGCAGTGAAACACTTTCTGTAATGAATTCTAAAAGAATCGCCCTTTTTCAAATATAGAGGCTTGTGTTTTTGCAAAAACAGGCTCAGATCAGAAAAAGACTGATTTTTCCTCTTAGGATTCTGGCAAATGGTGGATGTGGTAAATTTGCATAAAGTTGAAAGGTGCCTTTAGTGGTTTTTCTGGGATTCCCTGAAATGACTTTCTGTGGCAGGCAGCCCAGGGAAAGCATTTTGCTTTTTCTCCTTGCTTGGCACGCTGCCACTTGGCTTTATGGCTCCCCGTGACAAGGGACAGTGTGTTTTCTCTGCTCCGTTTATCTTTTTCCCGTGTGGATGACTTTGCCCTCGCTCGGCTCCGGCCCTTCTCCTCCTGCCTGTCTGGCCCTGGGCGTCCCCTCCGTCAGCTCTGTCACTTCTCTGTCTCGTCCCGTTCCCTGTGCTGCTTCAACTACCATAGGGAACAAACGTACGTTTTTCTAATGCAAATGTCAGTGCTCTAGCATTTTAAAAGCCAGTGATTGGGATGTGGTGTGTTTACCCTGCACGCCCCCATGAGGTGACCCTTCCTGTGCTCCCCAGTCTCTGAGAAGACTCCTAAGGCTCCAGGTACTGGCGGGAAGGTTCCACCTGGCCTCTATCCCCTCTTTGGGGACAGTCACACAGCCCCCGAGGGTGCGCCGTGGCTGGCTGGGAACCACTCGCAAAACAAGCACACCAGTTCTGCTTCCTATTTACTCAGGACCCTCCATCCTGAGGCGCTTCGCTGGGTCAGGGTGGCCGCCTTCAAGCCGCTGGAGAGCAGAGGGCAGAGGCAGCCCGGGCTTAGGAGAGCCCCGCCAGGCTCCCGAGCTAGATTCTGGCGCCCTGCAGTGAGTCCTATGACCTGTCCCGTTTTATGGCGCAGCTTCTGCACCTGAAGGATAAGGCTGTACGAGGCTGCAGGGCATGAGGCTGCTGAGAGGCTAAAGAAGGAAATGGTGATCCGGTGACACCCCGGGAGACTGTTCCCCAGGCCCAGGCGAGCTGAGCAGGAGAGCCCCAAGTCAAGTCAAGGTCAGGGCCAGCTGGAGACTTTGGGAGACACTGCGAGGTGGATGTGGGCCTGAGATGGGCTCTAGCCCTTGCCCCGTGGCCGTGAGCACAGGAGCCAAGCTGCAGACGGGCAGGCCGCTTCCTCCACAAGACAAGCCGCCCCCCAGGGGGCCCGGGGAATGCTCCCCTCCTCCCCCTGCCTGCCCCTGGGGTCCCGCGTGCCCCCTGCTCCTCTTGCTGCCGCCCTCACATGTCACCTTCCCCTGCCATTTCTCTCCTGGCCACCAAAGAGGCTGCTGCAGGCCCCCCACACCTGCTCTTCACACACCGTGACGCCACCGTCACCCAGCACTGGGCACTCCCGGGGACACACAGACACAGGCACAAGGACACAGAGACACACACACCCAGACACAGGTACACTCACAGACACAGACCCACATGTGCACACACAGGCACGGTACACACATAGCGTGCACACACAGGCATAGGTACACACAGGCACAGGCACACACAGGCGCACACAAACACACATGCACACGGCCCCCTCTGCTTGCATGGAGCCAGCTGCCCGTGGCCTCCCCGTCACCCTCTCCTCCCTCTGTTCCACACACGGCCTGTGACTCACTTGTGTGCTCAGTATTAATGAGACATCCGTCTCTTCGCAAACAGCTCCTCACTGATGAGGTGGCTCTGATCCTTTCAGGGTTTAATCGGAAATGAACAGAATGCTCACCCTTCCTAATGTGAGGGGGGAAACGGGTGACTTTGGGTGACTTCGTCCCTGACAGCACCTGTCTCCCTTGCCCTCCCCCCTCCTCCCTGGGGGGCCCTGCCCACCCTGGACTCTTAGCCCCTCCTCATCACCACGACAGTTTTGTGGGTGCTTCAAGGCAAGGTGCTGACCACAACATCTAGGGAGGCCGAGGCGAGGAGTGCAGATCCAGGAGGTAATACAGCAAGAGGCTGAAGCAAGCGATTTCACATGTCAGCGCGGCTCTCTGCCTCCAAGTGGAGCTCCTTACTGACCAGACAGTATAGGGAGCCCATGAATTCTTCATCTGGAATCAAGCGCTGGGGCCAGGCACTCGCATTAACCCTTTCATCGGCACAACAGTGCTGTGAAATCGATACCATAACAGCCATAACGTAGACGCTGCCTTGCCCACAGTCACACAGCCAGGAGCCGAGCTAGGCCCCTGCCTCCTGCATTTTCCCTGCACGACAGGCTTCCCAGTGTTGACGTTGGCTGGAGTCAGGGACCCTCTAGCTCAGGTAGCCCGGGACCAGACCCGGAATACAGCCTCCAGCCCTCTCTCTTCCTTTCTTCAGCCCCCAGCCTTCCGTGGCAAAGTGTCTGGGCAGCGGTGCTGCAGAATACATGGGGTGGCGGAGCTTAAACAGATCCTCTTTGCAGCCCAGCCCAAACCTCCTTCAAACAGACCTGGCTGGGAGTGGAGAAGGTCTGAAAAGGGGGAAGTCACCCGCATTTATTACCTTATGGGTATCTAATTAGCACAGGTATAGGCTTGCCAGACAAAATCCAGGATGCCCAGTTGCGTTTGAATTTCAGATAAACATTCATATACTGAAAAGTATTTGTTCTGGATCTGCAGTTCTAATTTGTCTGGACTCCTGTACTTTTATGTACCAAATCTGGCCACGCTGCCCGTACCCCCAACGCCACTGCCTTCTAGCCGCTTTCCTCTGGGCAAGTCATTTCGTAGCTCTGTGCCTCGGTGTCCTCCTCTCTAAAATAGGCATAATGGCTGTGTCTACCTTGTATAGGACGGTTGTGAGGATGAAATGATTGTTTTCATCGCACTGGAAGAGGCTGGGGAGTGTCGTGAGCTCTCTACCGATGTTAACTATTATTGATATTACTAGTGTTACGCTTGCTGTTTTCTTATGATACATCCAAGGTAACATGCTAGGTGGTGATAGAAATGCAAACAGGCCTCAAGACTCTTCCTCCAGAGCTGTAGGGAACCTAAAAGAGGCCCACAGATCAACAGAGAGGGGACTGCGGCGGGTGCAGACTTAAAAGGCTGGTGCCAAAGGAGCAGGGGACTTTTGATTCCAGCTCAGTGGGATCAGACAAGGCACCAGCCAACCAAGGTGCATGCAGACTCGCTAAGTAGATGAACCTGGCGAGGACCAGCCCTCGCGGAGCTCACCCCCCGTGGGGCAGCCAATGGCAATGGCACCGAGGGACACATGGGCTCATGGAGGTGTCTCCTGGTCTTAGGGCAGGGGCTGAGATTGAGAGAGGGCTTCGTGGAGGAGGTGACAGTGACAAATTACCAAGCATTACCAAGGGTAAAGGTGGCCTTTGAGCTGACTGGGGACGAGATAGGATTACAGCCAGTTAAGACTCGGGGTAAGGACGTTCTTAGCTGAGAGAACTTCACCAACCTAAGCGTATGGTTGTGACGGTCAGGCTGTCCTTGCGGAGAGGTGAAGAGACCGTGCAATGGAAGCATGAGAGAGAGAGCTGGAGAGAGAGGGCCTCGTTGTAGACAGCCTTGGATGCGCTCCATGCTGGAAACTGGGTTTTACCCCGGAGCAGCGGGAGCCTTGAACCCTGGAGGAGCGAAGATGGCGCCTGCAGGACAGTCACCTGGCCACAGTGGAGGTGGAAAGGGCTGGAGCAGAGTGGAGAGTCGTTGCTGGGGGCACAATGCTGAGAAGTCCAGAGCTCTGGGCATCTTCAGACCAGACAGTAGGTTCCTACTAAGCCTATCAGTTAATAGCTTTTGCTACTTAAGAAGCCACTCCAGACTTAACGATTCTGTGAGTCAGAGACAAGGCTAAGCTCAACGGAGATGGCTCACCTCTGTGCTTGTGGGGTCAGCTGGACACAGCTTTGCAGCCTTCTGGCGCAATGGCCACGCTCTCGTGGGCAAAGAACGTGGGGGGACGGGAGAGGGAGAAAGGCCAAGCAGGCAGGGCAGCAGATCAGCCCTGGGGAACAGCGGAGTCTTCACGCCGTGACTGGTGAGGACCAGGGCAGGGAAAACAGACAGAGACCTCTGTGTCCCCAAGGAGACAGAGCACCAGACATCTAAGTCCCAGGCACCCTCCCACCATCTTTCAAGGAAATGAGCCCAGTCTGCTTGGAGAACAAATAACATGTATACAACACTGGATCATTTATAAAGTGTTTGCCCACTTTGTGTCTCACTTGATCCTGGAAGCTACACAGCAGGTCTGGTTTTATTGTATTTTCTATTTTACGAATGGGAAAACTGAGGCACAGGAGGCTGAGAAACGCTCAAGGCCACAAGCTAGTAAACATAGGACTCAACGTTTGAATCAAAGCTGCCCAACCTTCAAGTTAGCGAAGGAAAGAGAAAGTGACAAGTGGGGGAAACAATTGCAGGTGATTCTTATCCACAAGAATAAATTATTAAGAAGTGATGGAGGAGTTCCCATCTGGCTCAGTGGTTAACGAATCCAAATAGGAACCATGAGGTTGCGGGTTCGATCCCTGGCCTTGCTCAGCGGGTTAAGGATCCGGCATTGCCATGAGCTGTTGCGTAGGTCACAGACACAGCTCGGATCCCGTGTGGCTGTGGCTGTGGCGTTGGCCAGCGGCTACAGCTCCGATTAGACCCTTAGCCTGGGAACCTCCATATGCTGCAAGTGCGGCCCTAGAAAAGGCAAAGAGACCAAAAAAAAAAAAAAGAGAGAGAGAGAGAGAAGTGATGGAGAATGAGACAGGCAAGGCAGGCAGGAACCAAGAGGTGCAGACTTTATCCAGGTGGACCTTTGAAAGATTTAAAGCAGTGCTAGATGGTCAGCAAATGGTGAGTGAATGAATGATGGATTGGCTGGATGAGGGATCAAACTTTTGTCAAGATCATCCTGGGACAGTGTGGAGGTTGGGGGAGAGGGTATTAAGTATTGTAACCCAAACAAGAAATGAGGAGGACATTGGCCAGGAAGACTATTAAGGATGGAAAAGGAGAGGAAAACTTGAGAGAGGTTTCAGAGAATTAGCCAGGGTGGTTAGCAATGCCAGATGAAGGAGACTAGAGTCCAGAAAGACGTGCAGACTTCTGGCTCCAGTATGAATGGTGGTGCCATTCCCCAGAGCAGCGGATTTGCCTGTTTGGGACTTACCAGCATGCAGATGTTGACTGAGTGTTCCTCCATGGGCAGCATAGAGAATACCGTATGCCGGCAACAGCAAACCCTGGGGGAGACCACCGGTTACAATAGCAGCCAGATAGAATGGAAGAAAGCCAGAAGAGAACCATGGAGGCCAACTTAGGGTTTCTTTATTCCCCACCCAGTCTTATTTTCCTTAGTACGTACCGACACCCACCATCGTACACATGTATGTGTTCACTTATTGTCTGCTATCAACTAGAACATAAACTCACCGAGGCAGGATTTTTATGTCCCCAGTGCTTCGATTAGGGCCTGGCATGTCGTAGGCAGTCAATATGGATTTTCTGAAAGCACGTCGAGCTGGCAGTGAGAAGCAGACCGTTAAAAACTGGCACATCCCAGTCATGTCTTTACAAGACAGTTCTGCACTTTGGCCATTAGGTGCAGTTCTTAACTTTGGCCATTAGGTGGCGCACCAATGTGCGCGAGGAAGCTGGAGGCTGGGATGGGTGAGGCGGGGACCCAGAAGCCAACCGGAAGGCAGAATGACAAAAGTGAGATTTGGGAGGATCTGAAGGGCAAAAATCATTCCTCCGCTCTCTTAATACACATCTCTGATCACAGACTGCGAGCCGGCCCGTGCTTCCCAGAGCCCTCTGAAATCAGGCTGGGGGACGGTAATGCAGGGTCTGAATTCTTAGGGATAAAGTGTCAGGATGAGGTCTGGAGGGTTTGTGACAAAGGCTGTGAGGTGCTGCCCCAGCTTCACAGGCAGGTGTGCTCTGCGCTGACTAGTCAGCAAACCTGGATCTAAGTTCCAACTCTACCCTTACCTGTTATGTTATTTAGCTAAGTAATTTGCCCTCTCTGAGCCCCAGTTTCCTGATCTACAACATGGAGACCCTAAAAGCACCTGTTTCAAAGGGTACTTAGACTAAAACAAGGGGGTACCTCGGCCCAGTGCCATCCACATAAACAAAACTAAGTATTATTCTTAAAAAGTAGACATTAATAATCAGAATTCCCATTGTGGCTTAGCAAGTTAAGAACCCGACTAGTATCCATGAGGATTCGGGTTCGATCCCTGCAGTCATTCAGTGGGTTAAGGATCCGGTGTTGCCACACGCTGCAGCACAGATGCCGCAGCAGATGTAGCTCAGATCTGGCATGGCTGTGGCTATGGCGTAGGCTGGAGGCTGCAGCTCCAATTCGAGCCCTAGCCTGGGAACCTCCATATTCCGCAGGTGTGGCCCTAAAAGGACAAAAAAAAAAAAGGACATTAATAATGTTTGTCTAACCTTTTACATGTCTTTCTATGATAACGTTAATCGTCACAGCAACTCTGCAGGTGACTTTATTGCCCCACTTCCCAGATAAGAGGGCTGATGTTGTCAGATTAGATAAGTCGCCCACAATCATACAGCTTGTAAAGAGATAGACTCAAGCCAGGTTTAGCACAACAGACATATGTGGGATGTCCCTAGTCCCCGGAGAGGCAGGCTGTCTGTCTGGTGACAAGGACCAGGATGTTTGAGATTGCAGGCTAGGGAAGACAAACACCTGCGGATCATTTCCACAGAAGAGTTGAGATACTGAGATAGAAGGATGCCCAGTGTGATAGAGGCTCAAAGACAAAAATCATTTGGTCCAACCAGGAGATTCCAGAAAGACCTCGCGGACTGGGTAACACCTTAGCTTAATCTGGAAGGATCCAGATTAATCTGGAAGGATCCAGAGAAGAAGGCACTCCAGCGTGCCAAGTTCAAGAACCACCCTGCCAAAGAACCAGTTATGAAATACATTCATCCTGGGGTCTACCTTCAAATCCAGTGTCCCATAGCAGCGCACGAGCCCAGGAAGTCACAGAGGGAACAGGTGCCAGCCAAGGGACTAAGGGCCCCATAGTGTTCTCATTGTCCGCTGAGCCTTTTCTCAAAGCTCTCATCGGTTTGTAATCATCCGAGGAACCCCCGAGAGCAGTGCTCCTTAGACATTAATGTAGATACAAATTATCACAGATTCAGACTCAGGAGGTCCCGTGGTGGACAAGCGTCTGGGTTTCTCACAAGCTCCCAGGTGACGCAGAGGCTGCGGGTCAGTCCCAGGCACGCACTTTGAGTAACCGGCTTCTCCTTATCCGCTCCAGGAGGTCGGGCTGTGTCTGGTTTCACTCAACTACGTGTGCTCAGACTATGACATGGAAGAGACTGAAAGAAAGACAGGGAGAGGGAGTTCCCGCTGTGGCTAAGCAGTAACGAACCCCACTTGTATCCATAAGGATGTGGGTTTGATCCCTGGCCTCGCTCAGTGGGCTAAGGATCCGGCGTTGCTGTGAGCTGTGGTGTAGGTCGCAGATGAGGCTCGGATCCCACGTGGCTGTGGCTGTGGTGCAGGCCGGCATCTGTAGCTCTGATTCGACCCCTAGCCTGGGAACTTCCATGTGCCATGGGTGTAGCCCTAAAAGAAAAAAAAAAAAAAGACATGGAGGGAGGAAGAGTGAAAAGAAAGGAAGGAAGGCTGGCTCCCTGTGCACCCGGACACAGGGTTCTAAAGGTGTGGGAGGTGCTGGTTAGGATGAGCCCAGAGGCGTCCCCTTCCCCTCCAGTCAGCTTCCCCTGCTCCAGCACAAATCCAGCCGCTCCCACCCTTCCCCCACTCCCCGGGGCCCGGAGCTGAACGCTGGTGCCAGGACAAGCGCCTTTGGTGGCAAACCTCCTCTTCGCCCCAAGCCTGAAGCCCTCTGCCCTGCCACCCTGCTGGGGTCCGCCCCTAACCAAGAGGCCTGGAACTAACGAGAAATCGGGCAGAGAACCGCCACCCCAAGTCGTCTCCGCTCAGGCTGCCCCTCTCCAGAAATGGCAGGAAACAGCTGGGTCCCCAAGGTCCCACCATAATGAGTTCCTACACAGCTGTCCCAGCGGGGACTAGGCAGCACCTCCTCTTTGCCCATCCCTCCCCAACACAGACTCATCGGCCACCCCCATCTCTACCCAGCACCCCCCTACACACACACAGCATCAAAACTGCTGGTTCCAGAAGCAAACGTCATGGATGACAGACCACTCATCCAGGAATCTTTCATTGATTCATTCAGTAAACATTTACTGAGTGGCTACTGTATGCCAGCCACTGATCTGAAGAAGGCAATACTGCAGTGACCAAGACAGATAAGGTCTTTTTAAATTTTACCTCATTTTGCTTTTAGGGCCGTACCTGCGGCTTATGGAAGTTCCTGGGTTAGGGATTGAATTGAAGATGCAATTGCCGGCCTACACCACAGCCACAGCAACATGGGATCGGAGCCGCGTTTGCCATCTACACCACAGCTCAGGGCAACGCCGGATCCCTAGGCTACTGAGCAAGGCCTGGGATCGAACCCACATCCCCATGGATCTTAGTCAGTTCTTAACCCGCTGAGCCACAATGGGAACTCCCAGATAAGGTTTTTCTTTGTTGTCAGGGAGCCTTCTTTCCATAAGGGGAAATAACAAATGAGCCTAGAATAAAGAAAAAAGAAGCAGGCTGGCGTGGTGGAGAGTGATTGAGGGGCTGTTGGGTAGGGTGGCCGGGCCTCACTGAGATGTGACATTTAAGCTGCAGCATCATTGACAGGAAGAAACTGGCAGGACAAGGACACAGAAAAGAGCATTTCAGACGGAAAGGCCGTGGGGGTGGGACGTGGCAAGGGTGGAATGGCTGGAACAGACCCACGTCCCAGAGGCGGGCTGGGGCCTGGGTGCAGGTGCTGGTAAGCCATGGAGAGAAGTTCACGTTCTGTCCAGGGAATGTCCGCAGGCCCCCCAGCCCCGGAGAGCTTGGAGCAGAGCGGGGCCACCAGCAGACAGTGTTTTGAACAGACCGCTTGTGGAGAAGACACTGTGCGCAGGTCGACCAAGACCTGGGCCTGCCCCTCATGGAACTTAGCACCTAGGAGGTGCCCCCCGGGCTGTTGGGGGCCGGAGCACCGCACGGCTGACCTCCCCACCGGTTCAGCTGCCACTGGCAACAGAAGCTCCATGTCTGCGCGGCTGACCTCTGTCGGCAGGCGTGTCCCGTCCCCATGTCTGGGGACCAACCATCTGGGCTGACAGAGCATCTGGGAAATCCTGGAAGCCCAGCGGGGGCCACTCAGGTGACCCACTGGACTTTGGAGGAGAGCCCTACCCGGCCACCTGGCCTTGGCACCGAGGGAATTTTCCCAGAACTGTCCGGGCAAACCAACAGCAGGGTGTCATAGGAGGTGCGCCCAGAGGCAGTGCGCCGTTCCAGAATGAGGCGGATGCCCTCTGGGCCCAGCTCCGTTCCGCTCTCTGTCCAGCTGATGTCCCGTGGGAAGGACGGTCGGATGGTCGCCCCTAGCTTTCGCTCTGGCCCAGAAGTTCAAGGCTTTCTGACCAGAGGAGCACACCTTGGCCGTAGATGTGGGGCTGGGTGGCGGTTCTGTGCAACTTTTCGCCACGAAAGCCTTTGTTTCTGTGAAAGGGGGTAAAGAACCCTCGTACCTAAGACAGATAACGCTTTACCTCCCAGCTGGAGCCAGGCTGCTCCCCCCAGCTTCCTGGGCCCGCTCTCCGTGCCTCCCTGCCCGCCCCTCCACGCCAGTCCCCTTGGCCTTGGCAGCAGAGCTGGGAGAAGGTCCTCGGCGTCTCCCTCCACTCAAGGGGAACGGGTGCCCACCCTGCCCACCTTGCTGGTGGCACCATCCGCCAGACTGGTGGCCAGAGAGGGGCAGAGCGAGGAGAAAGACCCCCAGACACCTGCCCAGATCCTGGATGACAGGTGGGGAAACGGCAAAGAGCCAGCCACCCCGTGACTGTGGGCCCCTAACTCGCACGACGTGTCCCCGCCATGAGCACCTCCAGGGAGCCAGCCCCCCTCTCCTGCCAGCCCTGTCCGAGGCAGGGTGGGGTCCCTGGGCTGGCTTCCGGCTCCGGGGACCGGCTTTACCTGAGACCCACACAGGTCCGCCCGGGCTTCAGTCACCCAACAGTTACTGCGATTTTTTTCCCCTGACTGACAACAAGACGACACCAAAACAGTCAACTGTTTTTATCTCCGGATTAATCACAAAAGGCTAACGCTTCCATCTTCCCTGTGATTAAAAATTAGGAGACCAAGCTCTGGAGTGGTTCAGGATAACAACCATTCCTGGGGGGCGGTGGGCTATGAATAATGCATGTCCAGGCTCGGGCTGTTCCAGGCTTTCTCCCCTCCTGGCCCCTCAGCTCTGGGCCCCCGTCTGAATGGACGGGTAATGAACCGCCCCCACCTCCCGTCGGAGCCGCAGCTGCCAAGAGCCACCGCTGATTTCTATTCAGCCGGCCGGCCCCCCAAACCTCCCCACTCCTCCCCCACCGCCCCCGCACCCCAGCCCCATCCGCACCCCCCACCCCATCTGGTGTGCACCGAGGCGAAGGCCGATCAATAATGCATGGTTACATGAATAACCGGCCTGATAACCACTTACTCAGGAAGATGTAATCAGGACCCATTCTGAGGGTGTGTGGGGGGGGGTGTGTGCATGCGTGTGTGTGTGTGTGCGCGCGCGCGCGTGCGCATGCCTGAGCACTCACACAGCACAGACGCACCCCCTTCCCCTCCTCTGCCCCGATATCCCAGAACACAGCACTGGAGAAGCAGGAGGAAGGGCCTGGCCCCTCGCTGCCCCACAGCGCTTTGCAAAGGCCTCCTCTGCCTGTGGTCACAGGAGGTCACGCTGAGCAAAGGCCCAGAGACGGTCCGTTCTCAAACCTGGTCACCCAGCCGAATCCTCTGGGACTTTAAAAAGCCCTGATGCTGGGGTCCACCTCCCGTGTTGGGGGATTTAGCCGATGGGTCGGGGTGGGGCCTGCAATGGGACCTTTAAATCTCTCCCAGATCGTTGTCAGGTACAGCCAAGGTTGAGAACGGCTGTCTCGGGCCCTGCGAAATGTCAGGGTCAGGGGACCGGTCCAGAGGCCCTGTTGTACTTGAACCTTTTATATCTGAGGAAATAAGCCCAGGAAAGGGACGGCCTTCCCACTTCGGCCTCTGACTTAGGGCACTTTCCAAATCACGGGCCCCCCCTTGGCTCGTCACTGGAGAGGCCCACAGGCGGCATGGCCCCGTGCTTATTCCGTTCCTGAGGTTTCAGATGCTTCTTTCCAGGGTCCCTGACCCTCGGGCAAGCTCGGCCTGAGCGCCTCCATCCTGGACGGCTGGCCGCTGGCCGGGAGAAAGCTGCCACCGCAGAGGGAGGGACAGGAGCCCCAGTCCAGCCCTCCCTGCTGGAAGGGCAGCCCGAAGCTGAGAGATAAAAGCCCCTCCTGGCACTGTTGCACCCACCCCCATCCACGGAAAGCCCTCATTAGCCTCCCTGTGGCTCTCGGGCCGCTCAGCACCCAGGCGGTAATGACGGGGTAAGGGGTGGGCGGAGGAGGGGGGCCATCTTTACGGTCCAGCCCACACCCAGCATCTGCCTGCACCCAGGGCCCCCTAGGAGGCTGGGCAGGGTTGAATGAGGTCGACTTTCTTCCTGGGCCAGAATCCCGGCGGGGTCCTGGGGCTAATGAGAGCAACTTGGAAGCCCTGAGTGCTTTTTTCCCCCCTTGGGAAACAGGACCTTGGGGGCTGGCCCTCGCTGGACTGTTATTCTGAACCAGGCCTCCTGGAGGCCAGAGAAGGTCCTGGCAGGGCCACGAGCTGAAGGTGCTGCTGCCTGAGTCCTTACCTGGCCCCAGAGTCTCCTGTGGTTTCCTGAGGAACCCGGGTGCAGGCGAGGAGGCCCCCGAGAGGGGAGGGAAGCCAGGCAGGTTGTGGGGGTGCCCTGAGGAGGTGGAAGTGGGCTGGAAAGCTGAGCTGCTAGGTCAGGCTGGGCTGCCAACTCCCCAGCCCACAGGCACAGAAGCCTGCGCGGGGCTCAGCTGGAAGGATGGACTCCCCCTGGCTACTGAGCAAAGGACCCCAACTCCTCACCCAGTGACCCCTCCCTGCATTCACTGAGCAAATACGCAGCTCAGCTCTCCCCAGGTCTCCAGAGCCGACGGACCAGCCTCTCCCAAGGGAGGAAGATCTGCCTGGGATTCATCAGTTGGTCTCCAGGAAGCCCTGCCCGCCCTGGCTTGTCTGGGGAAGAGAGGCAGGGAACAAAGGCCTGAGACCCTCGTGTATCCACGGCTAGAATGTCAAAAGAGGCTCTGTGACCTTAGGCCAGTCACTTAACTTCTCTGGGCCTCTTCTCCAAACAGTGGTTATCCATCCTCATAACCGCGCAGCCTGCGTCCCACAGTTGTCATGGGATCAAAGGCATGACCGCATTGAAGGAGCAAAGGCTCCCACCAGGCTCTGGGCTCTGTGCTGGACGCTGCGGGGGACCCCCTCCCTGGCACTCCCCCCCTCTCGGTGGGGACCGCGCTGCTGTGAAATGGACTGGAAGAACCAGGCAGGAGAGACTCATTCCAGCTCTGAGATGAGGGAGTTGGAATAAAGCACTAAGGAGACTCCCGGGGTAGCGCGGCCCCCTGAAACGCTGTGTCCGCCTTGAGGGCAGCGGCCAGGCTGGCGCGCCAAGTGTCAGGGGTCCTGCTTCCATCCCTGACTCTGGTGCTCATTCACTGTGTGACCTTGAGCAAGTCACTTCATCCTGCAGAGCCTCGGTTTCTGGATCCGTGTAATCGAGACAATATTTGCCTCCAAAGACTGTTGTGAGGGTTAAATCAGATGACAGATGTGACATTGCTTTGCTTTAAAAGAGAGAGCAAGAGAAAGAGAGAGGGACGTTAAAAAGAAAGATATGATCGGAGTTCCCGTTGTGGCTCGGTGGTATCCCGACTGGTATCCATGAGGACGCGGGTTCGATCCCTGGCTCCACTCAGTAGGTTAAGGGTCTGGCATTGCTATGAGCTGTGGTGTAGGTCACAGATGCAGCTCGGATCCCGCATTTCTGTGGCGGTGGCATAGGTCAGTGGCTACAGCTCTGATTCAACCCCTAGCCTAGGAACTTCCATATGCCGAGGGTGCAGCCCCATAAACAAACAAAAAGAAAAGAAAGATATGATCCAGACAGCACAGCCGTGCTTCCCGCTCAGCAAATCACAGCTAACGATGCCTGCCCTGTCCCCTCGTGGGCTGCCGCCGGAGAAGACGGTGACATGGACATCCTCTGCAAATACACACGCGATGCATATGTCAGGGATTACTGCTGTGGTGGCTGTTATTGTTATAATACAAGGGGATTATGCATTTTATTAAGGAATGATAATTACTGTTTGCCGTCGGCTCCATAAAATCCACCAGCCCTGCCAGAGGGGAGAGGCGCCCCCAGCCTGACCTCTGCGCTCCTCTCCCTGCAGTGCCGCCGGACGACCCTGTCATCCTGGGGGGGCCTGTCATCAGCCTGCGGGCCGGGGACCCCCTCAACCTCACCTGCCACGCAGACAATGCCAAGCCCGCAGCCTCCATCATCTGGTTGAGGAAAGGAGAGGTCATCAATGGGGCCACCTACTCCAAGGTAGGTGGGGGGGACAGGACGGGAGGGGGCTGCCCGGGAGCAGCGGTCCCCCACCTCTCTGCCGCCTTTGCTCTCTGTGTATGGCCTTGTGCTGATTTTTGCTCCTGGCTCTGTGTCTCTCTCTCTTTCTCTTTCCTTTTCTCTCTCTCTCTCACTCTGTCACTTTCTCTCTTATGACCATGACCCTTTCTGTGCCTCTTCCTGTCTCTCTTTCTTGGGGTTTATATCCGGGCTTGGTGAAGGACCTGAAGAAAAAAGGATGCTCGGAGGAGGAGACTCAGGGACAGAAGCATCCCGGGCCTAGGGTTGCCAGATAAAATATAAGATGCTCAGCTGAGAAGTTACCGTCGTGGCTCAGTGGTTAACGAATCCGACTAGGAACCATGAGGTTGCGGGTTCGATCCCTGGCCTTGCTCAGTGGGTTGAGGATCTGGTGTTGCCGTGAGCTGTGGTGAAGGTTGCAGACGCGGCTCGGATCCCGCGTTGCTGTGGCTGTGGCGAAGGCCGGCAGCTACAGCTCCTGTTAGACCCCTAGCCTGGGAACCTCCACGTGCCGTGGGTGCGGCCCTAGATATAAGGCAAAAAAGAAAAGAAAAGAAATGCTCGGCTGAGATAAAAAATATCTGTTTAGAGTAAGTTTGTCCCAAATATTGCATGAGGCGTTAAGTGTGGGCCATATTTATACTAAACGTTATTCATTGTTTCTCTGAAATTCAGATTTAACTGATGTCTATATTTATTTGCTCAATGTGGACACCTGTCCAGGGCTACCAGGTGAGGCTATTGAGGTTCTTTCTGTCCCAGGTGTCTGCCGGGGATGGCTGAATCCAGCCCATAATCCCTTCCCGAACCCTGCACCCTGTTGTGCCTACCTGCCGGGATGCTTTTCTCTAATTCACACGGGTTCCGGAGGCTGGAAGTCCAAGATCAAGGTGCCAGCAGGGCTGTATTCTGGTGACAGCTCTCCTCTTGGCCCATGGATGGTGGCTTCCTCACTGTGCCCTCCCATGGCCATTCTTCTGTGTATTCACAGAGGGATCTCTAATGTCCCTTCCTCTTCTCAGGACACCAGTCCTACTGGATTAGGGTCCCATCCTCATGACCTCGTTTAACTTAATCACCTCCTTGAAGGCCCTATGTCCAAATACGGCCCCACGGGGAGTCAAGACTTCACCGTATGAATTCCAGGGGTTTGGGGCGGAGAGTGGACACAATTTATATATAACAGAAGCCTGCCAGCTCTGACAAGCTATAAACCTGTGACTTGGGGCACACAGAGAAGACTGGATGATCCAGCGGTGCTCGCACAGAGCTGGCTCCAGGGGCTGTCTGATTATGGAACTGTGGGCTGGACTCAGCCATCCCTGGCCTGAGCCAGGCACCTGGGATAAAGAACCTGTTGCCCCCTCTTTCCCCAGGACTGCAGGTGTCACTGACCTAGGCAGGTCTGAAGGCGCAGAAGTCCCAGATAGGCTGGGAAGGAGAAGGGGGCCCGGGGCAGGAGCAGCTGAGAGAGAGACAGAGACGCTGGGAGAGGGAGAGAGGTGGAGAGGGCACCAAGTGCGCACACACAGTCAAGCAGGGTCCAAAGTCCACAGAAGGAATCCCAGGGCGGCCTTGACAGCCCTTAGGGCTGAAGCCTCAGTCTTTGTCACATCGTGGGAGGCTAAGCGGGTGAGCTCAGGAGCTGGGCAGCCTCAGTTTGAATCCAGGCTCTGCCACCTTCTAGCTCTGTGACCGTGGGTCAGCTACCTAACCTAGCTGTGCCTCAGTGTCCCCATCCGTACAACGGGAGCAAGGGCACCCTGCGTCAAAAGATGGTGAGTCTTGAATGAGCAAAGTACCTGGCAGAGTGCACCACTCCAGAGAAGCACTGCCTGTCCCTCACTTGATCTGCCCAGGCCCCCGGATGCACCCCGCCGTCCGCATTTCTGGATGAGGATGTCAGTGTCACAGTAGAGCAGGCCCCGTGGTCCTGCAGGCCTGGGTGCAAACCTGCGTTTCAGCACATATTGCAGTAAACTCACCTCTCTGCCTCGGCTTTGCCCCAGCTGCAAAAGGGGATGATGGTATCCATAGACGCCTCCTACAACTGCTGGGCGACTTAAAAGGGAAAATGGGAGCTCCTGCTGTGGCACAGAGATTTAAGAACCCAACTGCAGGAGTTCCCATTGTGGCTCAGCAGTAAAGAAGCTGACTAGTATCCATGAGGACGCAGGTCTGATCCCTGGCCTCGCTCAGTGGGTTAAGGATCCAGCGTTGCCGTGAACTGTGGTCTAGGTCGCAGACGTGGCTCAAATCTGGCATTGCTGTGGCTGTGGCGAAGGCCGGCAGCTACAGCTCCTATTGGACCCCTAGCCTGGAAACCTCCATATGCCATGGGTGTGGCCCTACAAAGACAAAAAAAAAAGGAGGGGGGGACTCCAACCACAGAGCCTCAAGTCACCATCGAGAAGCAGCTTTGAGCCTCAGCCTGGCGCAGTGGGTTAAGGGAGCCCGCACTGCTGCAGCTATGACATAGTTTTCAGCCGCAGCTTGTATTCAGTCTCTAGCCCCGGAACTTCCATATGCTGCCGGTGTGGCAAAAACAAAAGCGAAAACTGGTTGAAAGGAATCCATAAAGAGCCTGGCTTAGAATCGGGGCCTCGCGAATGTTTGCTAGCATTACTGGGCCCTTCCTCCTAGAGCCCTGCCTCCCCCAGCCTGTCCTCCCTCCTCAAGGTCACACAGTGGCCCAGGTTCCATTTAGCCAGTGGAGGGTAGGACAAGCTGGTGGCAGGGAAGATGGCGTGGCAGGATAGCTAGGCCCCTGGCCCTGGGACAACCGGACCCAGAGGAGGACGTCCCTCCGGCCCAGTGCCTGGGTGCCTCTCCTGAAACCCACAGCCGCCTGAGCCCTCGTGACCGGGTGCTTGGGTGGTGCTGCAGAGGCAGGGGAGTGGGTGGCAAGGCCTCTCTCCAAGTCCTTTCTTCCTGGACACCCAGCCGCAGGCCGCATGGCGTGCATCCGCGCACACCCAGACCAGGGGAGGCAGGACAGGCGTGGCAGAGGACGGGGACCGTAGGCTGAGGCCAGAGAGGACTCTTCCCCGGGGGCCAGACTCCTGCTCCGTCTGCTGCTGCCATGTAAGGGGTGGGGCCGGGGACAGGAAGGAGGGCCGCTTGGTCTTAGGGCACACAGCTGTGTACATACCCGCCTCCAGCCCTACGGCTTCCTGCCCAGGGGCCACCCAGCCACCCTCCGCCAGGACCACATGCCTCATCAGGGCTCCGGGCTAAGAGGAGCTCCGGAACCACACCCCCCAGGGCCCTCGCCGGGGCCCCGCTGTGCAGTCTTTCCCCGCCAGTCACCCAACAACACGCCCCCCACCCCACTGTCCATCTTAGGGGCCCGAGAGGCTCCACCCAGTGCGCAGCCGCCACTCATCCCCACCTTTTTTTTTTTTTTTTGGTTTTTAGGGCCTCACATGCAGCATATGGAGGTTCGCAGGCTAGAGGTCAAGCTGGTAGCTACAGCTGCCGGCCACGGCCACAGCCACAGCCACATCCACAGCCACAGCCAGCCACGCCAGATCCAAGCTGCGTCTGTGACCTACACCGCGGCTCAGGGCAACCTTAACCCACTGAGTGAGGCCAGGGATGGAACCCGCGACTTCACGGTTACTAGTCAGGTTCGTTTCCGCTGCGCCACGATGGGAGCTCCATCCCCACCTTCCTTGTGAAGAGCACCCCCAGGGCCGCAGACCCTGAGGACTGCAGGGCCAGGGGCAAAGGTACGTGTAAATCTGCTCCTTCCCTGACAGCAGTCATGTGACAACAGGCCCCAACAGAGTCCCCAGGCAGCTTTAGAAAGGGGAAGCAAAAGATCATTAAAAAATAATAATAATAATAATAAGGGACACGGCAGGTGGGCAAGGTGAGCGAGGATGGGGAGGAGAGGAGGCCGGTTGCCAGGCAATCTGGCCACTCAAGCCCGCTCCTGGCCGTTTGCACATCAGTGAACAGCCCGCATTCAGTGCCCAGCTTGGGGCACCTCCTCACTGCGTTCTCTCCAAACCGCCACCCTCCCTTCTCTGGAGACACCAGGCCTCCGATCTTTTGGGGCTCAGCCAGGCTCTCTATCACCCAGCTGAGGCCCCGGGGGCTTTGGAAAGAGCAGAGTGGGGCAGCTGCCCACACCGGACAGACGCACACAGGATGCTGTCTGTACACCCCCCTTGGCCAGCCCAGCGCCCCCCGCCAGGCCAGTGCCCACTGAATGCCAAGTGCCTGCCCGCTGGGGTGGGACAGGGAGGCTAGTGCACAGAAAGGAAGGAGCAGGGGGCAGGCAGGCCTCCCGCAGCCACTGGGACAGTCAGGAAAGCTGTTTGGAAGCAGTCAGTGGAGCACAGGCCCCGTGGACACGCACGCGGGCAGAGAGCGGAAGCCCAGCCAGCGAGCCTTCTGCCCTGGCGCCTTCACCCCTGTGTACACACAGGTGGGACCCGCGGGAGCTGCCATGGGGGTCACACTAGTGCCCACGGAGCTGGAGGAAGGGCGGCCCCGGGCCTTGGAGGTGGAGGTGCCGCTAATAATGACGCACCACGAATAATCCACTTACCCTCCCTGAGCTGATATGCCCGCTTACACAGGTTTCTGAAGCAGCAGGTGGTGGACTCCACCTGGTGCCTCGTCAGAGCCAAGTTCAGGGGAGGGAAGCCCAAAGAAGGCACAGGAAGGACGAGGAAGTGAGGCCATAGTGTCCCAGGGCTTCGTTTGCATTTGAGAAAAGGGAAGGTTTATGAGAAAGGAATGAAGGAAAAGGAAAGGAAAGGAAGGAGAGGTGAGGAGGAGGAACAAAGGACGGAGGAAAACGGGTGCGAGAGGAAGGCCCCAGGCTTTACCCCCAGCAGCCTGGCTTCCTCCCCAGGAACATGCTGGGCCTCGCCCTGCAGCCGGGGCCTCGGGGTGAGGTGCCCAGGGCCTCCCCTGGGGAGCGGGCCCTGAGCTTTCCCCCGGTTTAATGAACACATCTCCCCCTCTCTAATTAGGTGGAACAAACAACCTGAACCAGAATTTTTATTTCCCAGAGAAGCACACACCCAGACCCAGTAAATACGTCATTAATCATCATTCTGAGGCAAGGAGCACCCTGGGCGTGGGGAGCAGGCAGGAGTCGGGGGCCTAATTAGGAGCTCGGGCCCTGCTCCCCTCCACCCCCGGAGCAGATCAATCTGAGGGTTCCTGGGGAGTAAGATTTATGTAAATGTCCCTTGTTAGCACTACAGAAAAGTAAAGAAAAGGAGAGGGGAAAAGCACCATAGGATCTCCCTCCCCACCTCCCCCAACCAAGCCCAAGGTCTTATTTTCAACCAGGAAATTGTTCTTATTATCGCTGGGCTATTTATAGACACATGAGGTCTGCTGAGGAGGCCAGAGCCAGCCCGTTACTATGGCGCAGCTCCCAAGCGGGGCTCTGGGCTAAGCCACCCCCGTCCCGAGCCCCCGGTTTCCTGACCTCCGGTTTAGCGCCCTGGCCTGGAGGCTGTGCTGAAGACCCTCACCCCACCGGCTCCCGGGACTGACCATCCTCCCCGACCCCCTCTCCGCAGTTCTTCTGCTCGGGGCCGAGGCCACCACCCCGCGTCCCGGGGCAGCAAAGGCACGGAGCTGGCCCGGGCCCGGGCGGATTTGGAGCATAGGAGAAACGGTCCGGGGCTACTGCCCCGCTCTGTGCCTCGTGCCCACGTCTGAGTCTGGCTTTGTCTACAGCGGGATGAGTGGTTCCGGATCGAGGCTCAGGTCCTGGTCTAGAGCTGGAGGCCACTGAACTGAGGACCCAGAGCTGGGGTCCAGTTGCCTACCTGTCACTTAAGTCCCTTAATTGTCTGTTCCCACCTTTATTTTTTTTTTCTGGCCTTTTTAGGGCCGTACCTACGGCCTATGGAGGTTCTCAGGCTAGGGGGTTGAATCAGAGCTGCAGCTGTCGGCCTATGTCACAGCCAGATCCGAACCGTGTCTGCAACCTACACCACAGCTAATGGCAACACCAGACCCTTAATCCACAGAGCAAGGCCAGGGATTCAACTCGCAGTCACATAGGTGCTCGTTGGGTTCATAACCCAGTGAGCCACAACGGGAACTCCCTAATTGTTCTCCCCGTTAGGTGGAGATCACACGACCCACTTCCAGGGACTCAGGAAGCAGTGTTGTCAGGGTTGTGAGCTCAGGGCTCACTGCTCTCGAGTGCCAATCCCAGCCCAGCCCGGCAAGTTCCTGACTCACTTTGAACTCAGTTTTCTCTTCTGCTGTTTAGGAGACAAGGCTCCCTTCTCTCCAGGGATTAGAGATTAGAGATGACGCCGAGGCATTTTCAGGGAGGTTTTGAGGAGGCAGAGTCTGTCCATCTACTCCTTGGCTC
>PVHT020000113.1:6330743-6340925 GCA_004024745.2 Catagonus wagneri
GATAGATAGATAGATAGATAGATAGATACATAGATAGCTGGATAGATAGACAGATAAATAGATAGATAGCTGGAGAGATAGATAGATGATAGATAGATAGATAGCTGGAGAGATAGATAGATAGATAGATAGATAGATAGATAGCTAGCTAGCTAGCTGGAGAAATAGATAGATAGATAGATAGATAGATAGATAGATAGATAGATAGATAGATAGATAGATAGATAGACAGACAGACAGACAGACAGACAGATACATAGATAGATAGCTGGATAGATAGATAGGTAGATAGATAGATAGATAATTTGACCTCTAGCCTGGGAACTTCCATATGCTGCAGGTACAGCCCTAAAAAGCAAAAAAAAAAAAAAGAAAAAGAAAATTAAAAAAACTAGGACAGATGAGAATCCTGACAGGTTCAAACCACATTCCCACTCTTGTGTATATATATAGTTTTATTTTTTTTTAAGTGACCCTCCTGCCTAGGCACCTCCCTAGCACGCACCCACCTTCATGGGCCACCAGGGGGCTCAGGATGCAGGGCATCATACTGACAGGGGAGTAGGTAGAAAGGGGCGCAGGGGAGGGAGGGTAGCGGCGGTGATGGGGAGCAGGCACTCTGACCAGTGGCCTCTTGGTTGCGTGGAAGGCGGAAGACCTTTTGACCTGCGTTCATTTCCAGGGCTGCCATGAGCAAGTTTCACAGCGTGGTTCTTCCAGCAACCAAAATGTATTTTCTCACAATTGCAGAGGTTGGAAGTCTGGAATGAAGGCATGGGCAGGGCTGTGCTTCCTCCAAAGGCCCAGGGAGGCTCTCCCTGCCTCCTCCAGCTCCTGCTGGCTCCCGGCATTCCTTGGCTTGTGGCCGTGTCACTCCAATCCTTCCCGTGGCCTCCCTGCCATGGCCTCCCTGTCTTCTCCTCTTCTTACAAGGTCACCAGCCACCGGGTTTAGGGCCCACTCTACATCCAGGATCATCTTGTCTCATTAACTATGCGGCTTCCAGCTGTGGCGGCGCAGTGGAAATGAATCCAGCTAGCATCCATGCAGATGTGGGATTCGATCCCTGGCCTCGCTCAGTGAGTCGGAGATCTGCTGTTGCCGTGAGCTGTGGTATAGGTTGCAGAAGCGGCTCAGATCCCCCATCGCTGTGGCTGTGCTGTAGGCCGGCAGCTACAGCTCTGATTCTACCCCTAGCCTGGGAACCTCCATGTGCCGCAGGTACATCCTTAAAAAGCAAAAAGGGGAAAAAAAAGGTCCTTAACTAATTACTAATTACAAAACTAAGTTGTGAAGGCCCTGTGTCCAAATAAGTTCACATGCTAAGGTTCTGGGTGGACACACATTGTTGGGAAAAGGGTGCTATTCAGCCCACTCCAGGACCTTCTCACTTAGGTCACCACCACCGTGAAGGTCGGTCAAGCTGCAGGGCCTCCCTTGATCACACCGGTTTTGTCCCCTGTTAGTGGAAGATAACAGTGTCTGTCCTGTCTGTGGCTCAGTCAGAGCCCTGATGAGATGAGGACGTGAAACGATTTGAAAGTTGAAAGGGTTTATGCAGGTGAAGTAATGAACAGTCAGTGCGCACAGAATGTGCCCACGTCCCCACCCCAGCCCTGCCCTCACCCCCATCCCCCAAACCGCACCCCCTTCTCCGGCCTGAGTCACAGCCCTGCCTGAGGCCCCCATCCCCGTGCTTCCCCGCAGACCCGGGGATTCCCCCGACCGGAGGCAGAATAGTTACAAGTTCATTTCTACACAGGACCTGCAGCCTGGTTTCCACTGGGCCCAGCCTGGTTTCTCTTATGTGTCAGGGTCAGCAAGTTCACCCACGATGCAGAACTTTCTAGTTCCTTCTTCCTCCTGCAGCCGGGCACTCGGCTAATCCGGGGAGCCAAGGGTAACCCCCCAGACTGCATGGAGACAGGCCCCCCTGGGTGTCCTGAGCTGACGCACCTCCATCCACAGCTCTCCCGCCTCCTCTCCGAGGCTGGCTCGTGGCCCCCCACCCCCACCCCGGCCATCCCAGCCTAGCGACGAGTAACCGGGCCCGTCTCTCCCACCTTAGACCCTGCTTCGCGACGGCAAGCGCGAGAGCATCGTGAGTACCCTCTTCATCTCCCCCGGCGACGTGGAGAACGGGCAGAGCATTGTGTGCCGAGCCACCAACAAGGCCATCCCCGGCGGGAAGGAGACTTCCGTCACCATCGACATCCAGCGTGAGTAGCGACCCGACCCAGCCAGGCCCAGCCCAGGGCAGGGACCACCCGGCCCTTCCGCCGGGAGCACGGGTCGGAGCCGGGGGAATAGCCAGCCAGAGCCACACCCTGCAGGATGGCAGGAGGCAGGAACCGGCTCAGTCAGCCCCCGAGACTGGCCCGTTTGTATTTACAGGTACCCAAAGGACCACCTTGTCCTTCTTACTGTCACAGGTGAGGGTGACAATCTTCTTAATAACCAGACAGATGAGTTTTGGTTGTGGCTCTGCAGGTTATGAACCCGACTAAATATCCAAGAAGGTGCGGGTTCGATCCCTGGCCTCGCTCAGTGGGTTAAGGATCCGGTGTTGCCGTGAGCTGCAGTGAGGGTCGCAGAGGTGGCTTGAATCCCACATTGCTGTGGCTGTGGTGTAGGCTGGCAGCTGTAGCTCCAATTTGCCCTCTAGCCTGGGAACTTCCATATGCTGCAGATGCAACCCTAAGTAGCAAAGAAAAAAAAAAAATTTTAAAAACTAGGACAGATGAGAATCCTTTGCAAATGACAGGTTCAGGCCACATTCGCACTCCTATATAAGGTGGAACTTCCACACCAATCCATAAGGTGGTCAGCCCCACCCTGCTGGCCCAGCCAGACCCCCTACCCCGCCACGTGCCCTGGAGAGGAAGCCAGGGCGAAAGGGCTGGGAGCAGAGGGGCACTCGGGGCTCCAGAGTCGGGGTGCAGCACCAGGCACTGCAGAGAATCATCAGGCCTGGCTCGGGGAAGGAGAGAAGAGGAAAGAAGCTCCCTGGTGGCTCAACAGGTTAAGGATCTGGCATTGTCACTGCTGCGGCTCTGGTTACCGCTGTGGTACAGGTTTGATCCCTGCCCCTGGGCACAGCCAAACAAAAGGAGAGAAAAGGAAGAGGAATCAAGGAATCATTGCTCAGTTAGCCCATCCTTTGCCCATATTATCTCATTTAATCTGCAATGACTATTGGGAGTGGGTGTGACTGTGGTCCTGTCTGGGGAAACCAAAGCACGTCCACACCAGAAGCCCTCAGCCAGCATCACTTATTACGATTCATAGGAACAATGATGATGCTTTAAAACCCCACCAGCGTCGCATCCCAGAATTCCCTAAAGGAGACTCCTAAAGGTCTAAAATCTCTCTAAAGTGTCTGTCGGCCCTTGGGATCAAAGACGAGCTCACCCAGGGATTCAGCGCTTCCCTCCCCGTACTGGACTGGTTTAGGATGGAAGTGTCAGCCCTCGGAAACGGACTTTTCTTCTCTCGATCCCTCCGCTCCCTCCCATGGAGAACGGTGCCACCACATGCTGGTGGCTTTGGCCCAAGGCTCTGAAGGACAGGCCAGAGCTGCAGGCTGGCATTCCTCTCCTCCTTGTAAGCTGAATCCATGTGGAAACACCTCCCAGCAACCCTGGCTCAGCTCAGGCCCCGGATTCCGCACTCCACGTGGCCCCTCCAAGATCCCGGAGGAGCCCAGGGAATCCACAGCCCGTTTGGAAGCCAGAGAGCAGCCTTCCCCCTGGGCGTCTGGAATCCTGGTGGGACCGTGCAGGTCCCGGGGGGCAGAAGAAACTGAAACCCTCAGACGGGCTTGCTCTGGACCCCCAGACACCACAGCTGAGACCTTGGGGAAGGTTTCGGATTCTTGACCTTCGGCAGCTATTAACAGCCCCCTCCCACCCACCCCCAGCGGGGGGCTCTTCCATTCCTCAGCCGGTGAGAGCCAGGGCAGCAGGGCTCCGGTCAGGCCTGGACCAGGGTGATGGGAGGGAGGTGCTCGCCCTGAGGGTCCTGAGAGTTCAAGGTCGCCCTGAGAGAGGAGCCTCCCTCCCCAGCGCCAGGGCAGGCCCTGGTTCCTCACACCGCCTGCTTCAGCCGCAGCACAGAGCAGCAGGCCAGCCATGGAGGGGAAGCAAGATGCCAGGAGGGGGCGCTAGCGAGGCTATCCAGGGAGGCTGCACAAGCCGCGAGCTGTGCGCCTAGGCCATCCCCTCCCCCGGGGTACTCCAGTGTCGGATTTGACTGAATGTCATCCAAGCTCTCTTCTTGGCCTACGACTGACTGCGAATCCAAGCTCTCTCCAGACGCAAGCCGACTCCGGGAGGAATGAGGGTGGGAGACACAAGCCCTCCAAGGTGCCGCTCGGGGCCACTGTGCAGCCCTCCCTCCTCCCCCGACCCAGCCCCCAGCCAGTCGGGAGGCCTCGGCCGGCCTCGGGACCCCCACAGAAGAAACCCGCGGTCAGCTCCTGGGCCCTGGCTGGAGAGACCCCGAAGGAGCAGTACTTCTGCCCCAGCTTGTTGCCCGTGGCACAGCAGAACCCCTCTGTCAACAAGAAAGTTGTCCTCATGACAACAGCCCGCCGACTACTCACACGCGTTCTTGTAAATGCACTCTCGCGAGGTGAGCCCTGTACCAGGGCGCAGGCGGCGGAATGCCCTGCAGGAGGACACCAGCCTTGCCGGTCTCAGGGCCTGACCAGCCTTCTTTCCAGGGATGACGCAGCCAGCCGAGGAGGAGACATCGGAAATGAGGTCAGAGTGAGGCTGAGAACCCAGGCGCCAGGTTTCTTAGATGGGCCCCTCTCCAAGGCAGGCCAGAGGCGTGGTTAAAGCCACAGCATTGGAGTTCCCGCTGTGGTAAGGAACCTGAGTAGTATCCATGAGGACGCAGGTTCGACCCCTGGCCACTCAGTGGGTTAAGGATCCGGTGTTGCCGTGAGCTGCGGTGTAGGTCGCAGACACGGCTCGGATCTGGCGTTGTTGTGGCCGTGGCGTAGGCTGGCAACTGCAGCTCCAATTCAACCCCTAGCCTGGGAACCTCCATATGCTACGGGTATGGCCTTAAAAAAATGAATAAATAAAGCCACAGCATTCCCCCTGGTTTGAATTCTGACTCTGCCACTTACTGAGTGATGCTGACCTGGCCGTTTAACCCCTGTGCGCCTCAGTTTCCTCATCTGTACGAGGAAGTGACAGCGCTCGGCTCATACGCCGGCTGGAGGGAGGCGAGTCAATTGTTTCGGTGGCAACCCCAGCAGAGGGCCTGGCCCCTGTCAGCTGCTCTGCACAGTCCCAGGGACGTGGCTCTGCCTCCCCAGCCCCCCGCAGCCCCATCGGGGAGAGTCTCCACCCGGCCGTCCCTGAAGGCGTCTGGCCCTGCCTGCCCAGCAAAGAGCTCGCTCCACCTCCGCCCTCTTGCTCTCCCCAGGCCCCCGTTTCTTCCTTTGTTCATTCGATACGCGTCCAGCTGTCTGCTGTGGACACCACGGGCTGGATCAGAGCTGCCTTTGCCAACCTGCTCATTTTCTCAGTCAACCAAGAAGCATCCCCACTCAGCGAAAACACATTTGTTGTTTGTTTCCCTTGGTCTTTAGATGTTACCCAACGGAAGACAAAGCCCCCAGATTGAGTAATGGGAGAGAAAGCTTAACACCCCCAAAGTCTTGCTACATCTGGACTCTGCATCCAGCTGCCAAGTTTCAAATGCATGTGCTATAAAATCACTGAGTCATGGAGTTCCTCTCTTTTCTCACCCCCTCGATGTAATGCTTCTCCTGAACGCACACACACACACACACACACACACACACAGGCAGGTTGCTGATGGAAACACTAACAGACTCTCAGCTGTAACATCTGTTCAATGTGATCTCAGTTCCACCAGCTACATCAAAGCTGCCCCCTGCAAGTTATGCAGCCGACATCACAAATGGGATTAAAATCATGTTTAATAGTCGGATATGACATCAACTATTTATACCTCTGGAGCCTGGTAGACTCCTGAAAATTCCTCTCTTGTACATGCAGAGGAGAGGGGCCAAGAGAGGGACCCAGGTACCTCTGGGCCCCAGGGGGAGGCATAGAAGGGACCAGCGAGTGTGGGAGCTTCCCAGGCATCTGTTCTCCCGGGTCCCGAGGATGCGGCAGAGACGTGGGGAAGCTGCAGGAGATGGGCAGGCCAGGGGCGTGGTTAAAGCCACAGCATTGGAGTTCCCGCTGTGGTAAGGAACCTGAGTAGTATCCATGAGGACGCAGATTCGATTCCTGGCCCGCTCAGGATAAGCTGGGAATGCAGCTCTGCGGTGGAGCAGGGTGCAGGAAGAGACCTCCAACCGTCGTGAGCGCTACCTCCCTGCCCCGAAGCCTCACATTTTTATAAGGGACACCTAGGTGGGGCCAGGCCTCTGGGAACTTTTCTCAAAGTTCTTTTTTTTTTGCTTTTTTTTTTTTTTGCTTTTTAGGGTCACACCTGTGGCACATGGAAGTTCCCAGGCTAGGGGTCAAATCGGAGTTACAGCTGCCGACCTGCGTCACAGCCATAGCAACGCAGGATCCTTAACCCACTGAGCAAGGCCAGGGATCGAACCTGCATCCTCATGGATACTAGTAGGGTCCGTTACCACTGAGCCATAATGGGAACTCCTCCCTCAGTCTTTTTACTTTTAGTCTGAAATCTTTGTCTGACTACGCACCTCTCCATGTCCGTCAGCCTCTCCATCTCTGCTGTCTGCTTCTCTGTGCTTCTGCCTCTTTCTCTCATCCTGTCTCTGTTCCACTCAGCCTCTCCCCCTCCCTGCTGCCCGATCCCTCTGACACAGACCTCCATGCATCTCTGTGTCCCTGCTTCTGTCTCCTGTCCCTCCCTCTCTCTGACTTCCTGTCTCCCTCTCTCTGACTTCCTGTCTCCCTCTCTCTGACTTACTGTCTCCCCCACCCGCTACCATTTAGCACTTCAGAGTGGGTTTCTCATCGTGCGGAGTGAGAAGGATGAGCCGGGCCTGGGGAGCCGAGGGCTGAGTGACACCGGTCAGGACTCCGCAGAGGTGATGAGGCTGATGAAAGGCTGGAAAAGCACCAGACGCACCAGAACCTTGGCACGAAACAGACATTTCAAAGATGGAACGATTGCATTTAAATGGGACTCAGTGTCCGCACCCCCTCAGGCCCCGCACCGCCTCTTCCTGCCTCTCCTTTCCGAACTGTTTTGTTCTTCCTAAACCTGGAAGGTGGGCAGCCCTGGGGGGCCCAGACAGCCAGGCCTTGAATTTCTGGCAGGAGCCCTGACCCCACCACCAGGACTGACTGAATGGGACGGCCCAGCCCCCTGCTGAGGCCCCCAACTTGCAGGGGACCACCAGGGGAGTGGCTGCCCCCAGGGTCCCGGGCAGGGGGCATCACTGGCCTTCACCCTCCACGTCACCCCGGGAACTCGCTCCCCACACCGCGCACGCTTGCCCCCACTCTGAAAGGGCTTCTCCTCTGTCTGCAGACCCGCCGCTTGTCAACCTGTCGGTGGAGCCCCAGCCGGTGCTGGAGGACAACGTCGTCACGTTTCACTGCTCTGCAAAGGCCAACCCCGCTGTCACGCAGTACAGGTAAGAGCCCCTGCGGGGCACGGCCTGGCTCCGGACGCCTCCCGCCCCGGCCTGTCACGTGGGTGTGCTCTGCGGTCCTGGGCGTCCAGCGCCGGGCTTGATTCACTGGGAGTGTCCAGAACCTTCCCTGCACCCCACCCACCCCTGGCCAGGTAGACTCTGCTTTCCTTCAGTAACACACACTCCCTTCCTCTGAGGCACAGGGTAGCATTCCTTCACTTTGCATAGCTTGTTCGTCCCCTTTTTCTGTAAAGAACGAAACAGGCTCTGGGAAAAAAAGGTAAAAGGGCCAGGAGAACCAGTGCGATCAGCATCTGGATTCCAGTCCTGTGTTCACCAGCCGCTCACCTGGTAGATTTCCAGGACAAACAGCCCCGACCAACAGGTTCCCGGGCTCATTTGCAGCCCTGGCCCCCGTGCAGCTCCTGATGGAGCAGCGCTGTATTTACTCGCTTGTCTTTCCCTGTTGACCAAGCGTCTCGAAGGCGGGACCTGCGGTTTAGTCACTCATGGCTCTGAGCGTGGAGCAGGTGAGTGGCAGGCACTAGGTGCCCCAGAATATGGGCTCACCTACTCCATCAGCACACAGAGCCGCCCCCCTGGACACCTTCCTGCCCAGGCACCACCATCGCACAAGACTCCCGGTGACCGAGGGGCCTCGGAGGCACTGAAGGCACAGACTCAGACCCTCGCCTCCCCGAGGGCCTGTGCCACCCACCGTGGGCCGCACTCTGCCCGGCCCTTCCCCGCAGCCCACTGTCGCCTCCACCGTCGAGGTGGGTTATTAAACCGTAGCATCAGCCAGTACCAAGGCTGTTGATGGTCCCAGCCTAGGAAACGTGGGCGGATGGAAGTGGAGGCGGGGGCCAACATGAAACAGGGCAGCCCCAGAGGGCAGAACGCGAGGAAATGGGCCGGAGAGGCAGCCAGAAAATCAGGTTGGACATAAGACAGTGCTCCCTGCCGTGCAGATAATTATACCTCCTTGGACCCAGAAACCCAGGAAAGGCATCGTCTTTACCCTCGAGGAAATTTGTAAGTAGGATGAAAAGCCCATCTGTCCCGTCGATTTAACCGTTCACCAGGCTAAAAGCCAGAGAAAGATCAGGTGACCTCCGGGCTGCCCCGTAGGTGCAGAGGACAGGTCTGGTTCAGCAGGGTGGCAAAGTGACAAAGAGGCAGAAAGGAACACCCAAACAGCCTCTTTCTCTGGGCTTCCACCCTGCACCCGCGAGGCCCCCACTCTGTTGGCACGTCGGCTTCTCCCTGCTGTCTGCTCTCTGCCCACAATCCCTGAACCCGCCGTGTGGCCAGAAATGATCTCTCATACCAGTTTCCCTGGGCAGCCGTTCTCTCCCACCGACTCCCCCACCCAAGCAGACACCCCCTCCTTCACCCTCCATCATGACACTGATGAAGTGTTAATGGAGACAAGATCAAAAAGCAAGTGTGGCAAAATATTAACAATGTTAGCATCTAGTTTAAAGGGAACACGGCATTCCCATTGGAACACTCTTGTGACTTTTCTCTAACTACCAAGTTACAGTTAAGTTTCCAAACTAAAGAGTTAAGAAGCCAACAGGCAAGCACAGGACACGCAGGTCTCCCCAGGCTCCGGGGACCCCGCGTTTTCCCTCCACCCGCCTCCTTGCCGGCAGCTCAGAGTCCCCGTCAGCCCATCACACGCAGAGGAGGAGCCAGGAGCCCGGGCGCCTGCAGACGCGTACCTGCTCCAACTTGCCGCCATCCCTCCTGGCCTTCCGATTCGCAAAGGCCCCACAAATGCTTTGGAGCAGATCAGGCCCCCTCCAGAAGCCCAGAGGCTTTGAGGGAGTCCTGGCCTCTAGGAAAATGTGGGAGAGCTGGGGTGGCCCGAGGAGGAAGGGGTGGAGGGGCTGTGGCCAGAGCCCACCCCGCCGGCTCAGGCCCTTGGCCTCAGGGAGGGCTCAGCCCGCAGGCAAATGGTCCTTCCAGAGGCCGTGTTGGGATCCAAGAGGAGAAGCCTTGAGCACATCTCATCACCTGAGTCCGCTGGTTTCTCCCGACTGACTTTGACAAGACTGCAGGGGTCTTTGTTTCTGAGTGTCCACTGGGCTTGATTGCTCCCTCCCCATTCTGCATAAAAGCTGTGATCTCGGAAATTAGCGGTGTGCCCTTCTGCACCCTGGCACCCAGCCAGAGGCCCCAGGTGGTCATGGGAGCACATCCGGCTGACCCAGCGGTCACTTTGGTTGCCCCGCTGGATCAGGAGCCTGCGGCAAGCAGAGCAGGCCCACGCCCACCTAGGTGCATCTTCACCGGCCTCGGCTCCCCTCTGGAGCCCTCAGGGGCCCTGTCCCCACCTCCCCAACTCCGGTCTGTCAGGGAACAGGGCGGGACCCACCTCCCGGTGTGTAGTGTGCTACTGAGGACAGCCTGTGGGCTGCGACATGCCAGCCTCATGATTCTGAGATATAAATAATTAATCCTCTTACATTTGCTCAGGCCAGATTAGACATTGATTGGGAAAGGTTTAATCTGACTCCTGTTCTGAGGGGCTGGGAGAGGCCGTGAAAGCAGCGGTGGTGGCCGGGGGG
>PVHT020000113.1:6341925-6353681 GCA_004024745.2 Catagonus wagneri
CCCCACACCCTTGATCTTGGGGCTAGCTGCTTCGGAGACAGGTTTGAGCTTCTAGAAGGAATCCCTGTAAAGGACTTTTCTGATGAGGGAGGGGATGAAAGATGGGGAGAAAAAGACTGGCTGTGTGAGATGTGAGCAGGGGACTCATGGGGTGTCCCCCAGAGGCTCAGCCCCCAGCTGGCCTCCTGCGATCCCGAGAGAAGACACGCAAAATCCCTCCCGCTCTCCCTCCACCCCCGGGCTGGGGCCGGGCCTGGGGAGCTGAGCGTGGAGCTGCACCGAGGGCCGGGCTCAGAAAGCCTCCTCTCCCACAGCCACTCGGCCTCCTCTTCTTTGGCTTCGAGAGGGGCGGCGGGCCTAGGAAGAGGACACCCCTGCGGCCTGGGGTGCTGGGTTCCAGGCCTGAGGGAGCCCCAGCAGTGCTGAGTTCCTCGGACCCCCACTGGTGGAGCTTTCACCCTTCTTAGGGGGCCCCAGATGGGTGGGGACCCCCTGCTCCCCAGGGACCACCCTCCACCCCAGTAACGGAAGAGGACTGCCCCGGCCCCAGCCTCTGGGGCTCCGGACAGACAGGAGCGGCGGCAGGGACAGGCGAGAGGGGCTCGTCCAGCCTCCTCCCAGCCCAGCCGGCTGCCTGGCGCCCACCCCGCAGTGTCCCACCTCCCGAGCCCTCCCTGCAGCTGGGTGGACGGAGCAGGGCATGGACCCTGATCCTCAGCTGTGTATCTGGGCCCAAATTCATCTGCCTCAGGCAGGAGTTGTGCCCGACTCTTTAAGTCTGGTCATTAAATTAAAGTTGGAGATTGAAACAATTCATGAATAACTCATAATGGCCCGTTGGGAAGCTCCTTCAGTTCTGGGGGAGCGATGGTTTGCCCTGTTGTTAAACTATAATTGTTGTTATTAATCGTCTTCTTTATAACCACCCAATATTAATTTGCAATAATAACGGCACGGGGCCAGCCCGATGCTCCGTGGGAGGCCGCGAGACGGCCGTCTCTCAGCAGGACAGGCGGGCTGAGCAGAAGCAGGTGGCGGACAGGCAGGAGATGGGCCGCTGTGGCACCAGGAGAGGTGCTGAGAATGTGGCTTCAGGGTGGCCATCGTCCGGAGGTGACAAGTGTAGGGCCAAGGAACCTCCCCAGCTCTGCTAGAGACGTGCATCCCAAAGAGGCCTGAACTGCAGTAGAGAGAGCCTGGAGGGAAGTTGTGTGATTTTTAACAAATTGTATCCACAATAGGATTAAACCAGGGGAGGCTGCGAACTCGCTCTCCCTGGACATCTGTAAGGAAAGCCCCAGCCCCGCACACGCAGGCACGGCACCCCTGGGGTGCACGGCCCCCAGACAACAGGCTGCCCGGCCACCGGCCCAGCACGGTGATCACCGCCCCAGGGCCAGGCCCAGGACACCAGTCGATCGGCCGATTGGCCCATGAAAGACGTCAGCCCACTGTCTTCCCACAGCGCCCCAACCCCGACCCGGGCCTCCATCAAACCAGGCTGATGGAGCCCTGGTCTCTGAGGAGCGGAGCCAGGGCGGGAGACGGAGGCTGGGCGGGAGAAGGAGCCTGGGAGGGAGGCCGAAGGGCTTTCAGGGAGAGAGGGCAAGACGAGAGGACCGCCCCCGCCCCGGGAGACAGGAGTCAGGACGGGGGAACTGAGAGGGCGGCCGAGCAGGAGAGGGTCGGGGCCACTGCCGACCCCCATCCATCAGCTTCTCGCCTTGTCTGGAAATCAGGCTTCCTGAGTCCTGTGTGTGCGGGAGCTGGAGCGTGGATGCGCGCACACGGTTAGACCTTCTTGGCCTCTTCGGTCACGGACTTGGCCTCCTTCCTTTCCAAGGTGGCCGAGGACGGGGCCCCCACGAGAGCTCAGGGCAGGCCGGCCAAGCTGTCTGGGGGCTGACAGGTGGACCGTCCACCCCCACCCCCACCACTGAAAAGTCAACCCAGCTCCCTCCAGAAGAACCTGCTCATCCAATCCCGCTGAGCGCCTGGTGACCCAGGCACCAGAGCCCAGCGCCTCCGCCAGCGACCCCTCCCCTAGCCCGAGAAGTAGCCTCTCTGGGGACCCTTCCCCGATGGGACCCCTGGGGTGGGGAGCTGCCCGCGCCGCCCCTCGCCAGGCCCAGTGTTCCTGCAGGATGGACGCAGCCGGCTCCCGGGGGGAAGCCCGTGGGCGCGAGGGGCGCCCTTGCCGCCGAAGGTCCGCTCCAGCCCGGGGTCCGCGTTGCAGGTGGGCCAAGCGGGGCCAGATCATCAAGGAGGCGTCCGGCGAGGTGTACCGGACCGCCGTGGACTACACGTACTTCTCGGAGCCCGTCTCCTGCGAGGTGACCAACGCCCTGGGCAGCACCAACATCAGCCGCACGGTGGACGTCTACTGTGAGTGCGCTGCTGTCGGGGCACTGGGCGGGGGCCACCACCGTGGGCTCACGGCCCGCGACACGAGATGCCTCCCAAGGCCCTAACGCCGTGCCCGGCACAGCAAACATCCCTGGCAGCTGTTTCGGGTTTATCTTGACCCTCACGATCACTGGGGGAGGCTGGAATTCTTATCCCCAGCACCCAGAGGAGGGGACGGAGGCCCGAGGTCTCACAGTGAGTAGGTGGCGGGAGGAGAACTGAGACGGGGTCCGCCTCCCCTCAGGGGCTCGTGGACACGTCCCCGCCTCCCGCCGCGGCAGCCTGGCCCGGCCCCGCTGGGAGCCACCCATTGCTGACGGCCGCTGCCAGTGTTCACTGGTCATCAAACGGGCCGCTGGCTGCTGTCCACTGCCCTTAACAGATTCAGAAGCGCTTCTGCAAACTTTATACCCGCTCCCCCTCACCCCGACGGCCTCGGCAGAAAGCGCTGTGACACCCCTTTTGCATCAACGGACTAACCTGGGTCCCCTGGGCCTGATTTCACACCTTCTGTTCCCTGAAAGCCACCCTCTGCCCACCCTTCACAGCACCTGAATCCCCACTGCTGCCCCCCGCTCTGGGACCCGAGGCCAAGTCAGCTGGAGGCACCTGTCCGGGTTGGCACGGGGACCTCCACTAACTGAGCAGGGGCCGGGGAAACCGGAGGCCGCCTGCTCGGGTGGGTTGAAGAGGTGGGGCTGGGAGAGAGGATAATCTGAGGGCGTGGGGAGAACCCCTCGCAGGAGGCCTGGCCTCCCCCACTCCCTGTCTCTGCCCCATGGTGGCCCCAGGAGGGCGCGGGGAGCTGAGCCAGGTACATGGGGCGCTTGACTCTAGGTCACTAGGACAAGACCCGCAGGAGGTGGGCAGCTGACCTGAAGGCAGACCCACAGAGTCTAAGACCCAGGATCTCTGGGGTAAAAGGAAGGCTCCGCTGCCCACGCACTGGGCTGGTGGGGGCTTTCTGGGACCAGGACAGAGGGGCGGGGGTGGGAGAGCCCTGGTGGCAACTCCAGGCACAGATGGGGCCAAGAGCACCTTTACCTGGGGCTGGTGCTTCCTACTCGTGTGGTGCGTCCAAGGGAGGCCGCGCCCGGGGAGAGGGGCCTCCTGCTTAATTCCCAGTCTCACTCCGGACCTAGGCCAGGCAGGCAGAGGACCGGCGTGGGAGGAAGCTGCCCTGGACGGCGTGGCAGTAGCAGTGCCCCTCCCCCAACCGGGATGGGGGAGGGGAGGCGGTAGCAAGGAGGGTCCCCAGAGCCCCCAGCCCACCAGAGCCCTGTGTCCTCCTCCCTCCCCTCCAGTCGGGCCCAGGATGACCACGGAGCCCCAGTCCCTGCTCGTGGATCTGGGCTCTGATGCCGTCTTCAGCTGCGCCTGGACAGGCAACCCGTCCCTGACCATTGTCTGGATGAAGCGGGGCTCCGGCGTGGTAAGTCCACAGCTCAGGCCCTGGCAGGGGTGGGGGCACCGCGGGCCAGGAGGGGACTGCCTCCGGGGGACCCTCTCCCTCTTAGACTGGGGGTGTCAGCCTCCAGTGTAAACTGAAGGAAGAAAGGCCCCAGAAAGAGGAGAAGGAACCCCAAGCACCACACAAACGGCCCTCGTCCCTAAACACATCCAGCCAGGGCAGTTTTGCCCTATCGTAAACCTTAGAAGACAAGCAGTTGAGGGAGTTCCCGCCATGGCTCAGCAGTTAATGAACCCGACTAGCATCCATGAGGACGTGGGTTCGATCCCTGGGCTCGCTCAGTGGGTTAAGGATCTGGCATTGCCCTGAGCTATGGTGTAGGCCGCAGACGCTTCTCAGATCCCGCGTTGCTGTGGCTGTGGCATAGGCCAGTGGCTACAGCTCCGATTAGACCCGTAGCCTGGGAACCTCCATATGCCACGTGTGTGGCCCTAAAAGACAAAAAGAAGAAGAAAAACAGATGATCCCCAAGACACTGAGGGTGACAAGTCACTTTGCCCCATTAGTCACAACGCTTCAACTTTGGGGAGAAGCTTTGCTCTCTTCCCGCGTTCCTCTTTATACGGCTCTGAGCCTCACCGCCCGTTATGGACGTGCGGAAGGAGCATGAGAGAGGCTAATTAACACCCAAACCGACATGAGTAAGGATTGCAGCTCAGAGTAGCTAAAGCCTGTCTCCTCCTCATCACCAAACCTCATCCAAAGGGAAACAGCAAATGACTCAGGAAAGACCGATCCGGGACCTTCGGAGAAGCCCAGCTGTAGGACAGCTTCACCCGTGACCAGCCTGATAGAGGCTGATCAGCAGCCCCCCGGATGAGAAAGTCTGGGGGCCCCAGCCAGGGGGCCCCCCTCCTCCCACAGTCACCCCCAACACCCACCCCCCAGCACAGCCGCGGGACGGAGCATCTTCAGCTGCATGGGGTCCCCTGCGCTGTGGGCGCCCCGCACTGGCAGCTCTCCGGGCACACTGTGCAGTAAGGCGCTCTGCCCCCCGCCCCGCCCCCGGTTGTCGCCAAGATGCTGGAGACCCCGCCTGCCTCTCAGCTGTCCTGGGCTTGCTCTCGGTGCCTGACCCTCCCGCTCTCTCCCAGGTCCTGAGCAATGAGAAGACCTTGACTCTCAAAACCGTCCGCCAGGAGGATGCGGGGAAGTATGTGTGCCGAGCCGTGGTGCCCCGCGTGGGGGCCGGGGAGCGAGAAGTGACCCTGACTGTCAATGGTAAGACCCCGCTCGTGCCAAGGGAGGAGTGGGAGGGGGCCCAGAGTGTCCCAGGCATTGTCCCCAAAGGGCTGACATTGGTTCTGGGCCCTGTGGGTCCATAGCAATCACACCCACATCTTCAAGTCTGTGTCGGAGCCCAGCCCGAGGGGAGGAAGAGCCTGGGTGGTTTTCTGGTCACCGCGCTCTCCTCTGTGCTCCTTCTAAGGGGTCTCAGCCTTAAAGCGGTGGCTGATGAGCTTTTTCCTGGCCAGGAGACAAAGGTCAGAGGATCCCGGGAAAACAACATAGATCCCATAAGCACCCTGTGACCTTGATCTTGGCTCTGGTGGGAATTTTAGGGGACGTCTCTGCAACTCCTGGTCTGCCATCTCCCATTGCATTAGAGCCACTTGGCCAGGAAGATCTGCCACCACCCCCACAAGACCAAGTTCAGGGGTCCCCTGAGGGCAGGGAGCCTGACTTATTATATATAATAAGATCATCCCAGCAGGAGAGTGTTTCCATCTCTCTCCCAGAACACAGTGCGAGTCACCAGATGACTGTCCCTAGAGACGCTTAGGGGACAGGGCCTGGATGAGGGGATGCAGGGCACAGAGAGGCTGGGACTGAGCTCAGGTCAGACCCCAGAAGGCTGTGGCACCAGGATGGAAATTCGATGTTCCTGCCATGACGTGTGCTTGGTCCACCCTGGCCACCAGCGCCGCTGGTCTGAGGGGTGACAGCTAAGGCCCTCCCTCTGTGCTTCAGACATCCCCCTCCGCTGGGTGTTTGGCTTCCTTGCTGGGCCCCTGCTCCCACGTAGCCTGTCTCTAATCTGAGCCCGGAGGCTCTGAGCCCCAGCAGGAACCGAGCCATAGAACCATGTCCGCAGGGCCCCTGCATCCCGGTCTAGATCAAGGCCATGGTGAGGGGCTCAGCCAAGATCTGGAAATCAGCACAGGTGGCTTCATCTTGACCCAAGAAGCTGCCGACTGACAGCCTCATCTATCCTCCCCTTTGCTGGAGACTGGAACCAGCTTGGTGCTTCCTCAGCCACATCCCCTCTACTGTCCCCATTACCAGCCCCCCTCCCTCTCTTTCCTTTCCTCCCCCCTTCCCCCAGAGCCGTGGCAGCCCCAGAGGGAGGGTTATTCTACCTGGACCCCAGAGCCATCTGTCCTCAGCAGAACCCTGACTTGGGAGCCTTCCTGCCTTTCCTCTGTGTCCCCAGGACGCCACCAATAAATTGGCACTGCAGGGCTAAAAATAACAGCTTCTGATGGCGCCTCCGTAATATCCATGGCAACACGGGCTGCAGCCTTTTCCTGCCGGCTCCGGTGTCTGACACTCGCTCAGGCCCTGGTGAAATCAGCCGCTCCCCCGGTGCCTGCTCTTGGAAGGGCGCTGGGAGTCGCCACACTGGCCCGTGACTGCAGCCAGCTCCGGCGCGGTGGCCCTGTGACCAGCCAGGCTGGGGGCCCTCAGGCTCACACGTAGCCCCCAGGGTTCCCAAGCTGAAGCTTGTAAATGAGCATCCTGGTTTCTAGAGGAAACACTGTGGATAAAGGAGGGGCCGACATTCCATTGTCACTTTAGACTTTCCCAGCAGATTCCCAAGCGTTGCCTAACAGAGATTCAGAGCTGTTTCTTGAGGAGGGAACATGCACCTCAGAGAGACATTCCTCTTGGGTGGGTCACCCTAGCCAGGGCCCCGGTGTCTCTCCAGGGTTTAATCCACACTGTTCAGCATCCATCTTTGCAGCCCCCTCCTCTGCCTCCGGTCCTTCAGGCACAAGCTCCCCTAGGCTGCCAGGAGTAAAGCAGGGAGGCTGTTTGCTTGTTTCTGACCCCGAGAGAGGGAGAGTCATCACGCCCTGAGGCAGGGCTATGGATCAAGCGGCCCCCAGGGAGGAGGCTGCCATCCCTAAGCTGGAGTGGGCTTGGGAAGGGACCTGCCTGTACCTGCGTCTGGAGAACAGGGGGACAGATGGTGAACAGGGCCATTTGAGCAGGGCCTGGACCAGGCTGAGGGTTGGACCAACTGAAAGGATCCAGAACGAGATGGGGTTCTCATCAAGACCCTCCCAGCCAGGGCGAGGGCAGGGGGCAGGCAGGGGCCAGGGGAGGACAGGTGGCCATCGCCCTTTGGGGAATAAACTGGCACAGATCTCAACCGATTTGGTTCAGATCTGGGATCTGCAGGAAGGGGAAGACGAACCATGTCACTGCACACTCTGACTCTCCTAACCCCTTCTGCCCTTACCCGGATTTCTGCTTGCTTTTTAGAAGCCCTTAAAAGTGTATGCATTCGGCAGCTCGCTATTAGAGCAGCTGAGAACCGCCCCATTTCCCCCCACCCACCCCCACCCCGGAAATCCTAGCTCCTGGGACCGGAAGGAGAAAAGGTTTTACAGCCTTATCACTTTCAGTCCAAACAAAGCACGCTCCAAGTTCCTAAAACCTCAAGCCTTCCTGCCTTTTGGCCAAAGGCTTCATGCAGCTCAGGTATCTGAGAGAGGAACTCCGAAAGCCCCCTGAGGGTGGAAGCCCATATCACAAGGGTCCCCCACATAGGGCCTCACCCAGCTCCAGGCCATTTCCCAGCCTCAACTCCACAGGAGTCACTGGAGTGTCTCCCAGTACCTTTTTCCCCTTGGCTGAGAGCTACTCATAGAAATGCAAATCTGTTTTAATTAAGGTGGCTAATAAACAGCAATTATGTTTGCAGCAATTTTTGTTTTGTTCCCAGCATAAATTGCCTGTCCTCCAGGTCCCTTGTTTTAACTCTCCTTTTTTTCTGCCACCCAAGCCCCAGACTTTACCCTGGGAGCTGGGAAGGGGGCACAAGTGTCTCCACCCCCACACGCCTTGCTTCAACCATCCAGCCCAGTCAGGAACCAGTGGCCCCTCCATCCCCCTCTCACTCCCAGATGTGCATCATGCAGGAGAGACTTGGGTCAGAGAACAGGCAGAACTGGACAGGAAGCCCTGCTGGACTCCTGCTGGACCCTCCAGGCTGTCAGATGCAGTAAATGAGTCTGGTGTCCCCTGAGATATCCGTAAACGTGACACGTACTGGCCCTCAGGCCCAGGCTGGGTAAGATAATGGCAGGGTCAGCTTTGGAGTCTTGGTCCTGCCTGGGCTGCCCAGGGCTGTATGTGGAGGCAGGCAAGAAGATGAACGAAGGGATCTCCTGGGACACATGTGAGGTGCAGGCTCTGAACGTGCCCAGCCAGATCCTTCTACGCAGGGTGATTCCAGGCCTGGTGGAGGAACCGGGGTTGCCTGGCCTGCCGAGGCCACCTGTTCGTTAGCCAAGCGCGTCCTCTGCTGGATATATGAGGGAATTGCTTGAAGTTGACCGGTTGGCCAAGGCAGAGGTGAAATTAGAGGAGATGACATTACATTCCTTCCTCCCTGACAGCCCCCATCCCCACCCTGCCACTCCCATCTCGGGTTTATGCCTCCATTGTAAAACTTTCCCCACCCACCGGGTAGTTTTTCTCTCCTCTGAAGTTAGTTAGCACTTTGTCTGTATTTATTTATGTCTCTGGGCGTCCTGACTGAAAAGCCCTCCCTCATGATCCCTGGAGAGGTTTAGCACCACAAGCCTCATTTATCTCAGCCCCCTGCCTCACCCATCACCTTGCTCATACAGGCCTCCTGTAAATGTTTGCTGAATGACTGAATGTAGGTATAAACTTCTAAACTCGCCAATAGGGGTCCAGCCAGGGGCCCGCCCTTCCTGAATCCCAGATGTGATGGTGTCTCCCCAACAGGACCCCCCATCATCTCCAGCACCCAGACGCAGCACGCCCTCCACGGGGAGAAGGGCCAGATCAAGTGCTTCATCCGCAGCACACCGCCCCCCGACCGCATCGTGAGTGCTCCGGGGCGGGTGGGGAGGGTGAAGGCCCACCGCACACTGGGCAGCCTGGCGGGTCATCTCTGGCCAAAGCCACTCAACCTCCAGACGGGTTGGTCTCGCCCCTGTGCTGCAAGTGGGAAAATTATTCCCCTGTCTTGGAAAAGCATCATGAACGCTAAAATCACAAGCAGTCTTCCTTCTGGGGACAGGCCGTGCTCCTCGCCTGTTAGTGTTTGTGTGTGTGTGTGTGTGTGTGTGTGTGTGTGTGTGTGTCTGTCTGTCTGTCTGTCTGTCTGTCTGTCTGTCTTTTTTAGGGCCACACCCGAGGCATATGGAGGTTCCTAGGCTAGGGGTCGAATTGGAGCTGTAGCTGCCAACCTAATCACAGCCACAGCAATGTGGGATCGGAGCCGGGTCTGCGACCTACATCACAGCTCATGGCAATGCCGGATCCTTAACCCACTGAGAGAGGCCAGGGTCGCACCTGCGTCCTCATGGATGCTAGTCAAGTTCTTTACTGCTGAGCTACAAAAGGAACTCCCTGTGTTTAACTCTAGCCACTCAGCTGTGCCCCAGCAGGACAGGTTCCAATGAAATTCTGTATCCTGGGGGCAGAAGGGCCAGTGAGGGCAGCAGAAAGACAAGATAAACAATTTTTTCCTTTTCCTGCGTTCAAGGCCAGCCTTAGGTGGAATCCTAAACAGGGTGTAGTTTATCATTGCCAGACCCCTTTCTGCACCTCTCAGAGTCCTCTGCTTTGATGTCCATGGAGAACTGCCCCATTTATCAAGTTTTCCCTCTAAAAGCATCACTCCCTTCTCCCTTCCTCAGAATGCTTAGCCCTGCAGCTCAGGCAACCTAAACAGCTCACACCGAGCCCTCTCAGTTATTTGCTTTTGTAAAACCAAGGATCTTTGACCCAAGTTCAGCTGAAACTGGTGGAAGCAGGGATATGAAAACAGAGGGGCGAGCATCTCCCAGCACTGTCAGGGGGCAGGTGCTGTTGTTCGCAAGTCCCGGCGCCTGGGCGGTCCTCCCAGAAGAACGCCCTAGGGGTCAAGTTCATAGGGCAGTTTCACCTTTCCCCAGTGCAGCAGCGCCAGGAAGGCCGTGGGGGGCACACGCCCAGCCACTAAGGTGTCACCCTGGAAATGGAGATGTTGTTATCGCATGACGGTGTTACACACATCCTCTGGCATTCTGTTCGCTCACTGTCTGAGTCACACAAAAATGGCAAGCAAGAATTCATGCACACACCTAATGCTCTACGCCTCGCCGCTCCCTTCACTCGTCAGTTTGTTTTATTGTAAGTGCGATACGTGCCCGAGCAGGAGTATCCCATTCACTCCCGAGCATAGTCAACAGTCTTCCTTTTCATAGTGACGGAGCTCCAGGCCAGCGGTTCTCAGCCGGGGCACATTTGGGTGCTGCCTGGAGATGTTGTAAGATGCAGCTAAACATCCCTCAGAGCCCAGGACAGACCCCACAACCAGATCATCCTCAGTGCCCAGCGCGGAAGCAGCCCCAGCTCACCGCCACCACCCCGTCTCTCCCGGCAGCGCTCACCGCGTTCCACTTTCACAAGCGCCACTGAGGAGGGGGCTTACACGTTGAGGGGCTTACAGTTCCCTCAAACAGCTCTGAGAAAAATTAAACCATCACCCTGGTAAACCAAGGCAGATTAACATCCTCGCAAGTGCAACTCTCAGAACATAACCGTTTGTGGAAACAAGACCTACAAAGTAACAAAACCAGACTCAGTCAGTCTGGGACGGGCCTTCAGGACCACCTGTAGGGGTGCCAGCTGCCAGAAGGGCTCCCATTGCTGCCCCAGAGTCCCCTGCTTGCCTGGGAAAAAGCTCCAGGTCAGAGCCACATCAGGCCCCCTTGTCGATGGAAATACCCTTTGAGGTGCCCAGCCTCTGTGCGTACGTGTGTGGTTGTGCTGGCAGGAGGGCATCTGGTTGGGACATGTGGTTGTGTGTGCCGTGCTGTGGAAGTGAGCATGACGGGAGCAGGGCAAGGTCCGCCCTGGAGCAGGGAGGCGGCACGGGGGTCCCGGTGGGGTGGCTCTGGCGTGGTGCCCTCCTAATCCTGCACACCCGCGCAGGCCTGGTCCTGGAAGGAGAATGTGCTGGAGTCGGGGACGTCGGGGCGCTACACCGTGGAGACGGTCAGCACCGAGGAGGGCGTCATCTCCACGCTGACAATCAGCAGCATCGTGCGGGCCGACTTCCAGACTATCTACAACTGCACCGCCTGGAACAGCTTCGGCTCCGACACGGAGATCATCCGGCTCAAGGAGCAAGGTGGGGCCACCAGAACCGCCAGGGGTGCGGACCATGGCCTCTCCCCACCGAGGGCCGGGCCCCAGGCCACCTCCTCCAGGGTCCTGAGGGGACCGAGCATGCCTGCGGGGTACAGGCGGGGGGGCGGGGTGGGGCTTCCTCACCGGGACGCAGCCTCAGGGCGGCCAGCAAGGGCAGCCGCCCTTGGTCAGACCAGGAAGCTGCTGGGTGGTGGTGCCTTGAGCAACCACAGAGGAAGCCCAGCTAGTGGCCAAAATGAGTCACCCCACCTTCCCCGGGGCCCTTAGGGGATGGCCCCACGGGGTGCATGCACCAGGATGGGTGTCTTGGGGAACCTGGCCCAGCCCATTAGAACAAGTCAGTTGAGTTACCCCAAACGCAGCGGTGCCCATGCTAAGCATAGGGCTGTCCGGTCCCTGCCTGGTGTGTGTTGGGCTCTGTTTCCCAGAGGACACAGGAGATGCGTGGACCCCTGTGCTCTGACGGAGATGCCAGCCA
>PVHT020000113.1:6354681-6441604 GCA_004024745.2 Catagonus wagneri
AGTCTCTGCTCCAAGGTCTCAGCCTCAGAAAGCAGAGCGGGGGTTTCCGCAGACATCCAGCCACACGCCGGGTCCTGAGACAGGGTGCGGATGAAGCCCCTTTGCCAGGAGGGGTTAGTCCAGAGTAGACAGGACCGTCCGGGGGCCTTGGCCCTGGCAATCGCTGACTCCCTCCAAGGTGAAGGCCCACCCACAGGCCGACAAGCCCTGGAAGAGATTCTGGGCCAAGCAGATGGGCTCAACTGGGCCCCTTGGGCCTCCGTGCTACGTGGGGGTCAGGCATTGCTACCCAACACCTCTTCCCTGATAGGTGCTGCTTCGCATAATGCTTTGCACATAATTTGCATATCATCCACACATCATCCCAACCCTCACAGCCCCCTGTTCCTTACCCTCCCTGTCTTCCCCTCAGCTCCCCGACTCCTCCGCCAACCCCTTAGTGCTCTCACCCTAGCCTCCACCTCTCTCTCTGGTCCCCTCCTCTGGATGGAGTCCCCAGGTCAGCCTGAACGAACTCCCCAGTTCAGTTCGGCTAGCCTGGATCTGTGGGGCGTCCCGGAGACGCGATGCAGGAGAGGGTCCCCAACATCAGACCTTCCGGGTGGCCGACCCCCAAGTCCCACCCCACCCTGGCCAGCCAGGCTCTAGCTGTGGACGCTTGCTTTATTTCCAAACAGGTTCGGAAATGAAGTCGGGAGCCGGGCTGGAAGCAGGTACGAAGGAGACATGAGAACTCCCCGGGATGGGGGAAGGGACCGCTGGGCTAGTGGGGGAGGGAGCCCACAGCGGGGGAGGGAGGCCGGCGCTGGCCGCTAACTTCTCTGCCCTCCCGCCCCATCTTGAGGGTGTAGTGCAGTCAGAGCAGCGGGGGGGAGGGTCCCCAGGCAGCGTGGGTCTAGGGACCCCAGAGACCTGCCTCCTCTGTCGCGGCCGCCCCGCAGGCTCTTGCTCCTCCCCGTCTTCCCTCCCACCCCGCCCCTTCTGAAGTCCTGGCTCCGCCCCCCGGGGTCCGCTCGCCCCGCCCGACTCCTCCTGCCTCTCGACTTCACCACCACCGCTTGGCCATTGCTTCCGGGGACACCAGGGCCGCCAGCCCTGCCGTGGCCTGCATAGTCCATGCGAACCCCGCGCTTTCCGCTGGCTGGCTCCTTCCGCCACTCCTGCGTTCCTCATAGAATTGTCATCTCGCCACCAGGCCGAGGCCACTGGGCAGGCACCTGGCAGCCAAGGGGTCACCGGGCTCCCAGGGCTGAGTTGCTTTTAGGACTCCACAGGAGACAGCCGCCCCCACGGTCCAGACAGAAACACAGAATCAGGACGTGGCAAGCTAGACCCCCACGGCGGGGGGGGGGCGTGCATGACGAAGGTGTGGCATCCTTTGCCCTAGTTCTCACAGCACACTGGCCCAGAAGGCGCTAGAGCCGGTCAGTTCCATCAGCAAGCTCTGGATGGGCCCCTTGGGCTGCTGCATTCTCCCTGCTGCCCCTCAGGGCCCCTCCTGGCGCTGAGCAGGTATCGCCCTCTCTCTCCATCTCTCCCGTGTCTGCACACTCATCTCAGCTCCCTGACATCTTCCTTGGTGGCCAGACACCTCGTGCCCAGCCCGCCTCCTCGGACAGACGGGAGGCTGAGCCAAAGTGCGGCCCCTCCGTCCGGTCCCTCTCCCAGAACATCTAAGGGGAGCCCTGTCTGGAGAGGGGCAGCCTACACAGGTGACCCAGGCAGGGAGGGAACACGCACAGGCAGGCTGTAGAGAATGGCACCGTGGGTCCCCACCCCCACCCGATCCTCTCCCTCTGCCCCGTCAGTCCAGTCCACTCAGGACCGGTCTCCAGATAAGATGGCACCCCTCCGCCCCAGCTGTTAACAGCTTAAGGAAACATGGCCTCACAGAACGCCAGAGTCGGAGAGCACCTTAGATATCGCTTACCCGTTTCTCTGGCTTCACAAGTAAGACACTGAGGCCTGGAGATGTGAAGGAACCTTTGGCTTTGAGCTCAGCTGAGACAAGACCCGAGTTTTTCTAAGGAGACTGCCTAGGAGATTAGGAGAAACTAAATCCAGCCCAAATTAATAAAATGTAGGAGTTCCCGTTGTGGCTCAGTGGGTTAAGAACCCAGCTGGTATCCATGACGGTGCGGTTTCAATCCCTGGCCTCGCTCAGTGCGTAAAGGATCCAGCATTGCCGTGAGCTGCAGCATAGGTTGCAGATGTGACTCTGATTGGATCCCTAGCCTGAACTTCCATATGCCACGGGACAAAAAATAAAATCAAAAAATTGAAAATTTTTAATTTAAAAATTGTTTTAAATTAAAAGAATAAAATCAATGAATGTCCAAAGCAGTTTTCCTCTTATAATAGCATTAAAACCTGGAGAGAGGCATTGCCAGTTGGCCTAGCAGTTAAGGACTTGGCATGGTCACTGCTGTGGCACGGGTTCGATCCCTGGACTGGGAACTTCACATGCCGCAGGAGCGGCCAAAAAAAAAAAATGAACCTGGAGACAGAATCATCTCACTGTCAGAGCAAGCTCACAGGGCTAGCTGAGGTCAGGTCCATTGTCTCATTCCTGATAACTGAGACCAGCCCAAAAACCTCCCATTTTCAGTCCCTGAGTGTTTGCCACACCCACCTCCTCCCCATCAACATCCCCTGCCACTCCTGCGGGGTCTTGGCCACCAGCAGGCAGGTGCTGAATGGGCCAGTGTGCAAGTTCTGGGCTGGAAGGAAAGTCCCAGGATGATGGCCAATGCTGCCAACCATTGGGCACCCGCTCCTTCTGGGAGCGGAACCCACCTCCCCAGCAGCATCTCCAGCGGCCGGTCTGTGGGATTCTTCCTCTCTTTAAAGAAAACAGCAGTGAAAAGCAAGAGGCTAACCTCCAGCCCAAGGCAGATACCTGGAGTCCCCAGTCATCCACTCTAGGAGCACGGGGTCGGGGAGGAAGCTGAGTCTCGAAAAGGGACTTTCCACTCCTGGCATCTGCTCGCGTCCTCCTTCCCACACAGAAGCCAGAGCGGAGGCTCAGATGAGCCTGGGTGCCAGGCTCGGTGCCAGCCCTTGCCTGCATTCAGTCATCTAAACCCCGAATGCCCCTTGGAGGCAGGTGCTATAATTATCCCATTTGACAGATGAGGAAAGAGGTAAAGTACAGTGCTCAGAAGTGATGGCATCTGGGCTGTACAGAGGGTGGAAGGTTTGGAGAATGTCGTGTGATACAGGATGAGGGGGTGGGGATGGGAGACCTGAACTTGAGCTGGCTCTACTGCAGCTGTGTGTCCTTAACCAAGTCACTTGACTTCTGTGGACCTCAGGCTTTCTCTCTACAAATGAGAGTCGTAGACTCCGTGAGCCCTCAGCTCTCCCCACCCCTGCATTCTCTAATAGTTCTAGTCCCCCAAGTATTACTCAGGGCCCCATATCATGTGCTTGGGCCCCCTCTGCAGCCACAGAAGGGTCAGGACTGCCTGGAAGAGCGCCCACCCCACCCTAACAGCACCCTCCCCACCCCCATCTCTACTTGGCTAGAGGTTCAGCGGGGAGTAAAGCTTTGCCTCGCTGGAGTTCTGGGCGCCACTCTGCGGGGGGGAGCCAGGACTCCTGCCCAGAGAACTGACCTAGGAGAGACGGGAGCGGGGCTGGGCCTCTCTCCTTAGAGAGGTGGGGGCAGCCAGGATCCTGCCCTCTGGCCCCTAAGACTGGCCTCTGGCGGCCACCACCTGTGATGCCAGGCCCTGCGGGGAAGCGGCCTCAGACCTGAAAACCCTCCAAAAGCTGGCTGTCCGTGTTCACTCTCTCTGCACTTGGGGAAGGGAAGAGAAGGAAAATGCAAACCGAACAAACAGCGGCAGTGATCATAGTCATTTTCCCAAAAGCCTGGGCTTCTGAATCTGCAGCCACTGCACAGCGGGATGTTGCCGAGGCCGTCCCGCAGAGAGCTCACTGCACCCCGGCTTGCCTCTCCCCTCCCGCCTTCCCCTCCCCTCCCTGTGTCTGCCTGCCCCCCCCCACTGCTACCGTCTCCCCCAGTTCCGCCCGCCCCCTCCTTCATCCCCTGTCCCGCCCGGGCTGACCCCTGTTGGATCCTGCCCGGTCCTGCCCGGCCCCCCGGCCTTTCCCAGGAGCACCCACGCGCAGTGGTCTGGCCCCAGCTTGGCAGGGGCTGCGCCCGAGGAACTGGGTGAGATCCCGGGGTGTGGGGAGGAGAGGGGGGCGACCCAGCTCCCTCATCCGTGTGCCTGCTTCTCTCCCACAGAGTCTGTGCCGATGGCCGTCATCATCGGGGTGGCCGTAGGAGCTGGCGTGGCCTTCCTCGTCCTTCTGGCAACTATTGTGGCTTTCTGCTGTGCCCGCTCCCAGAGAAGTACGGGAGGGAGAGCCGGGAGCTCAGGGAGGGGGACAGAGAAAAAGGCCAGGCTTAGACTGCCCCGGAGAGCAAGTAAGCTGGAGTGCAATGAGCAGGGGCCCTACCAGCGCTGTCAGCTGCTGGGGCAGGGATGGGGTCTTACGTGCCTTCTTATGTGAGATGCTTTGTGCGGCACCTGCTACATAGTGGGCGCTCGACTGATGTTGAGTTGGACGGAAGTGAACTTCACCAGGCAGGGCTGTCAGCTAGCACCTTGAATTGAAAACACACAGCATCGAGAACTGTATTGAAATCGGGGGGGGGGGGGGTGGGGGGGCGGGTGATCTTTGCCCTCCAGGATCTGCTAGTCTAACCAGAAAAGCAGGTCACCTACACATGAGAAAGAAAATAGGGGTTCGAGGAGTTGCTTTGGGCAGATGTTTAAAAGTCATTAGTCATTAGCAATAAGATGCTGGTGTTTGTGGGCTCTTGAACCACGTGAGCCAGGAGGTTGCACCCTGGGCGTAGCTCTGAGGTTTTGCATGATAGACACGTGGAAGGGTGAATGGGATGGTGGGGACGGTGAGAACAATACAGACACAGTCTTCTGGCCCTGCGTCTCCTACCCCATGTCCCGGGGGAGGCAAGCCCAGGACCCCACCCGACTCTAACCATTCATGAGCATAAGGTACAAAATGAATGATCAAAGTAAACATGCGCCCTCCTCCACTTGGCAGCCTTCGTATACTGGAAGAAAGCGGCCTGTGTCCCCCCACCTCGAAGCTCAGCAGCCTGGCTCTCGAGGGCCCCCAGTGATGTGGGCTCAGGCCCTCCCTCACCACCTGCTCAGTGGACACCATAAGGGGAGCATGTTGTAGCAAGAATCCTCTAACAGCTCCCCAGGTATAAGTCGGCTTCCTCCCCCTGGAAGCTGCAAGCTCCCCATCACGGAAGCATGGAGAGCAGCACGAAGCTGGACCACCACCCGCCAGGACATTTCTGCTCTTGGCAGGAGGTTGACCGTGGGATCTCGAGGTCCTTTCTAACAGTCAGACGTGTGGTTCTCTGAACAGGGAGATGAGAGCCTGGTAGAGTAGGTCAGGGAAGACTTCTCGAAAAAGGTGAGAATTTAGTAAGATGACGAGGTGGATGGAGGAATGAGGATGACCGCCAAGCCATGGGGGCAGCCGCGAAAGGCTAAGGGGCAAGCAAACAGGAGCCAACAGAGGCAGAGCTCTGAGGCCCCAACCGCCCACAGCACCCAGACCTGTGTTCTGTTACGGGGGGGCCTTGAAAGTGCTGAGTTCGGGGGGCTGGGGAGTAACCTTGGGGGGAGGGGGCAGCTGCATATATTAGGTCCGAATGCCTGAGGTAACAGCTGAATCTGCCGTCTATTTTATGTCCAGATCTCAAAGGGGTCGTGTCAGCCAAGAATGACATCCGCGTGGAGATCGTCCACAAGGAACCCGCCTCTGGCCGGGAGGCTGAGGAGCACCCCGCCATCAAGCAGCTCATGGTGAGAATGTCGCCTTGTCCCCCCCGCCCCCGCCATCTCTGTGCCCTGAAGGAGCCAGAACCAGAGGCCTCCTGATGCTGTAGATGGTCCTGAGAAGCAAAGCGTCACTGAAAACCTGCTTCTCCCCCCATAACAGGCCAGGCACCTACAGACAGACTGAGGAAACCCTGCAAGTTTATTTCCAGACCCAAAATAAAGCAACTCACACGGTTTTGGGGGTTTCCCACTTCGAGTCTTTTAAGCCCTTGCTGCAAATATCAGGAGAGGCCCTAGTTGCCGTCATCTCACAGGTAGTTCATTGATTCCTTCTCCAGGCCGTCAGGAAGGCCACTACCCGGGATGAGGCCACCTGTGGGGCACTAAGCCCTCCCCAGGTCTGTAGTTATTTATCTACAGGTCCACCCCCCTGAGGGGCACAGCTGACTCTTAGTGTATCTGGATCTCTGTTTGCCTGGTCCTGAGCGCAAGGCCTGGCCTGAAAATCAGTAAATGCTTGGTGAATTAAATTGAATTAAGAGAAGTTCTCTGGGAGTTCCCATCATGGTGCAGTGGAAAGGAAATCGACTAGGAACCGTGAGGTTGCGGGTTCGATCCCTGGCCTTGCTCAGTGGGTTAAGGATCTGGCGTTCCCATGAGCTGTGGTATAGGTCGCAGACACAGCTTGGATCCCACATGGCTGTGGCTATAGCTCCGATTTTGATATCTAGCCTGGGAACCTCCATATGTTGCAGGTGTGGCCCTAAAAAAAGCAAAAAAAAAAAAACCCCGAGATCTCTGGAGGTGATAACTCCAGCCCAACGGAAGAAAGTGTATCTTAGAGACCTGCCTGCACCCTCCCATCCCTCTGTTGCCATCTCTCGGGAGGGGGTGGGGCGGGGCCCCAAGAACAACCATGAGATCTGGTCTCTCCTCCTGGTACTGCAGGGTGGGGGGGACAGGAGGCAAAGATGGCAAGCATCTTTTGAGCTCGTCTCTCCAGCTTTGCCTTGGAGAGGGGGATGGACGGTTAGCTCACCTCCCACCCACTGAGCAGCCATTTTTGGGTTGTAGATGGACCGGGGCGAATTCCAACAGGACTCAGTCCTGAAGCAGCTGGAGGTGCTCAAAGAAGAGGAAAAAGAGTTTCAGAACCTGAAGGTAAGAAGACCCACAGGTTACCACACAGCCTGGAATCTGGTCTTCAGCCCTGAGGACCCAAGCTCCAGATCCAGGCCAACAACAGCAACAAGTAGAAGAGAAAGGCCAGAGGTCACCGTGGGGACAGGTGCTTGTCCTGTCACTAAGGTGGGACAGTCCCCCATAAAGGCACCTGCTTTTTCACCCCAAAACCAAGGAGGCCAGAGAGTCAGGCTGAGGTCTCCCGGGTCTCCCGCATCCCACAGCCTCCTCACCAGTAGCGTCTTTCATGAAATGTCAGTGTTCTAAACTAAAACAGAAGACAATGAAAACTTGGTTCTCACCGATCCTTGAGCCCCCTGACATAACAAGAGTCAAGACACCACCACCCCCTCCACCTTGCTTCATTCCCTTCAGCGTCTCCCCTTCCTGCTGCCACTGGAGTGGCTGCCAGCCACCTCTGCCCTGGGTGCCCCCCAGCCCCGCCCCCAGCCCCACCACCAGGCTAATCCTCCCCCACCAACCCTCCCCTCCCTGGCTGTCCCCTCCCTCCTGTTTGTCCCCGGCCCTCCCGGTGTTGGGACTGGCTCGGCCTGGAGAGCCCCCCACCTCCTTCAGGGCCGGCCCCGCCCAGCGGTGTGACCCCTTCTCCCTCTGGCCCCCAGGACCCCACCAACGGCTACTACAGCGTCAACACCTTCAAGGAGCACCACTCGACCCCCACCATCTCGCTGTCCAGCTGCCAGCCGGACCTGCGCCCAGCGGGCAAGCAGCGGGTGCCCACGGGCATGTCCTTCACCAACCTCTACAGCACGCTGAGCGGCCAGGGCCGCCTCTACGACTACGGGCAGAGGTTCGTGCTGGGCATGGGCAGCTCGTCCATTGAGCTCTGCGAGCGGGAGTTCCAGCGGGGCTCGCTCAGCGACAGCAGCTCCTTCCTGGACACGCAGTGTGACAGCAGCGTCAGCAGCAGCGGCAAGCAGGACGGCTACGTGCAGTTCGACAAGGCGAGCAAGGCCTCGGCCTCCTCCTCCCACCACTCCCAGTCCTCGTCCCAGAACTCCGACCCCAGCCGGCCCCTGCAGCGGCGAATGCAGACTCACGTCTGAGGGTCCCAGACCGTGGGCGGGGGAGGGTCGGGAAGGGGCCAGGGGCACTGGCTGGCTCTGCAGAGACTTGGCCGCGGACCCCAGAACCAGCCGCCTCCAGGACAGCCCCAGGGCCTCTGCCACCACCCTCCTGCACAGCCCCGATCAATCGGGGCCCCGGTGCAGCGTGTCCGGGGGCGTGAGAGCCGGGCCGTGGTCGGAGGCTGCAGCTGAGCGCAGAAGGCTCCGCGCGGATCGCTCCGGCGCCCCCCGGCCCTTTCCTGGAGGCCCTTCCTCCGCCTGCCACTCCCGCGGGCACTAGAGCGGCTCTGGCTCTGCTGTCATGAAACTGCCCCCGTGCGTCGGGCTCCCAGCGCGCTTACCCCGAGCTGCCCATAAGCCCATCCCCTGTGCCTGTGCTCCTGTGCAGCTCTGGGGAGCGGGGGTCGAGCGCTTCCCCGGCACCGAGCTGCCCCAGAGCCCCCAGCGCCCCCTGCTGCTCGCAGCCCGGACCCGCAGGCTGAGAAGCCAGAACCGGCCCTGCCACCACACCGGCCCGCAGCCCATCCCCAGTTTGTTTGGTGTTTTGTGTCCATACTCTTGCAGTTCTGTCCGTGGACTGGATGCCTCTCAACTCTCGAGGTGGGACTGGCCCAATCAGAGACTGGTGTCTGGGAGGGAGCGGGAGGGATGGGGGGGGGAGTGTGACATTCGGGGACACTTCTCCAGGCTGCGCGGCTCAGAGCCTCCCCACCCAGCCCCCTTCGTGTACTCCCTGCCTCCCCTCAGCACATTCGGAGACAATATAAGGAGTGTGAGAGCTTCTCTGGTCAGGGTTCTTGAAACAGACGTTGCAAATATTGTGTCCGGGGAGATGTGCGGGGTGGAGGGGACCAGAGGGCGGGGCTTTAAGGGGATGAGGGCCGCCTTCTCGGCCTAGATTCACACAAGAAACCGCCGTCCTGTCTTCAGGAAGTCTCCAGGAGCCAGAGAGAAAGCCTATCTGCACCACACTCCTACCTGCCATCCGAGATCAACTGTCCCTTCTGTCCTTTTGTTCCTGCAGAGCCACGGGAAGACCCCAAGAGCTCCGAGTATGCTTTGGGCACCCCCCCACACACACACACCAGGGTTCCCTGCGGTGCTTCCATTCAGTTTTCCCAGGCAGTGGATAGCTCTGCTCGTGGTGGCTACAGGACCTACAGGCAGACTCCGCTCCTCGCCGGTGTGCCCCACCAGCGCGTGCTTGAGAGCTGGACTCGCCTGCACCTGACGCCCGCCACATACGGCTCAGAGGGCAAGGGCGCAGGCTGCATCGGAGGGGTCCTTCTAGGTCCTTCTCTCAGCAATATTCTGCAAGGGAAGCTCCTCCAGTTAGACGTTCAGGGGAGGATGCACTCGTCAAAGAGCCTGTGCCACCAAGCGTCCCAAAACGCTGAAACTCAAATAGCATCTTAAAAATGGCCTTGGTGTGGGAAGCTTGATGCGGTGATGGCAGACAGGCTGGGCAAATGACAGGGCCAAGGTAGAGTGCTGGCCCAGGAAGCAAGATTCAAATGGAACTTTGGAGAAGCCCCACTGTCCCAAAGGCTGGAGGGCCCTCCTAAGCTTTAGGCCCCTCTCCTCCAACCTTCCCCAGCAGTCCTTATGCATCATAGGAACCTTCATCACAAAAGTCTATGCTTCTTTCCACGTATCGAATCCTCGGATGGCCCCAAGCCCCAGATTCCGTACATAACATTCCTAGCACTTCCACCCAGACGATTTCTCTGCTTCTGCCCTATTTCCTATTGCCTCAGCACCCCAGCTCCTGGTACTGTGTCTGGCCCGGCACAGAGGCTCCCGAGTGCTCTGGGCTAATCAAGCCTTCTTCCTTCCCATATACTCTTTGCCTTTGCCAACAAGGAATAAGGACCTAAGCTCTGGTGCCAAATGCCTTGGTGGGCTAGAAGGAGAAGGATGACCTAAGGGGATTTTCCCATTCATCTCCCTTGACCCTACCCACTTGGAGGAGGTGAGAAATCTAAACTTAACCCTCACTACCTTGCTCCTTGCCCCCCGAGTAACCGCCCCCCCAACTAGAGCTCCCATGATAGGCTGGAGGTGCCCATTCTTTCTTGGAACCCAAGGTTAGGGCACAGAAAAACCAGGAGAACAGGGAGGAAACTGGATCTCCCAGAGAAGAGAACCCTTTTGCGCCTCTGGAGCCTGATCTTCCCAGGGTGGGAATGTGGACACTGTGGCCGATGGGGCTTCACGGTGCCCGCCGTGAGGAGGAGGGTGCAAAAAAGCTGGTAAAGGGAAGTGGGGTTTTTGTTGTTGCTGTTGTTTAATTAAGTCAGTGGGAGCCCTGAATCACCCTGCAGGTGATTTCGAATTAACTGAAATGAGTGCTTCATAATTGTAATCTTACTTAATTCTCACAATTCTACAAAGTATCAGCGTTTTACAGACAGGGGAGTGAGGCTTAAAGAAGCCAAAAGGACAAGGTCACAGAGCTAACAGATGACAAGCACAGACTTAAACACACATGCTTTCCTCTGAAATGCCCTTCCTCCACTGCAAACCCAAGGCCACTTTCATCCTAGAATGCGATGAAAATGGCCAACGTAAAAGGCTATGAGCTAGGACCCACTCGGGGACAGACTGAGCAAGAACAGGCCACAGCTGCAGTAGGAGGGCAGGCCTGGAACCCTCCACCTCTAGTAGCCAAATAACCTGGGAAGACGACAGCTCCCTGGGAAAGCTTGTCTGTGAATCATCCCACCCCTCCCAAGGCTGGGATCCAGTTTTCTGACAGGTTTATAATTCATCATTGGCACTAAGTGATTGGATGGGGGCCCAGCTTCTAAGTCTCAGGTTCACTATCAGTCTGGAAAGGCCAGGATTCTTTCTACCATGTTTTCAGTGTTCATGGAATAGGACATAGTCTCAAACCAAGCCCTAGAGCAACACAGCAAGCCATCTCTGATGGAGACTATTAAGACAAGTGCTCCGAAGGACCAGGCCTTAAAGCTGCCTTTGAGTTTCTGGAGTGGAGAGGAATAGGAGAAGTGACAGCAAACGTGGACTCCCCGTCATGGCACAGCGGGGTAACCAACCTGACTAGTGCCCATGAGTATGTCAGTTCGATCCCCGGCCTCACTCAGTAGATTAAGGATCTGGCGTTGCTGTGGCTGTGGCGTAGGCCAGCGGCTACAGCTCTGATTTGACCCCTAGCCTGGGAACCTCCATGTACCACAAGTGCGGCCCTAGAAAAGGCAAAAAAAAAAAAGAAAGAAATGGCAAGATACACACTCTGCCAGCTCCATCAGCCCTTCCCAGGAACCCTTCTCGGTTTCTGATGGCGCCAGAAAAAAGTCAAAGGGGAGTGCTGTGATTAGTTTCCTCTCTAGGAAGTTTCCCTATAAAATAAACTCTTTATTAAAATAAAAGCATGAATATATAAATAAAAACTATCTTAATTTGTATATCAATTTTTATTAAAAATGCCACTTGGGGTGCCTGTTTAAAGAAACATGAACATTTAGACATAAAACCGATGACGTCGCAACAAAAACTTGAAGTTTACTTTCCCTTTAAAAACACTTTTTAAGGAGTTCCGTCGTGGCTCAGTGGTTAAGGAATCTGACTAGGAACCAGGAGGTTGCGGGTTCGATCCCTAACCTTGCTCAGTGAGTTAAGGATCTGGCGTTGCTGTGAGCTGTGGTGTAGGTTACAGACATGGCTTAGAGCCCGCGTTGCGGTGGCTGTGGTGTAGGCCGGCAGCTTACAGCTCCGATTAGACCTGTAGCCTGGGAACCTCCATATAGCCACGGGTACGGCCCTAGAAAAGACAAAAAAGAAAAACTTTTTAGGTAGTTCCTGTCATGGCACAATGTAAACGACTCCGACCATGAGGTTATGGGTTTGATCCCTAGACTCGCTCAGTGGGTAAAGATCTGATGTTGCCGTGAGCTGTGGTGTAGGTCTTAGACGCCACTTGGATCTGATGTTGCTGTGGCTATGGTGTGGGCCAGCAGCTGTAGCCCTGATTTAACCCTTAGCCCGGGAACTTCCATATGCTGCAGGTGTGCTCCTAAAAAGCAAAAAAAAAAGCACCTTTGATGGAGTTCCCACCATAGCACAGCAGAAACGAACCTGACTAGGAACCATGAGGTTGTGGGTTCGATCCCTGCCCCCCCCCGCTTTGTGGGTTAAGGAGCTGGCATTACTGCCACAGATCTGGCTCGGATCTAAGCTGTGCTTGGGATCCTCCATATGCCAGGGGGAAAAAAAGCCTTTTAGGAGTTCCTGTGGTGGATTTTAAGAATCACTGCAGGTTCTGCAGTGATTCAAAATTCAAATTTAGAAAAACTTTTTTTTTTTTGCCATTTTCTTTAATGGCAGCACATGGCCTTATATGCCTGTATTGTAATGACCAAATGGCTTAACCCACTGAGCAAGGGCAGGGACCGAACCTGCAACCTTATGGTTCTTAGTCAGACATGTTTACCACTGAGCCATGACAGGAACTCCCTTGCCCTGCCTTTAAAAGCCTCTTTAGCTCTCTTGCCAGGCAGGGCTACAAGTGGAAAACAGATCTCTGGAGAAAAGGGCCAGCACTGGAGAGGGTCTCCCTACCAGACTGCAACACGTCCTCTTGTGATAGTTTCCCTCGGGAGAGAAACACATTTTTTAAGCCAGTGAAGACACTCCTTAAGTGTTAGAGTTGGTGATGTCTGTAAATAGTGTTTTCAAAAACTAAACAGTGTTTAGGCGGTTCAGGAACAGCTTTAGTTCAGTAATACCAACTTCGATGCTGTGGGGCAATTTCCCTCCCAGGCTTGAGGGGAAGATTGAGAGGAAGCAGTGCCTCCATCGAGGGGTGCAGTCCTTTACATTGTTAGTCTTCCCGGGGAACCTGAAATCTGGCTCCCCAAGTTCAGCTGCCCCTAAACAATGTGGTCAGTCCTCTGTGTTAACCCTCCTACAGGAGGCCACGGTCTCCCCAACCTGTTCGCAGCTCCCTGCAATCCCCTTACTTGAAGAGGTGGAACCCTCCAAAACCTTGGGGAGTCCCCAAATCTGACATCTAACAAGACCCAAGGTTCATCTCCCCGCCTCATTTCTCAGGTGCAGGATCCCCACGAACTTTGAGAGAGGTAAACTTGTTGAGAAAAAACTGGACAGGAAAACAGGCTGATAACTCCTGACATATACCCACACAGAGCCCTCCTTAAATAAATTTTAAGTCAGAAAGATTTCCTGGAACCGAGTCTGATACAAAATCATGGAAATGCTCAAAACTAATAAATAGGTTGTTTTTTTTTTTTTATCTGAGGTATAGTTGATTTACAATGTTGTGTTAGTTCCAGGTATAGGGCAATGCGATTCAGTTATACATATTCTCTTTCAGATTCTCTTCCCATATAAGTTGTTACAAAATGTAGAGTTCCCTGTGCTCTACAGTGGGTCCTGTCTGACAAATAGTTTTCTGAAGCTATTAAGTACGATATCGAAATGGGGAGTTCCCGTTGTGGCGCAGTGGAAACGAGTCTGACTAGGAACCATGAGGTTTCAGGTTCCATCCCTGGCGTCGCTCAGTGGGTTAAGGACCTGGTGTTGCCGTGAGCTGTGGTGCAGGTCACAGACATGGCTTGGATCTCGTGTTGCCGTGACTGTGGTGTAGGCCGGCAGCTGTATCCGATTTGACCCCTAGCCTGGAAACCTCTATATGCCACAGGTGCGGCCCTAAGAAGCAAAAAAAAAAAAAAAAATCTAAATGGTCTGATGGGTTAGGTGAAAGATTGCCAATTCTGAGGACATATCTTAATTTAGGAACCTATCCTGGTATGCTGCATGGTAAGGAAATGGACAATGCCACCCAAGAAACCCCATTGTCCAAAAACCCCAAGGGACATCTGGCCTCAACCTGAAAACCACTGCCCGAGAGCAGTCTGAGCTCAGTTCGATACTGGATTCTGCAAAGCCTGCATTTGAGTCCCCTCACCGATGTCTTACCCTACTTAGCTTGTAAGTGGCTTGAAGACCAAGACTTTTCTGTAACCGTCTGTACCTGGGCGTAAGTCTGACCCTCCATATGTTACCTCACCTGTTCCATGCTCTTTCGGTATTTTCCATCATGCCAGGCATCCTTCCAATCCAATATTTAGATCATACTTTACAGGCTACACACTGTTTTTCCAGATATATTCCCACTAGATCCTTAAAAACCTCACTGTGAGACAGGCAGGCGTAATCACTATTTTACAGATCACATGAGAGTGTGCAAGCGCTTAAATCTTACTGCCTCACCGACAGAACTGCGTCCAAGTACAAGCTTTTCGCAGGCTGTCCAGTCTCGGGGGGGAGAAAGCAATTGGCTGTACTCCTGTCCTCAGAAAGTGTAAATAAACACCCGAAATGTTCGCAATTAAGGCGCACCACTTGAAACGAATATAGAAGATCATTTCAATGTGTTCCTGGGCTAGATAACGACCTAAACTCTGTCTTGCCCACCTAGGCGGTCGAGCTGGGAGTTCCTTCCCTTCTCCGGGCCTCTGCAAAGGAGAGATGGACTTCAGAGCCTAGACTGGATGCCGCAGACCTCCTCTGCTCCCTCGCAGCCCTGGTCTGTTTCACTCCGGTCCCTGCAGGGACGTCAACGTAGGTCACGTGAACGAGCCCAGCCGGAGTTCAGAAGAGTCCAGGGAGACCTCGGCTGAGAAAACCGCCGCACGCAGGCACGCAGCAACCGCGGGAGACTGGCGCGGACCCTGCGGCCGGGAACCGGTTGCCAAGGAGGCGCCAGCCTCTCAGCACCCCGAGCGGCCTCCGGGCTGACGGCGGCGCGAAAGCAGCGCCCCGCGCCTGCGCGGATGACGCATGCGCGCCCCGCCCCCGCCCCCGCCTCCACCGCCGGGAGAAAACTGCGCGTGCGCCTAATTAACGCGGCTCAAGGGCAGCGGGGATTAGGATGGGCTTTGCACTCAGACGGTTGAATTAGTGGAGGCCCGTGAGATCATCCTGTAGTCTAGACGACTAGAGCAGTGGTTGCGGGAGCTTGTTAAAATGCCAGATTCCTGGGCCTCATCCCCAGCGGCCTGGGTAAAACCCAAGAGCCTCCATTCTTAAATCACGCCCAGACAATTCCGGGGTAGGTGGTCCTCATTGGCTCTTGTTTCAAGGAATGTAGGAATTGGAGGCAAGACGTGGAGAAGTGATCAGCCCACGGCCGTAGAGAATCAAGTGGCAGAGCCCCGTGTAGGACCCAGTTTGTGGGTTTGCACTCAAGTGCTTTCCCTGCTGAGCCCTGCTTCCTCCTCTACCTCCTTTCTGGGACAGGGCAGGGCTTAATCAGGACCAGAAAGGCTGACTGGCCAGCGGGTTCATTCGTATTGGTCAGGCCAACAGAAGAACGAAGGTCCCTTTCTCAGAACACCGAAGAGCCCCGTCCAGCAACTCCACGTCCAAGTTCCATTGCCTGCTCTGACCTCGAGTGGACTGCCTTCCATCTGCCTAGGGGTCAGGGTACCCTGGAGAAAGCTGAACCCACCCCCAGGGAACAATGGCCAGTTTGGGGGTAGACGCCCCCTCCTGATACACACTCCTGTAATTGTGAAGGGCTGTCTGCGTGTGGCATGAATGCAAAATGTTCCCAGGTCTACAAGCGTGTGTGTGGAGTTTGGGGATGGGGGGTGGGTGTGACTTTGGATTCTGGCTCAAGTTTAGGCACATCCAGTAACAGGCGGTGGCCTCAGTCCAGGACAGCTGGATCATACATGCTGACAGCCACTTTCAATGGCCTGGATGGGGGAAATGGACACTCCCTTACATCCCCTCACGAGAAGCAGCTGGAGAAGCACCAAGAATCAGCAGAGCTGAGATCCCCCAACATACTCGACACACCCGTTGGAGTCAGCCAGGCCACCAGGACAAAGCTGGGGACACGAAGCTTGCCTGTGTGGAGGGGGGAGGGTCTTGGGGCTGCAGTCCTGTTTGCTTTCAGAATCCGCCCCCCGCCCCCGACACCCCGGGGGAAAGAGCAGCTAGCCAAGTGGTTCTGCCAGACTTCTGAGAGGGCGGGCAGTTCACTGCCGAGCCTCAAGAGCGTTCTGTGGGGTGAGGAAGAGTGCTGTCAAGGCCACTCCAACACCCTGTGGAGAAGGGTGCCCTCTTCCTCTGTTCCGCCCAGACAGACCTCCGCCCCTCTTTATCCGTCCTACCCCAGCCTAGCTATTCAGAACCTCAAAGCTCAACTCTTTCTGAGAAAGCCAAGAATACAGCTGGGAGTCCCTTCCCTCTGGGGGAGGTCCAGCTCTCCTTCCTGGCTCCAGATGTAAAGGAACAGCTGTAAGAGCGGCGGGAAGCCCAGTTGGCAGCTAAGCGGGGCCTGGGAAGATGGGGAACAAAGCGGGGTGGAGACCCGGTAAGCAGCGCGGTTATTACACTTCAAGAGGCCTGGGGGAGGGGAACGGGAGCAGGAAGCCTTGCTGGTCCCTCAGATGCGTCCCGTGCCCTGCCCCTCCCAAATCTGGCTGCCTGGGCCACTGGCAGAACCTTCTCTTAACTCCATTTTATGACTCCCGCTTGATCTGAGAAGGGAAACTTGGCTTGGCCCGTCTGCACCTCTGTCCTTGAACACACACCTCCAAGCGTGAGATTTTGGAAACAAGGCTGGTGTGAGGGAGAAGGGAAGTGAAAAGGGTCCTGCCACTCCCACCCGGCACCCTCCTGCGCCCACTTCCCCTGGGAAGTAAACCGGGATGCAGACGGCAGACTAGGCGTTCAGCAGACAGGGCTGCTCGCTTGCCTGGTGGCCGCAGCTCCACCAGGGCGACAATGCATGACTTGCCACCAGCCAAGCACTGTACTGTCAGTGATTATTTCCTGAATGACCCCGGCCCGCTCTGGATCCCCCTGAGTATTTAACAAGCCTGTCCACTGCCCGGGGGAAGGGCCCACCGCTGAGTGCCATGTCTTCTTCAACCTGAAAGGACACAGGGTATCATCACGGCTGCTTCTGTTTTAGGAAAAATAGTTTAATAAGTCTGTCACATCATTTAGGTCCCCTCCTCCACGGAACCCCTGTGCCAGTGCTCCTCCCATGCCTGCTGGGACGGAGCAGCCCCACTCCGGGCACCACCCATTCCAGACCCCCTTGTTCCTGGGGACGCCTGCTCTGGGTCTAGGCCCCGTCGTGGGTCCATCACTTGTGTTTTTATAAAAAGTGGGCAGAACACTGGAATACGCCCCCTTTTCTGAATGCCATGGGACCCGCCCACGGCACCTTCCTACCCCTTAATTAAATAGCCCCGTTAAATAATCTCCCGGTGCTGGCACAGAGAGGGGGCCACGGCCACTAGCCCTGTGCCTTGGCCGGGCTCCTGCAGCCCCACGGCCTCCACCAGAGCAGCCAGGGCCACGGCCTCATCTCAGACCTGGCCTCCTCCCCACACGGGGGGACGGTGAGTCCGAGTGGGTCGTGCTGGCACCAGGCGCCCCCACAGCCGTGGATGGGGGCTGCTCAGCAGGGTGAGCGGACGGACGGGTTCAGCTCCTGTCCAGGTCAGAAGTATGTGAGGTTCTTGACCGCTCCGATTTCCAGCATCCGCTTGATGGCCAGGGCCTCTTGGGAGACATTGTGGCCTGACCACTGTGGAGACAGCCAAGCAAGCAAACTGAGGAATTTCCTCGGCGCTCCCTGGGCGGCCCGTGACCCCGCACCCTGGGAGCTCCTTTCACCGTGCCGGCTCTCAGGAGGAAGACGGGGTACAGAGGATGCTGGCCTGGAAGTCCAGTTGCCTCGGTTCCAGGATGACCTCACTGTGAGCCATCTCTGAACCCCTGGCACCACCCCCGCTCGCCCGGCATCCCCAGGCCGCACCGCACCACCCAGTTCACCAGCAGGGACCACCTACCGCCATGGACTTGATCGTGATTTGCTCATAGTAGTGAATGGACTCCTTCTTGTTCTGGGCGTCTGGGTAGCCGAAGCCAGCAATGTGCACCAGGTCGCACAGGTGGAGGGCCAGGGTGATGGCCAGCAGGCCCGTGGTGGGCTTCTGAGGGACAAGGGGTGGGGTAGGTATTAGAGGAAGCCTGCTTCTGTCTCTCTCTCTCTTTTTTTTTTTCTTTTTAGGGCCACACCTGAGGCATATGGAAGTTTCCGGGCTAGGGGTCGAATCAGAGCTGCAGCTGCCAGCCTACACCACAGTCACAGCAACGCAGGATCCGAGCCGCGTCTGCACCCATGCCACAGCTTATGGCCACGCTGGATTCCTAACCCACTGAGTAAGGCCAGGGATTGAACTCGCATCCTCATGGATGCTAAGCCACAACTTGAACTCTAGGAGCCTACTTCTTTCACCACCTCTAGGCCAGCACTCTGCAACAGGACCTTCTATTGTCGTGGAAATATTCTTCATCTGTGCCGTCCTAGCCAAGTGCCACACGGGGCTAGGCTGTTCAGGAACCGAACTCTATTTTACTCAACTTGAATTAGTTAAAATGTAGATTTAAGTAACGACATATGGCTCATGGCCGCCATACTGCACAGTACAGCTCAACATATCTGGGGTGGGTTTGGGCCTCTGGGGATGGTGACAGCAAGCAGGATGACAATAATGACAGTAATAACAATAATATCTATTGCTTTCTGAGCACTTACTATGTGCCAGGCACTGTGTGAAGTGTTTTACCCAGTATATCATCTCATCCAGCTCCCACGAAAACACTCGGAGGTATATACTGTTCTTAGCCCCATTTTACAGGTGGAGAACTGAGGCTTCCAGCTATTAAACAGGTCATTCAAGGAGCAGAAAGGTTCTGCTCTCCATCTTGGAGAAACTCACCTCCTTCTGAAGCCCTTGGGCTCTCCCAGTCCCAGGCTGTGTCCCCTTGACCAGCGTGGGCTCTCCCCTTCTCTAAAGTGGGGGCAGCAGTTCCTCCCCCACCTCCCGCTGACTGGGCAGCTCTCCAGCCCTGACTCATCCCCCTGATATTCGAACCTCACAAACCACCTCCCTCAGCTGGGCCCACCTGCCTTCCAGACCACTTCCGTGCCCACTCCCATCAACGCCCCACTCCCTGGACCTTGTCAGGCCCCCTCAGGCCGGGTTTTCCCCAGCACCCCTTCCTGAGCTATCCTGTGACTTCCTGCCCAGCCTTCCGTTTCAGCCCTGTTGCTTTTACCACCACTGTGTTTTCTCGTGCAGTTCAGACCTCTGCCCGACCACACATGCATCACTTTCTAGCCAGCTCTGCCTGGAAGCGGGCTCCTCAAACTCACCAGACTCTTCTCTCCCCCCGTATTACTTACACATAGTACGACCCACCCAGTTGTGCAAGCTGGAAACCTAGCCCTGTCATACATTTCTCAATGTCCCCTTAAAATAAATGCTGTAGCAGAATTCTAAGATGACCCTCAAGGACCCTCGCCCTTGACAGTGGGAGTAACCTATGAATATGATACAATATATTACATTGAGTTATATTGCTTCACTTGGCACGGGAGGCCATAGGATAGGAGATATCCGGGTGGGCTTGACCTAATGTCACGAGCTTTTACATCTGGGTCTAGAGAGCAGCAGTGGAGGAAGTCGGAGATGTGAAACACAAGAAGGGTTTATCATGTGTGGCTGGCCTGAAGTTGGAAGGGGCCAGACAGCAAGGAATCCGGGAGCCCTATGAGCTATGGGTACCACCCACAGGCTGAAGGCCAGCCAGGAAATGGGGACCGCGGTCCTCCAACCGCAAGGAACTGAATCCTTCTAACAACAAGAATGAACTTGGAGGAGTTGTGGCTCAATAGTAACGAACCCGACTAGTATCCATGAGGATGTGGCTAATATCCATGAGGATGTGGGTTCGATCCCTGGCCTCGCTCAGTGGATTAGGGATCCAGTGTTGCCGTGAACTGTGGTGTAGGTCATAAACGCAGCTCAGATGTGGCTGTGGCTGTGGTGTAGGCTGGCAGCTACAGCTCCAATTCGATCCCTAGCCTGGGAGCTTCCATCTGCTGCAGGTACGGCTCTAAAAATAAAAAACAAGAATGAACTTGCAAGCAAATCCCCTCCCCAACCCCTAGTCCCTGGAGCCTCCAGACGAGAACTCAGTGGGCTGCCAGCTTGATTTCAGGCACGTATACCCTAAACAGAGAATCCAGCCAAGCTGTGCTGGACTTCTGACCGCCAGAACTAAGAGCCAAATAAATGGGTGTTGTTTTAAGCATCATAAACTGTGGTCCTCTGTTAGGCAGTGACTGGAAGCTAACACAGCTATCAAGTCCGCCCCTTCCTCTTCCCTTCCTACTGCCAAGAGCTGGGTTCTGGTCATCTTCTCTTGTTTCCTTCTCTAGCCTTCACCCTCTGCCATCAGGGGCATTAAACGCCTCCCTGCTGTCCCCCTCCCAAATCCACGTGCACTAGAACTCAGTGCTGGGCTGCGGGGGTCGGGGGGTGGTGTTTGTTCTTGCCAAATGAAATACACGTCCTGCTGGGCCCCACGGCCCCTTCAGGCTCAACTCCAGTCCCACCTCTTCCGGTGGTTCCACCTCCAGACAGTCCCAAGCATGGGTCCGCCCCTTCCTCCAAAACCCACAGCACCCGGAACAACTCTGTTGAAGCATTTTGCCCCTCCCGGCTGCCAGAGCTTCCTGAGGGCAGAGAGCAGGTGTTACGCCCCGTGCTGGCCTAGCACTGAGCAGTCACACAAGCAGGCATTCAACACAGGAAGCTGAATCACAGTAGAGAGTAAAGAATAAAATCACTGGAGTCTCCTGGTGGCCTAGCACTTGGGGATTCGGTGTTGTCACTGCTGTGGCTCAGGTTTGATCCCAGGCCTGGGAAAGTCCACATACCCCAGGCGAGGCCGAAAAAAGAATAAAATTATTCATTCAAAATTTGAGAGGAGTTTCCACTGTGGATCAGTGGGTTATGAACCCAACTAGTATCCATGAGGACATGGGTTTGAATCCTGGCCTTGCTTAGTGGGTTAAGGACCCAGTGTTGCCGTGAGCTGTTGGTGTTGGTCGGCAGCCGCAGCTCTGATTCAACCCCTAGCCCGGGAACTTTCATGTGCTACAGGTGCGGCCTTAAAAAGAAAAAAAAAATTGGCAGATATTCATTGAGCACTCACAGTGTACCGATCTCCATGATAGGCATATTTCATAATTACCTTTTTAAATCCTAGAATGGCTCTGAAAGGCAGTACTAATATTGTCCCCATACGGATAAGAAAACTTAGGCTCTGAATGGCTGAATCGGCCCAAGGCCACACAGCAAGGAGCACAGTGAGTCCCGTCTGTCTGCTCATTACCTGTGTCCCCCACCCCGCACAGCCTCTGGGAAGGCTCGAAGACCCTGCGGGAGTTCATAAAGACCACTAGGGCCCTGAGAGCCGAAACCAAACTTGTACAACCGTAGTTTGCAAAACCGCACCCCGACACCCCAAACTGCCACACTTAGCAAACCGTGATGTACAGGACCCAGCGCACATCCTTTTTACTCCCTGAGATTCTTTTTACTCCTGAAACCAGTATGCTCCAAGATCAGATCACAGATAAAGTGATCAGACGGCAACCGCAGGGTTTGGGCGGGGCTCCGCATTCTAAAGATCAAACTACTCAACGTCCCAGCAAATCCGTGTACACATTCTGATCATTGTCTGCCAAAAGCAGCCCCTCTATATCCAGCCCCCCAACCCCTAAAAATGCCCTCCCCCGACTTCGGGCTCCGGCGATGCCCGGGGGCACCTCAAGAGTGTGCGCACAAGCCGATATGCTGACTCTTGTTGCCGGTGTGGGCCTGAGGGCCGTGGTCAGTGCCCTTCAGCAGGTGTTCTTCAAAGGCAAGCTGGCTCTCGGCTCTCACTTCCCCTCTCCCATGGCCTCCAGGCCTTCCTAAGCCTCTAGGAAGTCCCGTTCCACCACTTCCCACCCAGAACCCCAACCTGCCGGCTTCCCATCAGCCACCCCCCATCACCTGCTTAATCTTGTGTGGCTGTTGCATCGGCAGCCTTAGCAGTTTGTCAGCTGCGATCTCCATGAAGAAGGGGTTGAGAATTCGAATCTGTTTGGGGTTGACGTCCCAGATGAGGGGAGGCTGTTTCCAGAAGCCCTTTCGCACCTAGGCAGTTGGGGTTGGAAGGGAGAGAGGCGGGCGCATGGAAACCTGTTTCTCGAGTCTAGCCCGGTGGTCCTCAGCAGGGATTGGGGGTCCATGTGATGGCACAGACTCCCAGAAGTGCGGGGCGCCGGGAGGGGAGGGGAGATCGGAGGCCACGCCCCAGGGAGGCCAGGTGACATGGTGAGTAGAGTATGGGGTCGAGCCATCACCCACTTCCAAACACATCACACAGGCGGAAGCGGCTAGCTGAACACTTGGCAAAAAATGCCAAGAGTTCAGCTTTCAACCAGGTGGCCAGGAGACACAGTGGCCTTCCTGGGGTCCACCTAGAAGGACACAGATCTCAACTGTTCTAACTTGCCCCCACCCGGAGATGACTGCCGACCGGCCCCTTTGCTCCCAGGGTTCTCATAGGCAAAGCTATTTTTGGCAGCTCCTTTGTCCTAGCGCCTGGGAGCAGCCAGTCAGGAGCCCAGCCGAACGCCGAGCCCATGCCTAACCCTCGCTGGCTCTTAAGGACTGCAGGGCACACATGATGCAGTGGGAGGGCCTGACCCGGGCAGTGTCCCCGCCTCCAGGCCGCCGCCCCTCCCCTCCCAGTCTCCCCACTTACCCGCCTCTTATCGCTCAAGATGCTCTCAATCCAGTGGAAGTCCATGGCCTTGAAAGCTACCAGGACGAGGAGTGTGTCTGGGTTGTCCTCCACTTTGGGGTTGAAGTGGGCGGATTCAGGGTAGAAGAGACGCATGGTGGTCTTGGAGCCCACGTCACCCTCGTAGCCAGCCACCGGGGCGTTGTTTAGCCTGGGAGGCGAGGAGGAGGGTGCCCGTCGCCTGGAGCCCACCCCCACCCCCACGCCTATTTCCCACCGCCCCAAACAGAGGAGGGCAGGGCGGGCGCACGGACCTGATGACCACGTCGTACTTGTTGATGGCCTCCCCCAGCAAGCTGTTGCGCAGCCGATGACCGTTCCCCACCACCACGCAGCGGCGGCACTTGAGCCTGCCACGGGAACAGGGTGCTGAGACCCAGAAGTAGCCCCCGCCCCGGCTCCGCTCAACTCTCCTGCCCCACTCCGCCCGGGGCGAGCTCAGGATCCCTTCCCAGGCCCCCGCAGCCCCTGGTCCTCATGGACCAGGCATCTCTAAGGAATGCTGCTGCTGGTCAGGCTGACGCTGGAGCCCTGGGCCTTCGAGGCGGAGGAGACCAAGCACTGCACAGGAGGGAGAGGAGGAGAGGAGGGAACACGCCTGGGAAGCGCCAAGAAGAAACCCATTTCAGAGCCCCCGACTGCTGCCCAGGCCTGCCTGTTACTACGGCAATACCCTCAGCAGGCTCCGCCCGCTCCGGCAGCCGGAGGCCCCGGCACAGCTGCCAAGGATGCTGGCGTACCCGCCCCCCCGGAGACAGGCAGGCTCGCTGGGAGGTGCTGGACCACGACTGGCTCACACTCGGGCGGGAAGGAGTGTCTCCTTACCTCTGGATGCTCTCTGGAATGGAGTAGCTGGTGATGGCCAGCACCCGGAGAAGCAGGTCTTCTGCGAAAGAACCCGATTGGAAGGGCTGATGACAACAGCTGGCTCTCCAGAGGCTGCCGACTCTCCCTCCCCGCCGCGTCTAAGCCCCGCTGTGCACCTGGGCACCGGGATCGAGGACGGCCAAGAACAGGAAGCAGTGTGGCCAAGGTGAGCCCACTGGACCCCCCCCCACGTCCAGGCGGGCACTTACCGCTCCCCTTGGTCCCATAGGGCAGCTCATAAGCAGACGGTGTCTTGACCCAGAAATAATCCTTAAGTTGCAGGAAGATGGGCTGTTCTTGGGAGTAGCTGCACCGAGGCGAAGGCAGGGTGGGGGTGAGAAAAGGATTAACCTTGATGCCAGAAACAGGCTCAGACCACTGACTGATATTCTGTATACACATCCAAGGCCCCCCGATCCCTCACTGGGTTCACCTGACCCACATCCACCAGCCAGTTCCCTCTGTCTAGCCAGCATGCAGCTCCCCTCTCTCCCACCACATCCTCACACACGTACTTGCCAAAGAGCTTGGAGGCCTTCCTCTCCGCCTCCCCCTGGAGGCACGGCTCCTTCTTCTCTAGGATGGGAAAATAAAAACTGGAGACAGAAAAGGAAAGGAGGCGGGAGCTCCAGTCAGACCTCCCAGGCCAGGGGACCAGCATTCCAGGCAGCCCTCGCCTCCACCCAGGACGTGGAGGTCCCAGGGCCCTGGAGAGCCACTTGCAGGAATCACGTGAGCCCAAGTCCCACTCCGAAACCAAAAGCAACATGAGCAGCTCTTCCTTCTCCTGAACACCGGGGTGAGGCTCTAGGGAGCCATCCAAAACCCTACCCCCAAAAGCCCACCAACCCACTCACGGAAGGGCTGTGTGCTAGTCGTGTGAGGGAGGGGTCAGGCCCTCTGCCCCACCCACCAGGTCCCCACCCCTTGCCGTGCCATCCCTGAGCCCCGATCTCAAGAACCCCCAGAAGGACTCACAGCTCAACGTATCTGTCTTCTCGGGAGATGGAGTACCATACCATAACCACCAGCACCACAGCCAACATGGCCAGGAACTTCCAGCCTGCAGGACACATGCACAGAAGAGCTGGAGGCAGAAACAGGCAGGTACAGCCCCAGGCCACCTTCTCCTCTGCCCCACCTGGACCCTGCAGCCCCAAATCAAAGCAGGCCCTTGCAGAGTTCCCGTCGTGGCTCAGCGGAAACGAATCTGACTAGGAACCATGAGGCTTTGGGTTCGATCCCTGGCCTCGCCCAGCGGGTTAAGGATGCGGTGTTGCCGTGAGCTGTGGTGTAGGTCACAGATGCAGCTCAGATCCTGTGTTGCTGTGGCTGTAACATAGGCTAGCAGCTAGAGCTCTAATTAAACCCCTAGTCTGGGAACCTCCATGTGCCTCGGGTGTGGCCCTAAAAGGCACACACACACACACATACACACAACAAGCAGGCCCGCGCCTGGCCTCAGTGCTCCGGCGTGGGCCTTGGACCTGGGTGTTTCTGCTGTCCTTCAGGATGAAGAGGGCGACCCCAGCTCCCCGCCTGTCCCTCCACAACCCCAAGCGGGTCCCAGGATGACTGTCTCTGAGGCGCCCCTCCCTCAGGGTGGGGGAGGGCTTGGAGGACACTCACGGGACTTGCTGATCATGTTTCTCAGGTAGCAGGGTTCCTGGGGAGAGCTGTCATCCCGGCTGCCTCCGGCCACCTAGGAGGTAGGAGTCACAGGTGCCCGGTCAGCTCCACACACACTCTCCCCAGACCCTGCAGCAGGGCATGCCCACAGCCTGCCTCTTCCGACCTCCAGAAAGCACAAAGCTGCTCCCCAGGGCGGCCATCTGGAGAGCGGCCCTCGTCACCCTGGACATCCTCCCCCTCGCCCTCCGAGTCAGGGGTCCAGAAACGGGAAACCAAATCTCAACCCTCATGGATTTGGTCCCATGCCAGACTGGCCTCCTCCAGCGTCCCCTCCCTGTCCTCTCCCTCTCTCCGACCTAGGAAGGGCCGGCTCCAGGAGACAGACAAGTCTCCACCCACTTTCTCAGTGGAAGTCCGGCTGGCTCACAGTGTAATTCACGCTGGACGCAACTGCAGTTAACTCTTCCCCACTATCTGAGGCCTCCCCGAGGTTCTGGTGGCCGCCCACCTCCCTATCGTCCACTACCCACGACTCCACCCAGGGTAGGGCCACCAGATGCTCCATGAGGCCTCCTCCAGCCCTTCGAGTCTCTGACTGCATGCAAATAGTGTCCAAGCCCTCACGCCCAGCCGCACAGAGGAAACTCGCTGTGGGCAGGCTGTTTGGATGGGAGCATGGGGACTGGGGAAGGGCTGACAGGTCAAAGAGGAGAGGTCGGCCTTGGGACCCACGTGCTCTGGTGGCGGCAGGGGCTGCCCGGGATGCTGACCCCCAGGGCCCGGAAGGTCTGACTGGCGCTCCTCCTGCCTCCTCTCCTTTTCTGGCTCCAGTTTTTACTTCCTGATCCTAGAGAGGGGGCCATACCTCTGGGAGAGGCAAAGGCCCCCTGGTGAGGACGGGGCTGTGGGAGGGGCCGAGCTGCTACAGGCACAGAAACAGAGAGGTCCCCACGATCACAAACCCGGCCAAGGGCCAGGCGTCTCAGTCACCAGGGCAGAAATTTCGGCAGCTCCCAAGGCCACATGAAGAGGCACAGGACGCAGAGCGCTAGTTTCTTCCATCCCTTCCATGTTCCCCAGTGATCTGGATCATGGGAATCGCTTGAGCCACAGACCGAAAACACAGACTGCAGGGCCCTTGCCTGTGACTGCTTCAGCCAGCCAGGGGCCAGGGGTGGGACCCGGGCCGGGCATTTTCGCAAGCAGCCCACGTGACTCTTTTGATGGCTCAAGAAAGAGAAGGAAGCACTAGTGTCTGTGCTCTCTTGGGGATAAATGAAACTTCTCCAATTATTTCTCAGGAGTGGTGGGACCGCATCTGGACAAGGTCTGGCTTTCGTTACAGATCAGAAATGGATTAGCCTGGCACGCTGTCCTGTTACGAAGTCGACGCTCTGCTCCCAGGGGCCGTCCCCAGGCTCCACCCTGAGTCACAAACACCCACGGATGAAAGTCTTGAGGCGAAGAGAAAGCCGGGTTGGGGTAGGGGAGAGGGCCGGGGACCTCTCAGAGGGAGACATTCTCAGCAGGGCCAGGAGGCCTCAGCTCTGAGTCCCAGGGTGGATGGAGGATGGCCCCGGCCAGCAATGTCCCAGATTTGTAACCGGAAGACCTGGATGAAAGTCAAGAAAGACCTAGTGCCCAGGGTGGACTGCCTTCTTGACCTACCCTCGGCAGCTGCCGCGTCATTCCCTTCCACGTGATCGCCACCCGTAATTAGCTCAGGTATTTATTCCCTTGCTTTCTGTCCATCCTGCCCACTGAACATAAGCCCCGTGAGGGCAGGAATCCGGTCTGTCTTATTCCCAGCTCTGGCCCCAGCACCCAGCCCGCTGCCCAACCCACAGCCAGGGATCGGCACGTACTGACAGACAGGCGCGCTGGGCTATCTCGAGGAAGTCATTTTCCCTTCTCTGACCCTCAGTTCCTTTGGGCTGTGAAACTGGCAAGTCGGTCTAAGAAATGCTTGTGACTCAAAACGATGTGTCTGATCAGCAGTGGGCCCTCACCAGGGACCTTCTTAGAAATGGGTACTCTCAGCACCGCCCGCCCCGGATGCACAAATCAGAACCTGCATTTGAATACGGTCCCCTGATGATTCATAAGCACCCTCAAGCATGAGAAGCACTTGTCAAGATGCGTGTTCTTGACCTTGACTGAACAGGAGAACTGCAGTATCTGGGTCCCGTACCTGAGAATTCTAACTGCGCTGGTCTTGGCCCGGCACTGGAACGGGTTCAAGCACCCCGGGCAATTCCAACCAAGCCAAGATTGAGAACCACTGGTCCGGATAATGGTGAAAACAGGCCCCGCGGTCTCTGATGTGCACATTCTGACTCAGCGGGTGGGGTGGGCCCGCATTCTAACAGCCCCGAGGGGTGCCTTGCTGCCCGGCAGAGACCGCGCTCCTAGCTGCAAGGCTCTAAACCAGATCTCCCCAGCGCTCACATGCGGCCCGTGATGAACTGCATCCTCTCCCACCCTCCGTGCTCCCTACCCTCCTCTCCTATCAGGACCCAGTCATCGGCCCCGTCTGTGCTTATGGTTCGGGCTGCACAAGGCAATCACCTGAGACGCTGAAGCATTTTATGGACATCCGGGCCCCAGTCTCCAAGAATCTCATGTAATTGGTTGGGGGCAGGGCCCAGGCATTGGCCAGTTAAAAAAACCAACCAAACCAAAAAAAACCTCACCTTTCTTGGGATTCTAACACGCTGCCAGGCTGGAGACCACTACAGAGAGTGTGACCTGTGGACACTGAAGGTCAGGGACGCAGCCGCCCTTACAGGCCCGACCTCGATGGAGGAGAGACCTTTGGTGACCAAAGGGGACAGGTCCCATGCAACAAGACAATGACCCTTTTTTGACCTCTTTCCCAATAAAGTTCTCCACTTTCTTCCTAAACTGTGCTGGTGTTGTGCTAAGCAGGCGGGCCAGCCCAGGAGCCTGCTCCGAGGGGCACCCAAGGACTTAACTGGCCCACCCGTGCCCTGGCTGGATGCTCAGCATCGCTCAGTCCCCTGACATTCCACCAGCATGGGTTTCTCAGGCCAGCTGCTGCCCCAGGGCAGCTGGGAGCCTTCTCCCAGCAGCGGCCGCATGTCACTGACATCCCCTGGGAACAGGACAGGAGACAAGTCACAGCAGGGCACCTGGGTGGGAGACCAGGAATCTGATCCACCAATGCTCAAGGTGCACCAACCTCTCCCTGCCACCAGCTGCCAAGGAGACCAGCTCCCCCAGCCACGAAGTAACACCAACCCCAGGGCAGGAAGGCCGTGCGCCCGCCCGGTGCTCTGCCAGGAACCCCGATGTCCACGGCTGAAGGGAGGCTGCTGGTCACTGCCAAGGAACTCGCTGAAAGGGCAGAACTGGGGGATGGGGCGAAGCACTGGCGCTCAGCCTCACAGCCGGCAAGCACTCAGCGGGTACCCGCTGTATCAAGAGGAACAGGAATGGATGTCACCCAGGGGCACAGCACAATGCCACACTCTCCCTGAGCCTTGGGGCCCATCTAAGGGACGTGGCTTAATGTTCCTGAGAAGGAGGATGGGAAAACCAGTGGGGCAGAAGCACAGGCTCTGTTCTTAGGCTTTAGAGACCTTCCACAGGGCGCGTCGTCAACGTCACTGCCCCTCAGTTCCCAGGGGCAAACCCGGAGCTGCCTGCCTGCCACCTCTCGGCTCACCCGTCACTCCTGCTCCCTCCTAACTTCCACCTGGACACAGGATCCCCGCCACCTTTGCAGGACTGTCCAGTGATGACTTCCTGCCTTGCTTCTCCCATCTCTCCCTCCTCCTCCTCTCCCTCTGCCTAGAAACACCGAAACAAACAAAATCCCTCTGCCTCTGCCTCTCCGTCTCGACCTCCAGTGGTCCAGCTCCTTAATCTGCGCTAGGTCCACGCTTCCCGCTTCACCCTCTGCCCACGCTGCCCCGGATTCCCACCCTTATTTTACGCTGAAATCGCTCTTGCTGAAGGCGAGAGTGGCCTCCTACCTGTCAAAACTCGATTTTTACCCTGCTAGTCGAGACTCTCCCCGGGTTTCCTCCTACCTCGGTGCTGGCCTCCATGCCGGCTCCACTTCGTTTAAGTGCTAGCATTCTCCGGGGAGCTGCCCTTGAACCTTGCTCTTCCTCTGCTTGTTTGCACAGGACAAATTCATTCATTTTCAGTGGCTTAACTACTACTCAAACAGTGATGAGTCAAGCTCTTTTGCAGCTCTGTAATTTCTCTCCCAGATCCCATTCTAGTATTTCTAATTTTCTACAGCTCATCTTCCCTAGACGATCTTAAGTTCTTCAAACTTAACGTGTCCCAAGCTGGACCCGCCTCCCCCCATCCCCCACCCCCGACCCCCACATGATCATCAGCTCGTCCTTCCAACATCCCCCTCACCATCACACCATCCCTCCTGGACACTCCATTCCAGCCTCACTTCCTCCTTTCAGCAAATGCTTGCTCAACTCCGACTCAATGCCTGCCATTGTGGGAGGCACCGGGGATGTAAAGCTCTACAAAACTCAGAGTTCCCGGCGTGGCGCAGCGGAAACAAATCCCACTAGAAACCATGAGGTTGAGGGTTCAATCCCTGGCCTCGCTCAGTGAGTTAAGGATCCGGTGTTGCCACGAGCTGTAGCTCCGATTAGACCCTTACCCTGGGAACCTCCATATGCCACAGGTGCGGCCCTAAAAAGCCAAAAATAAATAATTAAATAAAAGCGTTCCAAAACTTGGCGCAGCGTGAAGGCCACACAGCCTAGAGCCTCGGAAGTGCTCTGGAACATAGCCTTCATCTCCTCTTTAGAGGCGGAGATTGATTCCGGAGCCCACCCCAATTCACCCCCTTCCTAACGGTCTCTTTACCACAAGACTTTGCTCACTGAAGCCCCGTCTTCGGAACTGCCAGCACGGTGTCTTTCTAAGAAACAAATTGGACCAAAACTACTTTCCTGCTTCAATTGCTCCCCATTTGTTTTTTGTTTTTTTTTTCTTTTTAGGGCCGCACCTGCAGCATGTGGAAGTCCCCAGGCTAGGGGCCGAATCAGAGCTGCAGCTGCACAGCCACGGCAATGCCAGATCTGAGCTGCATCTGCAGCCTACGCCACAGCTTGCAGCAACTTGGGGATCCTTAACCCACTGAGAGAGGCCAGGGATTGAACCCGCATCCTCGTGGATACTATGTCGGGTTTTTAACCAGCTAAGCCACAATGGGAACTTCGTAAGACCACAGCTTTTTAGAGGCAACCAAGGCCCTCAATCCCAGGCCATAAACCCTGAACTTGCGTTTCCCACCTCCTCCCAAGTGCACAGCAGAAGCTGCCTTCCTCTCCCACGTCCCGGCCTCCGCTCGGCCTTTCCTCCATCAGGAAGGCCCGAGGCCCTCCCCGCTGTCAGCTTCAACAATCTCACTCCTTTTGCAGCAGCGGCTCAAACGGCTCCTCCTCTATGAAGTCTTTTCCAACATTTCTAAGCAATGCTTTTCTTGCCACAAAATATTGTTTATATCCTGATTTTAGCACCTAACAGGCCGTAAAATGTTGTATTATATAATTACTATTTTCATGCCTGGCCCACTATCCTCTGACCTCTGAAACTGGAGACCTGTTTATACCAAGAGTCATCAGAGTACATAGACTAGAGAAGACGCTTTATCACATAACATAGTTTTATGTCACAGTATTGTGTGTTTTCATATCTAGCCCATGAGACTATGACCTCTGTGGTCCAGGTCTGCTTTATCTCCTCAGACTCGACTCGAGTGCCTAGGGCGTCGCGGATGTTTTTATTTTCTGATTTTGTTTTATTTTTTTATAAGTTTTATTGAAGTATAGTTGATTTACAAGGCTGTGATCACCTCTGCTGTACAACATAGTGACCCAGTCATACATACACACATATCCATTCTCTCTCAGATTCTTTTCCCACATAGATTATCACAGAAGCCTGGGTTTTATAAGCATCTAACGCAGAGGTAATAAGATGAGATTCAAACTGTGTCACCTCCCTTACGGATCCTGAAATGTATTATGTGTTTACTCTGTGCAACATCGGGGGGTGGGGTGGGTGGGTCTCAACCTCACTGCCATTGCTTTGGGGACCAAATAAGTCCTCGTCTCGGGGGCTGTCCCCTGCACCTTAGGATGGTTACCGGCACCTTTGACCTCTGCCCACAAGATGGACCCCCGCTCCCCAGCTCCGACAACCAAAATGCCTCCAGACATGACCAAGCACTGAAAGCTACTCTGCAAGACACCTTTAAGGGCTGTCCAGGTATGGTCTCAACCCTAGGAGTTAAGCACTGTTATTACCTCCTTTTCGGAGACAGAGAAGTGAGGGGGGGAAAGGGGTCAGCAACTTGCCCAGGGCTGCAGTAGCCAGTGAGGAGCTCAGCTCCAGAGCCCACACTCCTAACCGCCCCTAAAGCATCCCGTGAAGATCCTGGAAAGCCCACCTGCCGCCCTCCGGAGGCACCAGAGAAGGTCACCCTCCATCAAATCCGAGTCCTCCAAAGGAGCTACGAGGAGCCTCCGTCGCTGCCTCTCAAGCAGACTTCCCCAGACACACAGTCTCTGCCCCCCTTCGCCCGGGCTCCCCGCCAGCGTGTCTTCAGTGCCCGCAGCTGTGCTCGTGGGATTGCTATCGCCCTCCATCTGGACACCAGATTTCCACGAATGCTGGCAAAGGCTGCGCTCGCTTCCTCACCATCATGCCGCTCCGCTGGCACGGGACCAATGCCCCTCGGCTGGTAAGCCAGGTCTCCGTGGGCCCTGAACGTGTGCGGCTCCGCCTTCCGAACCTAAGAGCAGGATTGTGCTACAACTGCTTGCAAACATCTCACCTCAGGAACCACCGGCCACCTCTCCAGCCTGGCGGGGCGTGTGAATGTCAGGGGCGCCGGCCGCCCCACAGCGACTCCTCTCAGCTCAGAGTCCCTGGCCATGACTCCGGAGGGGGCCCAAGCTGGACAGGGAATTTACGGTAACCAATACAACGGGGAGGTAAGGTGAATGAGGACACAGGCCATTGCAGGTGGTATTTTCTTTTTTCCCTTCTTCTTTTCTTTTTAGGGCTGCACCCGCGGCACTTGGAAGTTTCCAGGCCAGGGGTCAAATTGGAACTGCAGCTGCGTGTGATCTACCCCACAAACACAGCAACACCAGACCCAAGAGGAATCTGCAATCTACACTGCAGCTCGTGGCAACGCTGGATCCTTAACCCACTGAGTGAAGCCAGGGACTGAACCCACATCCTCACAAAGACTCTGTCGAGTTCTTAACCTGCCGAGCCACAGAGGGAACTCCTGGAGTTTCACTGTGTTATAGTCAGTCCCTCACGGGTGCAGATGTTCAGCTAACGGATCAGCCCTCTATAGCACCCCTACTCAGCGCAAGAACTCTCCAAAGCTCCTGTCTACTCAGAGAGAAAGGCCCAAGCCCTTGCTCTAGAAGGACGCACAGGATTTACTGGCCAGGACCTCTCTATTCTCCTTCCCCATTTTCCTCATTTATTCTACCCGACTCACACGGGCACCGCCATGCTTTCTTTCTTTTTTTTTTTTTTGTCTTTTTGCCTTTTCTAGGGCCGCACCTGCGGCATATGGAGGTTCCCAGGCTAGGGGTCTAACAGGAGCTCTAGCTGCCAGCCTACACCACAGCCACAGCAACGCGGGATCCGAGCCGCGTCTGCAACCTACACCACAGCTCACGGCAACGCCGGATCCTTAACCCACGGAGCAAGGCCAGGGATTGAACCTGCAACCTCATGGGTCCTAGTCGGATTCGTTAAACACTGAGCCATGACGGGAACTCCCGGCATCGCCATTCTTGATCAGGCTAGGCCCACCCCCTCCTCTGGGCCTTTGCACTGGCTGTTCCTTCAGCCTGGAATGCTTTTCCCCTAGACACAGGCTTGAGATTTACCCATTCAGCTCTTTATTCACGTTCTCCACCTCCAGTCAACCCCCCCCCCCCACATCTGACATTTCAGATCCCCCTCCTCTGCTTGCAAAGAACTTTTCTGGTTGTTCTGTTCTCTACTGCATCACCAATGTCTAGAACAGTGGCGGGCACACAACAGGCTCTGGATAGAAATCTGCTGAATTAATCAATGGATCTATTCATTGAGAACGTCACTGCCACAGAGCAGGCAGAGTAAGAGAGGAGAAGGTGGTAGCAATAGGCCAGATACCCACTCCGGCTTCTCTGGCCTGGCTCTGGGCCAGACACGGGCCGCGTTATGCCCTCTACCCGTTCTGAACAGCATGGCGTGATCGCGGCAGGCCCAGGAGGGAGAGAGCTGGTCTTGGCCCCAGGCTCCTATGAGGCAGCGGCAGGGAGAATAATTGACCCAGTGCCTCAAGGGCAGGTGGGCATCTCTCCGGGCATCCGGGCTTGGAGGAAAAGGGGCTGGAGGGCTTCCCCCCGCAGTGCAGGGAGGCTCTCTGTTCCCCGTCCCTGGGGTCCGCAGGACACCTCCCAGCAACAGGCAACCCAACAAGCCCACGGCCGCAGCCTCCTGTACAAAAACTGTATTTCTAGTTTCTCAGCTGCCGGTCACAAGACACCAGAGGGGGAACCACATGAAAATCACACTGCTGGTATCTGCCTGGGTGGGGCAGGAGCTGTGAATTCCACTCTCCGCATAAAAAAAAGCTGGAGTGCTGGGATGGGGGTAGGGTATCAACGGTACAGGTTCATGCCCAGAATAAAGAAAGAAAAAGCCCAGTGTGGCCACGGGACCTGCCCCAGGCTCCAAGGCAGGGTTCCCTCCTCCACCGCCCACCTCCCCCAACCAGGACCTATGGATTTGGTCCCAAGGAGCCAAAGCTCAAGGCACCATGGGAACTGGGGCTTGAACCCAGCTCACCACCAGTATGGCCAGTCCCCTCCCACTCTCTGGCCTCCAGAGCCCCCTCCTGAAGATGGTGATCCATACCAGCCTCTCCGGATCCCCATCCAGTGAGGTGGCCCTGGCCTCATGTGGCTGTGGGGCCCTTGCATCGCGGCTGGTCCACACCGAGGAGCACTGCCAGTGGGAAACGTAAAACTGGATTTCAAAGACTCAGCACACAAAAAAAGGTAAACTGTCAATTACCTTTACCTTTAAAAATTATTTACTTTGAGGCAACAGCCAACTGGCAGCGTGTGTTTTCCTGCTTCTGCGAGGCCAGCGGAGCCTGGGCTCAGCCAAGCTGCATCTGCCACTGTTTTAAAAAATCATAAGGAGTTCCCTTAGTGGCTCAGTGGTTAACGAATCCGACTAAGAACCGTGAGGTTGCGGGTTCGATCTCTGGCCTTGCTCAGTGGGTTAAGGATCCGGCGTTGCCGTGAGCTGTGGTGAAGTTTGCAGACGCGGCTCGGATCCCGCATTGCTGTGGCTGTGGCGCAGGCCAGCGGCTACAGCTCCTGTTAGACCCCTAGCCTGGGAACCTCCATATGCCGCAGGTGCGGCTCTAGATAAAAGGCAAAAAGAAAAAAAAAATAATAATTTTTAGAAGTATTGATACTGATCTCACACTGAAATAATATTTTGCCTAGACTGGGTTAAAATGGTAAAATTAACTTCACCTCCGCATTTTTACTTTTTATATTGGGAGCTCTCTTGTGGCTCAGTGGTTTAAGGATCCGGCACTGTCACTGCAGCAGCTCAGATCACTGCTGTGTCATGGCTTCAATCTCTAGCCAGGGAACTTCTGCATGCTGCGGGCAAAGTCAAGTAAATAAATAAACAAATACGATGGGAGAAAATGTGGCTAAATTAACTTTTTCGGGTTTTGGCCCAGGGCGCATGGAAGTTCCCAGGCCAGGAATCGAATCTGAGCTGCAGCTGTGTCTTACACTTCAGCTGCAGCAACATCGGATCCTTAACCCACTGTGCCAGGCTGAGGATCAAACCCAAGCCACCCCAGAGACAGTGCTGGATCCTTAACCCATGCTGCACCACAGCAGGAACTCCTAAATTCACTTATTTTTAAATTTAAAATTACCTATGTGGACCCCACTGCATTTCTCTCCCCCCCACTTTTTCTTTTTTCTTTTCTTTTCTTTTTTTTGCTTTTTACGGCCACACCCACGGCACATAGAAGTTTCCAGGCTAGGGGTCAAATTGGAGCTGCAGCTGCCAGCCTGCACCACAGCAACTCAGGTCCCAAGCCATGTCTGCAACCTACACCGCAGCTCACGGCAACGCCAGATTCTTTAACTCACTGAGTGGGGCCAGGGATCGAACCCACGTCCTCATGGTACTAGCTGAGTTCATTACTGCTGGGCCAAAACGGGAACCCCCCCCCCATCGTATTTCTACCCAATGGTGCTGCGCCAGTTTCCAAGGCCCCACTGGAAGCACCAGAAGTGTGTACGAAGGTGCGGTACCCGCTTCTGGACTCCACTTCAGGAGGGCCACACTGGGCAGCTGGGAGCCCTGAGGAGGGGCCCAGGCACCCTGTTTCACGGTCACAGTGAGCACCACCCTCAGATCTCAAAAGCACCCGAGCTGAAAAGACCCCGCTCTCCCCTGCCGCCGTCCCCTCCCTGGAGGCACAGGTCAAGGTGACATTGCCGCCTGGTCCATCGGCCCAGCCCACACTCAACCTCTTCCCAGCCTTGGCATCTTGCCCAAGTGCCTGCCCAGGACTGGCTCATGGCTCCTTCCTGGATACCCGCCTCCCCGCCACGGGGCCACACAGACGGTGTGCTCAGCTGGCAAGCAGGTCACGTGGCACTGCCTCCCCAGAGCCGTGTCTCCTCCCCTGGGCAAGAGCGGTGCCAGGGGACAGGTGTGCGGGACTGAACGCTGCCTCGGTCACTTGCCGGGTTACGACTCCGGGAAAACTACTAAGCATCCCTAAGCCTCAGCGTCTCAGTCCGTATAACGGAGTAAAGAGTTCCTACAGCTTTGCTGGTGGTGTTTGGTGACCAGGACAACTGTGGGTAAGGCACAAAGGAAACGCTTAGAAAGTCTGGCAGTTCTCCTGCTTTGTGTTGCTCAGTAGAATCCAAGTGCTGCAACTGTGTGGCATGTGGGGTGGATTAACACATCACTGAAAAAAGGTTTTCAATCTGTTCCGTGAGCAAAAGCATAGCAGTAGGACTGAACCTTCCACGGCGCAGAACTGGAGAGTCGCTCAACGCAGAAGGCCCTCGGGGACCCTGAGGCCTCACCAGCTCTTCCTAAACACCCCTCCTCTCCCCACAGATAAGAATCTTAGTTCATGTGCCTCCGTCCGCACCCCCGCGCGGTGTGAGGATGGAGGCAGGGTAGGGACAAGGTCAGTGCCAACAGTTTCACGCCTGAGTCCTTGTCGGGGGGGTTGAGGACAATATAAATGCTGGAGGATCTGGACTGACTGTTGGGACCTAAGCCCAGGCCGTTCTCCCCAGCCCCCTCCCCAGGGTCCTGGCACTCACGCTTCCATGCTTCCTCCTGGGGCAGGGTCCCAGACCATCCAGCCACCTCCACAGTCTGTCCTGCCCCGTGGCCCTATTTCACTTCCGCTATAGTACGTACACCACACTGTCTCTTGTACTCACGAGGCTGCAGGACCCCAGAAAGCAGGGACCTCTGGTGGCCCAAAGTATCTCCAGCACCACATTTAATAACTGATACGTGGCAGGTAATTGAGGAATATTGAAATGAACAGATGTCTAAATGAATGAGCAAATTAGCAGAACAAGTGTGAACAGAAAGTTTCGTCAGGTTAAAACATCCCTTGCTTTGCAATGACCTGGACAAACAACATGCCAGGAGCTTGTTAGACACTCAGCTGAGGACATGGTAGAGCCAGTGAGTGCCAAACATATGCTGCTATGCTTAAAAACACACCCTATACCAAGAAGGTGTGGTTTCCACAGAACCAGCTATCGTCATCTTTGAGTCACTTTAATCACTACCAGCTCCAAGGCTGCCAGACCACACTGCGAGCTGATGTCAATACCCTCTGTGGGGTCTCAGAAGAGCTACGGATCTGGAGATAACCCTATTGCCCAGGAAACCTCCCTTCCTCCCACATGCTCAAGAAGGTCAGCCTGGGAGTTTCCGTTGTGGCTCAGCAGATTATGAACCTGACCTGTATCCATGAGGACGCACATTCGCTCCCTGGCCTCGCTCAGTGGTTTAAGAACCCAGTGTTGCCATGAGTTATGGTGTAGGTCACAGATGTGGCTCTGATCTGGCGCTGCTGTGGCTGTGATATAGGACAGCAGTGGCAGCTCCAATGTGACCCCTAGCCTGGGAACTTCCAGATGCCACAGGTGCGGCCCTGAAAAGAAAAAGCAAAAAAAAAGGAAGAAGAAGACCAACCTGGACTAAAACTCCAGCCAGCAATCCCCAGACATCCTGTGGCCTTCTGGAGGCAGAGGGAAGGGTCTGGACACAGAGTTGAGGTCCAGCCCAGCCTCTGCAGCCACAGGCCAGCTGCCCCTGTACAAGGTCATAACTCTCTCAGGACCTCATATTCCTCATCTGTGAAAGGGGCATAGCAAGAACAAGCTCTGGGAGGCATGTGAGCCTCAAAACACATCCCAGGACTGAAAGTCTGCAGCCTTAGAACCAGCCGGGCCCAGAGCAGGCACTCAGCGGCCCCCAGAAGCTGAAGGTGACTCCTGGTCTGGGCCACCCCTAGTCCCAGCACGAGGAAGCCCCTCTTCCCTCAAGCGCTGTCCCAGCCCAGCCCAGGGAAGGGTCCACAGCTCCCAGCTGCTACCACAACCACAACCGCACTCACCCCTCCCCCTGGCCGCTGTGCCCACTGCACACGATACGTGGGGCACACAGCGGCCTAGGGGACAGAGTGGGACTGCCATCCAGACTCTGCCTACACGAAACGTGGATCCCACGTACTAATCAGGCTCGGGGTGGGGAGGGGCGTGGGGTGGAGGAGGGCAGCGAGGCTACCCTGGAGAAGCTGCCCCCCCTTTCCAGTACAGCACCTTCTAGAAGGTGCCGGGCCCCCGATCGGACCCCGCTCCTGAGCAGTGCCTTCTCTGCAGAACAGATCCTCACAAGCCGCTCGGCTGCAGGCGGCGGCCGTGGTGTGGTGGCCAAGAGCTCCAGCCTTGGACAAGTCAGAGACGGCAAACAGCGACAAATACCTGGCTAGCTCAGTCATCCTTCAAATCAGTAAGAAGACCGAGGAAGCAAAGAGAAAAAAGCAAAGGACAGGAAGAGGCAATTCACAGCTTAAACCCATACACTCAACAAGCGTGAAAAGAGGTTCAAGCTCTCGAAGTGACCAGGGAAGCAGATTAAAAAGCCAGATCTCACTTCGTGCCCATTGCTGGCAGGAGCTCATTGATCTAAAGGTCCAGAGGAGTAGTTCATAATATCTAGCAAGGCTGAAGGTGTGAGACTCTTCAATCAGAGCAAGTCCACGTCCAAGTGTAGCCCAGAGTAGCCCACTCCTGGATTTGTAGGTTCACTAAGGATGTTTATGGCAGCCTTATGGCAACAGCAAAAGAACGGGGACACCTTAAATGTCCAAGAGCAGAGGGAAAGCCGAATAAACGGTGTATCATCAAGCAACTGAATACTACCGAGCCACTTAAACCGCAAAAAAAATCACTCTATACGGACTATTTGGATAAACCTGATGTTTAAATTTCTTAAAAAGATATCTATAGTATGATCTTGTTAACTTTATTTTTTTAATAGCTTTTATTTTTATTTATTTATTTTTCCCTTTTAGGTCCGCACCCGTGGCACATGGATGTTCCCAGGCTAGGGGGTGGAACTGGAGCTACAGCTATCAGCTTGCCTCATAGCTCACGGCAACGCAGGATCACCGACCCACTGAGGAAGGCTGGGGATCAAACCCGCATCCTCACGGATACTAGTCAGATTCACTTCTGCTGAGCCACGATCGGAACTCCTGATCTCATTAACTTTAAAAACGCACAGGACGGAACTATACATAAAGTATGTGAGCAAAAAGAATCAAGAAAAAAAAAAAACACGGAGGAATCACCCAACTCTTGGTGGCAATTACATTTTAGGAAGAGATAAAGTTGATGGGAATGGTTTGTGGGGACAGGGCTTAGATCTAGTCTTCTAATATTTTACCTCTTATAAAAGATCAGACAAAATATGCAAAAACATGAACACTGAAAATCTGGCTGGCCACCACATGGGATCCTATCATCTTTTTTCTTTCTTTAGGGCTGCACCCACAGCATATGGAGGTTCCCAGGCTACGGGCTGAATTGAAGCTGTAGCTGCCGGCCTACACCACAGCCACACCAGATACGAGCCACTTCTGCAACCTACACCGCAGCTCACGGCAATGCTGATCCTTAACCCACTGAGCAAGGCCAGGGATTGAACCCGCATTCTCACGGATACAAGTCGAGCTCATTAACCACTGAGCCACAATGGGAACTCCCCTATCTTTCATATTTTGAAATATTTTTATATTGAAAAGAGGGAGTACAGATTTTAGGGAAAAAAATTAGAAGCTATAAAATAAAAGATCAATTCAATAACACAAAAATTTAAGGGGGGGGTGGGCTGGGGGTTTTCGATGGAAATGCTATAAAATTGGGTTGTGGTGATCGTTGTACAACAATAAGGGTAATAAAATTCACTGAATTAAAAAAAAACACAAAGATTTAAGAAGCAGAGGGGGAGGGAGAAGGGGAGAGACAGAGAGAATGTACAGTTAAAAGATAAATGACCAATTAGGAAAAGCATCTCTGTAACATATATATAACAAACCAGTGAACTCTCTTAGCCTCTAAACCGCACACACAATCATTAGGGAAACAAGACAACAAAATCAAACAGAGAAATGGGCAGTTTACGGCACATAAGATAAGGGCACAGAGGAAAGATTCGTTCTTCACTGATCTTAACAGCAAAGCTCAGAGCCCTGAGAGCCTATGGTGCCGGGGGAGGTGGAGAAAGAGGCCCTCCCACAGATCAGCAAGGGACCGGGGTGACCTTTCTGGAAATGACTTGGCAGTATCTGTTGGAATCCCCCATAGCCTGAGAATTCCACTACAGGAAGTTTACCCTACCAAAAAGTCTGGTGTATGAACTTTTCTATCAAGATCTTTACAGATAGCAATGTTTGTGACAGTGAAAGGTGGAAACAACTTGAAAATTTACTGAAAATCCACAAAGACCCATTTAGACACATGGCCACACAGACTATGGACAGAACGCCATGCAGCTGTGAAAAATGACGCAAATCTGTGCACGTGCCATGAAATGATCTCCCAAGCAAATGATGGAAGATGCTGCCTTACAAAAGGCAGGTGGAGAGCAGAGTTTTGTGTATCTATCTCCACTGAAGCTGTGTGTGTGTGTGTGTGTGTGTGTGTGTGTGTGCGTGCGCGTGTGTGTGCGCGCGCCTGGGTCAAATTGGAGCTTCAGCTGCCAGCCTACGCCACAGACACAGCCACACAGGACCCAAGCTGTGTCTGCAACCTACAGCACAGCTCACAGCAAACCAGATCCTTTAAACCAGTGAGCAAAGTCAGGGATTGAACCTGCATCCTCACGGATACTAGTCAGGTTCATTACTGCTGAGCCACAACGGGAACTCCTCCACTGTGCTTTTAACAAAAGACTTACATGCATACATGGATATGCCTCTGTAGGAACAGATTATCTGAAGGATGCAGAGGAAACTCAGGGGGCAGGAATCTGGAATGGGAGAAAGACTACCTTTATATCATATACTCTTTTATATATTTAAGATTTTTTAACTGGTGTGATACACTTTCAATTAAATTTTGCTAACGTGAAAAGAGAAGAGGAAACAAATAAGGAATGCAAACTCTGGGATCTCACACACCCAGAACTGAATTCCGGATCAACCACTTACTGGCTGCATAAGTACTGGACAAGTCACCTCTCTGGATCTCAAGTTTTCTTTCGGGTCAAATGGAGAAAAAAAGCAGGGCACTTCCTCCTAGGGTGGCTGGACCTGCCAGGTAAGAGGAGCTCTAAGGTCGTTACCATGGAGACGTGAAAGCAGCCGGTCCCTCAGACTCCAGACCACGCATCGCCCTTCCCTCTCCGGAGTCCTTCTTGTCTCCCTCCGTGACGCACTCTGCAGACGGGGAAATGGCAGGGGCAGGGCCACCAGGCACAGCTATGCACACCGGGTGTGCGCGGCCCGGCCGGGGCTGGGGGAGGAGTGGGGGCTGAAATCCAGCCCACCCTCGGCTTATCAAACCGTTACGCTGGTGCAGGGCTGCATCCACCTGCAGGGGTCATTTATTCTGCTTTCCACAAAGGCTCCGTACGGGCTAGCAGCAACACCCTTTTGAGCAGAGCAGTTTAATCTTCCTCTGGTCTCCGCGCCAAGTTCTAAAGAGCCCCGTGCAAAGATCCGGGTGTGCACAGGTCCGGGGTTGCCCTGAGAAAGCTGGCAGACTCAGCCCGTGGGTATTCATCCTTCTGTGTGTCATCTCCTCTGAACTCATAGAGATACCTTTTTACTAGCAGAGGGGGTTTCCAGGAAACAGAGCCCTGCCACCGTTGGCCCATCGGGACCCATTTCCTAAACCTCGGGCAGCTGTGAGCTCACGCTCTAAATGAGGTCACACTGAGGACCAGTCCCGTGTGGGGCCAGGAGGGGACATCTCCCTTCTCCCCTGCTTGCTCTTCAGGAGCGCTGGTCGGGAAAAAAAATCCCTGTCCCAAGGCAGGCTGGGGTCCCGAGGCCTCCAGGGGCCCAGTGAGGCTGAGCAGAGAGTGGAAACAGAGGCCCAGAGGGACGGCCTTGGGCACCGCCCCACAGCAGGAAACGGGGTAACAGGCCTTGCTGTGGTGTGTACAGCTGGGGCAGGGAGACACCTGTCAGTCACAGAGCTAAGTAAGAAAACGTGACAACAAAACACAACGCGAGGTCCACGGAACACGCAGCGGAGCAGAGAGAGGGGGCTCTGGGAGACCGAAAGTCGGCAGGTCCCCGAGGGCCTGGCTCTTGACCCCAGGCCTAACTGAGAAGCAGCCGCGCAAAGACAGGGGCGGCAGGGGGGGCAGAGGCTCCAGCCCTCCAAAGCCGGCGGAGAAACAAAGACCCTGAGGCTTGGTGGGTGTGAGTAAGAGAAACACGTCTGAAGCAGAGTTCCCACTGGGCCTCAGCAGGAACGAACCTGACTAGTGCCCATGAGGATGTCCGCTGGATCCCTGGCCTCGCTCAGTGGGTTAAGGATCCGGCGTTGCCGTGAGCTGTGGCATAGGTCGCAGACGTGGCTCGGCTCCAGTACTGCTGTGGCTGTGGCGCATGCCGGTGGCTGTAGCTCCGATTCGACCCCTGGCCTGGAAACCTCCATATGCCCTAAAAAGGCAACCGAAAAAAAAAAAAAGAATAAAGAAAGAAGGAAGCCAGTCTGAAGTGACCAGAGACAGGGAGGAAGGGCCAGAGCTGGTGCCAGGGAGATTCCTGGTGGGACAAGACATCACAGGCCACCCCGGGAGCCTGGACCTTAGTCACAGTCCCTTGAGAAGTCACCGGAAGGTATGAACAGAGGAGTGAGACTCTGGATTCATTTTTAAAATTTCCCTGGGCAGCTGCGGCTCAGATTCCAGCCCAGGCCCCAGAGCTTCCATATGTCGTGGGTGTGGTCAAAAAAAAATTGTTTCCAATAAATTTAAAAATAAATAAAGTTCCCTGGGGCTGTTCTGCAGTTCCTTTTTTTTTTCTTTTGTCCTTTTTTAGGGCCGCACCTGCGGCATACGGAGGTTCCCAGCCTAGGGGTCGAATCGGAGCTACAGCTGCCGGCCTACGCCACATGAAGGGTCCTGTGGTCTCCAGAAATAAAGAATTCAAGCAGCCTGAATGGATCAGAAGCCCTACACCCTGTGGTGCCCATGAGTTGAGGTGAGCTGTCTAGGATCTATCTAGACAAGGTCCTATACCTCTCGGGCCTCAGATTTCTCATCCGTGAAATGAGAGTAGCAAGAACAAGCTCTGAGAGGCGCATGAGCCTCAACACATCCCAGGATTGAAAGCCCGCACTCTTAGAACTGGCCGGGCCCAGATCAGGCACCCCAGAAGCTGAAGGTGACTCCTGGTCTGGGCCGCCCCCAGTGCCCAGCACGAGGCAGCCCCTCTCCCCTCAAGCGCTGTCCCAGCCCAGCCCAGGGAAGGGTCCACGGCTCCCGGCTGCTACCGCAACCACAACCGCACTCACCTCTCCTCCTGGCCGCTGTGCCTACTGCACACAGTACACTGGACAGGCAGCCAGGATGGGGTGGGGCGGGGAGGGCACTGCCATCCAGACTCTGCCTGCACTAAACACGGATCCCATGCACCAGGCAGGCTCAGGGGTGCGCTGCAGGCCCCTCTGGAGAAGCCGCTCTCTCTTTCTGGTACAGTGCCTCCTAAAGAAGATGCCAGGCCCGTGATCTGTCCACCCAGAGCCGTCCCAAGGGACGTGGCCACAGACCCCCGCCGGCACAGAGCCCAGCCCCCCGCCCGAGCTGCCCCTCCTCCCGCAGCACCCCCAGAGCAGTGCCTCTCCACTTGCGCAGCACCCCACTTCCAGTGCAGTGTTCCCTCTGCGAGTTAAAGTCCCCTCCCCAGAGCCGGTACTCCCAAAGTCCCCGAGAGAGAGGTCACAGGGCCAAGTTCAGTCCTGCGATCCCCACAGAGGTGGATGAAATTCCAGCTCTGGCCCATGACGGGTGGCTCTCGGCATGGTAAGCTTTCGGAGCATCTGGAAACAGGGATTCAGGCACAGAAACCACTGTAGCCCTGGCCCCTGGCTCCAGCAGGACTCTCCCTTCTGCGGGACCTAAGCCCCCCTCCTTCCCCCGCAGGAACACCCGACCGGCAACACACACGGGCCTGCAAGGTGCTTCTGGGAAGAGGCGGCTTCAGGGCGTCAGGAGTGAGGGTCCGTGCCGGTATTCCTATTAGGACCCCGACAGGGTCGGGGTTGCTGAGGGTGAGATTAGGGCAAAAGAGGAAGGCTGTGGATTGGGGGGGCAGGTAAGCCAGCTCCCCCGGGTAAGGTCTCTAGAAGAGAAATGAAACCACCCGCGGAGAAGGAAAACAAGACCGCCGGTTCCTGCATCAGCGTCTCCCCTGGGAATGGAGAAGCCGGTAAGAGAGGCCCTTCCGAGGTCGCTGCACATCGGTGAGGCTTTTGGACAAACCAGTCGCACACATAACTCTCCTCAAAGTCAAGGTTATGGATGAGGGCAAAGGAGGGGCGGCCAGCGTTCTAGGTGCGGCCGGGGAAGGTGCAGACCTTCCAGTCTCAGCAGCGGTCCCTCTGGGGGCAGGGCCCGGGGCGAAGCAGGCGGCGCGGCTGGTGCGAGGGCTGGCGGGTGCTCAGGTCATGAGAGATGACCGGGGCCTCCCCCGCCAGAGGCTCACCCGGCCCCCACACGGAAACGCAGAGGCAGATCTGAGCACCCACAGCCCCAGCCACACCCCCAGAGCCGGGAGGCACCGGGAAGATGCTCTGAGCCTCTTCTCGGGCCAACCCTGCTTTGGTCCACGTTGGACCCTGGGTGTTGAAAACCCACAGACACATCGCTGAACACAAACAAACACACTGATCCCTGCTCAAACACAGGAGGACGTCACAGAATGAACGCAGAGGAGCAGAACCCCTACACACACACACACACGTACGCGTGCACACACACACGCGCGCGCGCGTGCTCCACCCTCCTCCTCCCTGCCCACCCCACTTCCAGCCCCAACATACAGCTTCTGGGCCCTGCGGGGCCCCCTCTGCCAGGGCACTCTCTTCCTCCATCCCTCGTGCAGGGCACTGCCCAACGGGTCCCTTCAACTTCGGCTCTGGCTCCAGCCGAGTTTGTTTGTCAGGCTGCAGGTCCCTCGGGCCGTAAGTCAGGGAGCCTGGAGCTCCAGAGGGCAGGGAGTGGTGCAGCCAGCCCTCTGGGGAGCTCTTCAGCTCCAGAAGTTGGGTAAAGGGACACCCTGCGCTCCTGGCCCGGGGCCGCCAAGCCCAGCTCCTGGGAAGAAGGACCTGCCCCCGCCTTTCTCAGAGGGACCTGGGAAGGTGGCTTGAAAAGGACAGGGGCTGCAGAAAAGCGCAGGAGGAGGATCCGGGGCCTGGCAGGGGTGTCCTCAGGGGCCGGGGTCGGGGGGCCTGTCCCGGGGTGGCCTGGGGCCGCTGCGCTGGTGGGGGGCACCTCCGCCAGCACCCGAGGCTCACTCACCATCCTTCCGGCCTGTCCCAGCCTCTCTGCACCTGCACCTAAACTTGATCTTCCCACAAGCAAATCCGAGAAAGTTCTCGGCCCTCCCCTGCCACCTCCTGCCCCGCTCAACCCCTTATGGGCTCAAGCCCTGAGGCGTTAGCAATTCCAGAACCATCCTGGCACCCAGTCCCGGGGGGGAAGTGAAGGAAGGGCAGGTCTGGGGCGGTTAGGGCCGCAGGACTGAGGATTCCAGAGCCTAGGGCTTGCTTGGCCGGTCTGGGCCTCGCCCAGCCGCCTCTCCCCAGAACCCTCCCCGGCCCGGGGTCCTAGAGCATGTCCCCGGGATGACGCCCTGAATCTAACGGAGGGCGGTGCTGAGGGGTTGTCAAGCCAAGAGCCAGAACCCTGGATTCTCTGTCATTCACGCCCAGAAAAATCCCAGGCCTTGCCAGCAGCTCCTCCTCTCTGCCCTTTTAGGAGCCATGCTTGTTCTCAGGCTGGAAGAACAGGAACTGTTAGTCCTCTGTGGTCTGGGGACAAGCACCACCCTCGGGGCCAGATCACATATGGGGCTCTTTCCAAGGACACCTGGTGCCAGAGGACTTGGAGAAACTGAGGCCCAGAGGAGACCCAGGGGACCAAAGCCACCGTGGGCCCCGGTCTCATCTGAAGGTGGGAGGCCCGAGGCCCCACCCACCCTCTTGGTCTCTTTGGAGAGCGCACCCTCCTGCCGAGGGGCTGTCCGGATCAGGGCGCCTCCCACCCCCAAGAACACACCCAAGCCTGGCCAGCTCACCTGGCCTTCCCGGCCTGTCAGTCCAGCTGTTCCGGAAAGAGAACATTTTCTTCGGGCTCTATTTGGACAGCTGCAGGGACAGCGACGGTGAGAAGAGAATGTCCGATTATTGAGGGAGGTGTCACGCAGGGGACAGGGCCACGGGGCCCGTGAAGGGACGGAGGCTAGGGCCTGGGAGGCCTGGGGCCGCCGTCGGGGTACGGCAGAGGCTGCAGTCAGCACCCCCTCGGCCTCGGCAGCACTTCAGACAGAGCAGCCAGAGAGGCTTCTGGAGCCAGGTCCGGGGCCTGGGAGAAGGGAACAGAAGGCCCGAGGCCAGGGCGGAGAATGAGCCCCTCTTTAGGGAACGTGGTGGGTTCCAGGGCGGGGCAGGACACCTCTCGGGCCCAGCCCCAACCCCATCTGGCCTCCCGCCCGGATGGGCACACAGCCCCGACCTCAGCAGGTCCAGGGCTGACAGGTGGGGCTCCAGACAGGAAGGCGAGGCATCAACAGGTCAAGGTCAGAGGACCCAGAAATGGATGCTCTTCCCACCCAAGCAGGCAGAAAGTGGAGCCATGGGGTCAAGCCCAAAGCACTTTCTCCTCCCTCTGCCCACTCTCCCTCCTTCTCCCTCACTGCTCTCCCCTCCCCTCCTGGCCCCTGTCCCCTTTCCAACCACCCCATCCTGGTGTCTCCTTGTCCCCGTCTCCGACTCCTCCGGCCTGCCTCCCCAGCCCCGGTTATGTAAGGGGCCTGAGAACACACAGAGGGAGCTTTGTTGTCAAACCAAATCCATACGGAGCTGGGCTCGGCCAGCGCAGCTGTTCCCCATTCCCTCCGCCTTGGCAGCGCTGGGACATTGGGCAGGAAGCCCCCACAAGCCTCCATTTGGGGAGGTGGGGGGCAAACACCGGTCCCAAGGCCCCCAGGCAGTTGAATGGGTGGCCAGGGATCAGTCGCCACTGCGTGAGACCACAGCAGGGGACCAGCTGGCCCCCAAGACAGAGCAAAGCCTCAGTGCAAAGCCAGTGCCCTGAAGCCCAGAGCGGACAGCTCCGGGCTAAGAGCAGAGCTGCACAGGGAAGGCCTGGAGGGGGGCCCAGGCCCACACCAGTGCACCCCATTCTTATGCACACACGGATCCAGGCCTGTGTCTTTTCTGCCACCCAACCAGGGTACACACTCATTTGCACACTTACAGCGTGTGTGCGAACTCTCTCTCACACACACACTCGCGCTGTATGTGCTCACCTGGAAAGCATCTGAGCAGAAATCTCCTCCCTGCTCTGGCCAGCCTCCTCCATCCCAGCAGGAACCTTTGTGGGGGAAAAAGATTGTGCTCTGGAGAGAGGAGGGTGGAGGGCAGAGGTCAGAGGCCAGAGGCCAGAGGCCAGAGAAGCTCCGCCAGCCAGCTCTTCTTTGGAGGCCCTTTGGCTCTGGGACGAGATCCCACCTTTCTGCCCAGGAAGATGTCCCAGGAGGTGGCCGAGGACCCAGGAGGCTGAGCTTAAGATCAAAGCACTCGCGCTCGGGGCAGGCCCTGCGCCTTCACCCAACCCAACTGCTGGAGGAGCCATTTCGCTCAACATGCTGAGGCTGCTGACGAGAGCAACTGCTCCTGAAACCCCACGGCCTGCAGAGTGCCCACCGACCCGCCCGAGGTCCAGCGGCCTCGTGGGTCAGGGCGGGGTGGAAGCCGGGGCCTGGGGAGGCACGGGGGCAGAGTGGGAAGGGAGAGGAGACAGACACCAAGGAAGCGGATGATGGGAGAAGGAGGCAAGAGAAATCTAAAGGAAGAGAAAGAGGAAAAGGACCCCCTGAGGATGCTCCCCGCCATGAACGCCCAGCAGCCCTCACGCACTTCTCAGTGACGGCTGGTCCAGAGGAAGCAGTACAGGGAGGGAGCGGGCGTTTCCAGGGTGCTGGCCCCACCCCACCCAGACCCACTGTCAGCCAAGCCCCAGGGGTTTCCGTCTCAACAGTCCCAGATCTTCAGAACCTGGAGGACAAACCAGGGCCTCGGAGAAGGGACAGATGGGGACAGGGGTGGGGTGGAGCTCCAGAGAGGTCCGAGGCAGCCTCGGACTCGGGGAGGGTTGCTCTGTGACCCTGAACAGCAAGTCATTTTTCTGAATCCCAGCTCCCTCCTTTGCAAAAGGAAAGAGTTACTGACAGGCTACTGTGTGCCCACGCGGTGCTGGGTGCTGGGGATTCGACGGGAGTTCGACAGCGGCAGGTCCTAGCCTACAGTCTACACATCAGCCCGGAACTCTGAGCGCCTCCCACCCCCAGCCTGCACACGCCTGTCATCCCTGTGGCCAGATCCCATGAGCCTCGGCAGATGCTATTAGCCCAGTTATCAGAGGTACTGATGGAGAACCAAAGCCCCAGACCTGCCTGAGATCACGCAGCTGGGAGCAGACAGAGGCAACAAAGGCCACCTGCCTGGCCTGTTGGCCCGGGAGGAAGATGCTCTTCAAGGTCTGCGCCCCGCCTTGAGTCACAGAAAGCCCACCACCAGGCATTTATAGGGCTGGACCCCAGGCGCTGGGATGTTATCTGAAACATTCAGAAGTGTGAGTTTCTCAGCAGAGAAACGGAAGCTCTGTCGATTCCAAGGCTGTGCAGTCTGGGAGAGCACACAACCCATCTCAGAGCCCTGCCCGCCCCCACCCATCTGAGCCCCTCGGGGCTCCTGGGGACCAGGGTCCCCCGATGTCACAAATTAGGACCTGTGGGGGGTGAGTGGAGGGTACAGGGGAAGTGACAAATGTACATGGCCATCAAGGAAGCCTCAGAGCAGGCCCACGCGGAAGACATCTGTCATCTAGAAATTGGGCTGCCAGGTGGGCCCAAGCCACTGTCAGGGGAGAGTGGGAGCAGAGTCGGGGAGCTGAAAACACGTGGCTGGGGAAGTAAGAGCAGTACTACTGGAACCCAATGAGGGTTTTCAAATTGAAAAAAAAAAAAAAATTTGGCTGTGCCCACGGCAAGTGGAAGTCTCTGAGCCAAGGATCAAGGGCCCAGCCTCACAGCAATGACCCAAGCCACAGTACTGGCAACACCAGATCTGCAACCTGCTGAGTCACCAGGGAACTCCCAAATAAAAATATTTTTAAGCCAAGACACCCTCTGTCCCACTTTCAAATGAAATCTTATGTGTAAAATATGGCACAAACTATCTATCTACAAAACAGAAACAGATCATGGACGTGAAGGGCAGACCTGTGTTTGCCAAGGGAGAGGGGGGACAGAGGGGGACGGCAGGGGACTCCAGGGTTGGTAGATGCAGACTGTTACATTTAGAACAGACAGGTGATGGGGTCCTGCTGTACAGCACAGAGAACTGTGTCGGGTCTCTCAGATTAGAACATGATGGAAAATGAAAAAAAAAAAAAAATGTGAGTGTATGGGTGGCTGGGTCACTTTTCCGTACAGCAGAAATTGAAGGAACATTATAAATCAACTACACCTTCATAAAAAAAAAAAATTTTTTTTAAAGTAATTCCCCTTGTTGCTCAGAGGTAATGAACCTGACTAGCATCCATGAGGATGTGGGTTCAATCCCTGGCCTTGCTCAGTGGGTTAAGGATCTGGTGTTGCCAGGAGCTGCAGTGTAGGCTGAAGATGCAGCTTAGAGCTGGCTTGGCTATGGCTGTGGTGTAGGCCGGTAGCTACAGCTCTGATTTGACCCCTAGCCTGGGACCTAACATATGCCACAGGTGCGGCCCTAAAAAGACAAAAAAAAAAGAAAGAAAGGAAAAGAAAAGAAAAAAGAAAGGAAGAAGGGAAGGAAGGGAGGAAGAAAGAGAAAAAGAAAAAGCTTTTATGTGGAAACCCATTATGCAGAGGAAGAAGTGTTTGGGTTGAAGCAAGGCCGGGGCAACCCCCCACCCCAACTCCTGAGCTCTCCTCCCTCCTGAAATGACACCTGAAAGGGTTCCACCCCCGGGGGTGCTTCTCTTGTACCAAAATAGAGAGCTGACATGTGGACAGCAGGGGAGGTTAGGACCAGGCCGTGCAAGGACCCGAAAGCTGGGCTAAGGCAGAAGGACAGGGCGGGACTGTGATCAGCTGGCCCGGGGATGGGGGGATGCGGGGTGCCCTCTTGGGGGGCAGACTCTGCCCACCCCCACCCCCACCCCCCAAGTCTCCCGCCTGCCTCTGTGGTGTCTGAAAAGGCTGCAGGGCCAGGCCCTTGGACAAAGAGCTCAGCTGTCCAAAGAGAAACTGTTCTCCCTGCGCCCCAAGAAAAGGGGGAGAAGCAGAGCAGGGGGACGGTGAGGACAAGGTCAAAATATTCGACCTCCATCCTCCATCCGCTCATCATACAAAGACTCACTGAGCACTTATTCTTCACTAGACATCGTGCCAGAGCATGGCAGGGACAAGGGAGGTTCCCGGAGCTTACACAAAACCCCCAAAATCTCAGGCAGGAAAACGCCTCGAAAGTTTTCAAACCCATCCCACACCACGAACGTGCCCTCCAGCGCCTGCACCTCCCCGTCAAGGTCATGGGTCCAAGCTTGGACATGTTCAGCGATAGGGCACGGCCCCTCCACAGGCAGAGGGCTGCTCCTGAGATGCCCCCCCCAGATGGCCACACCGAGGACCCGGGTCCCTGCCCACCCAGGCAAGGCAAGGGAGGCCCCCGCTCTGAACACACTGCCGCAGGTGCACGTTTCATTGTCTGTCATGACAAGCTGGGACGCCCATCTCTCGTTCTGCTATTTCTATGCCAACTGCTCTCACCTGCCCAGAGCTCCCAGGTCCCTCGGTTTCTGCCACTACCTGTCCCCTGCTTTGCTCCCCTCCCATGACCCTTGAGCAATGGGTCCCCAGGGTGGGGCCCTGCTGGTCCCCACACCTCTCCCACTGTCCCCTCCTGACCTGAGCGATGTCTAAGGGGCAGAGGAGAAGCAGGTCTCTGAGGGGCCTCCCTGGCCTTGAGGCAGGACGGGGGCCAGGAGAGCCCAGGAGCAAAGGTGCTGCAGGTTGGCGGGAATCTGGGGAGGCTAGACGCCGGGAGCAGCCACCTTGGCGGGGTCCCCCGTGCTCAGACCCCCTGGGACCCCTCCCCTTCCCCACGCGTCGCTGCGGATGTGCATGAGGTCTTGCAGCCTGTGGGCGGCAGCCGGCAAGCTGCGTTTTCAAGGAAGAGGAACCGGCGGACAGGCCAGATGGAAGCAATTACCAGTGGGAAAGTGGGAGAGGTGGGGGCTGGCAAGGGCTCGGAGGGGCCGCGGTTGGGAGGAAGGAAGGCAAACGGGCCCTGCCCAGCTGAGAGGAGCCCGGGGCCTGGACACGGCGGACGGGGAGCCAGGACCGGCAGGGCCACATGTGGGCTGCAGGGTCGCACAGAGCTCTGGGCTGGGAATCAGGAGGGCTGTGTTCCCCTTTGTCACCAACATCCTGTGGCCTTGAACAAACCCCTTCACACCTCTGAGCCTCAGCCTCTTCAAGGGTCACAGGGCGGAGTAAGATGAGCTTGGGCGGCAGGAGAGAACAGGGCTGAAAAGTGCAGGTTTTGGAAAAAGGCCTAGGTATCAGCCAGTTCAGCTGATCAGGAGCTGTGTGACCTTGGCCAAGTGGTTCAATTTTTTTGAAACTCCATGTCTTCAATTATAAATGGGCTTAATGAAAGGGTTATGTGCGTTTACACAAAGTGATATAAATAAGTGGATAGCATGGCTTTTTTTTTTTTTTAAGGTGTATTGGGCCAGACTTTTTATTTATTTCTATTTTATTTTGTTATTTTAGAGCCACACCTGCAGCGTATGGAAGTTCCCAGGCCAGGGGTCAAATCAGAGCTGTAGCCACCGGCCTACACCACAGCCACAGCAATGGGGGAATCCAAGCCGCATCTGCGATCTACACCACAGCTCATGGCAATGCCGGATCCTTTAACCCACTGAGCGAGGCCAGGGACCGAACCCGCATCCTCATGGATACTGGCTGGGTTCTTAACCTGTTGAGCCATGATGGGAACTCCCGGGCCACGCTTTTTAATAAGTGCTTGATAGAAAAATGGTAACTGCTTTTGTTATTTGCTAAGTCCCTTTTTACTGTAAGGACAGGGATTTGCAGAGGCTGCACAGGCAGAGGACACGCAGCAGACCACGCGCACAAGGACGATCACGACAGGTTCCCGAACCCACACCGTGAAGGAGGGCTTGGACGCAAGGCAGAAAGGACAGTGTGATGGCCCAGCACTCTGTAAAACGGCTCCCTGTCTTCTTTCCAGCAACATCCTCCCTGCCCCCGCAGGAGTCCCCGGACCCACTCGGGCTTCGGACTAAAGCTACAGGCAGAAACCAGGGACAATCCTACGGCCAGGCCTTCCTCACCCTCCAGGCCCGGGTGCCAACCTTCCGCCCTTTGTAGCAGCACCGCCCTCGCCCTCGCCCTCCGGCGCTTCGGACGCTGGAGCAGTCAGATCACCTCTCTCAGCGTGGCTTTGCGGGGGTGCGGGAGCTAGGACAGTCACCTGGCTCTGGGTCTCCCGGTCCCAGGCAAGGGGCCAAGACTGAAAGGAAACCTGCAGCTCCGCCTGGCCCTCCGCGCTCTGAAGACCGATCAACCTCACGCGCCCCCTGGCAGAGGTCACCCCCGGCCGGCCTCAGGGGCGCCAGTCGGAGGCCCATGGCACCTGGCTGCAGCCCAGGCATCACACTCACATTCAGCTACTCACACATGTGACCGCTTCCTCCCCCCCCCCGTAGACACACTCACACACGCTGCAAAGGGGGCGGGGGTCAAGAGTGAAGCTGAGGCCAGGCCTGGCCGGCGGCCCCCGCAGGGCCACTCAGAACACTCACACAGAAGCGCCCAGCACCTCCACGAAGAGGTGACAAACAAGAGAGGGGAAATCATGACGGCAGCCACCAAAACCCGCCTGCCCTCATCATCTCCTCAAGGAAACCAAAACTTTCAGGTCAAGGTCATGAGCCTGGAGAAGGAAGGTGGACCCTGAGGTTGAGGGGCCTGAGAAGCCAGCTAGCTGCTGCAGGGCAGCGTGCGAGCCCAGGGCAGCAGAGGAGGTCAGGAGGGAGGCGCAGGGCTGGGGTTATTAATGGCGGCCGCCCCCACCTGACTGCCCTGCCTCCCAGGGTAGGAACTCAGCTGGGTTCTGGTGGCCGCCTTGGTCACAGCCTCTGGGACCTTCTGGGACACTGATCTGAAGGGTGCCTTTCAGGAGGCTGGAGCCCTCCATTCCCCGTGGGGAATTATTCAGAGGTGGACAGACCCCTTCCCCTCGATGACGGCGGGGGCAGACCTTGGAACCGCTCTGAGAGGCGTTCACCCTGAGAACATGCCCAGAGACGGCCCGGGTGGGCACCCAGGGCAGGGCAGAGGCCAGGCCACTGTAAACCACAGATGAGCCCAGGTTAAGCTGGACACAGGCAGGGAGGTCAGGCCTCTCTGCTCCTGCTGGGGATGGGAGGGTCCTGGCCAGGATTTGTTACAATTCAAAAAGGAGCAGATTCTCAGTTCTACCAGAAAACCGGATCCGAGGGATCTAGAAGGGCTGGGAGGGTGGCGGGGCTGAGGAACTCAGACCAAGCAACTCTGAGGAGTGGGGAGTGAGTCACTGCTTTGGGTAGGGAAGGGGGAGAGGGAGGGAAGGGAAGACAGCCCAGAAGGCGCCGAGGACTTCCTCAGCCCGGGCCTCCACTCGTGGGCAGAGGGCCCTGTGGCTGTGAGCAGCTGCTGGCTCCCAAGCCACAGATGCTTCTTAGTCCTCGGCCCGAGCAGGAAACTCTCACGCTCTTTCCCTAACTGCTTTCCTCTGCTCTCCCTTCCTCGCTCCTGGCAACCTGGACTCTGGGGGGACCGCCCCGCCCCCCGACTGCCCCTCAATTGCTGGAGGGGAGACCCAGGGCTCGGGGACGGCCTCAGCTCTATGCCCAGCACACTGATGCTGAGGGACTGGCAGTGGAGACGAGAGCAGAGCCGGAACAGGTCAGAGGGGCCTGGACCACCTGGGCTGGGGCAGGCGGTGTTCACAGACCAGCTCTCAGCAAAGAACGAAAGCCCCAGAAGTTAACTTCTGGGCCCCGCACAGCTAGAGCCTCCTAGGCCCCTCTCTAGAATTATGGGGCAGCTCTGGAGAGTTAGCGCGTGGGAGAGACGTTGCTAACAGCAAACACTCACACACCCCGGCCCCGCTCCGCGCAGGCACCTTCCACAGACAGCACTTGGCACCTATCAACTTGTTTATGACCTCCCCTCGGATGCCAGGGTCGGGGCCTGGAGGAGGCGGGCAGCACAGCACAGCTCAGGGGAGAGCGGCACTTGTGCCTCCTGTGACATCCTGGCTGTACCAGGCCCGTTCCCAAGGTTCCACAAAGAATAAGTCTGCCTGAACTTGGCTTCCACACCGTGCCTCCCCCCAGCGGTGAAAAGCACAGGCTTCCCTGAGAAGTCCGTGGGGGTGCCAGCCTGTGGGTGGCCATGAGGTCAGACGGGCACGGCTGAGCATGCGGACGCTGCCGATAGCCCCGGCCTTCCGGCGGGAGCCCCCTCCCCCGCCGCTCAGGACCCAGTCTGTGGGGCAGAGGGAGCCTCCGCAGGAGAGCAGGCCTCAGACGGCCCAGACGCAGCCTCCCCCAAGACTGAGAATGGAGGGGGCAGTCCTGGCAGACATGTTGGCAGCTCTGGGCTGCCCAGGAGGTCCCAGCCAGCCGGGGTCCCCGGGGACACTGAGCACAGACAGCTGAGCCAGGGAATCTGCCCTCGGCTGTGCTCCACCTTCACCCCAAGCCCGTCCCTCCCTGCTGCCCACCAGGCAGGCATCTCTGAGGCACAGTGGCCTACGCCTGGATACCCCCACCACGTGGACCTGCTGTCCTGGACACCCGCAGTCCTGCCGCCAGCAGCCCCCACCTTTGGGCTCTGCTTGGCGACCTTGGGACTCCTGCACACAGACGACCCAGCAAAGCCTGTCACCTCCAGCAAAGCCGGCCCGCAGATCCCCCAGACTTGGTGGGGTGGTTGCGGGGAGAAACCATGGCTCAGAGGATGCTGAAGGCGGCGTGCCCCTACAGCCTGGGCGCAGGGGTGGGGGGTAGAAACTTTCCCGAGAAGAAGCCCGTGCTGTTTGCTCACTCCCAGGGAGCCAGGAGATTCGGCTTCCCGCGAAAATCTGGTCCAGGGCAAGATATCCCAGGGCTGGGGCCGCCCCACCCGGACCCTCGCGTTGTCCACGTGCCCAGCCCGACCCCTCCCCGGCCGCGGCGCCGGGCGGCCGGGACCCGGAGGAGCTCCCCGCCCTCCCTCGCGGGCCCGCGGGGACCGGCCGCCGCGTACTCACCCTCGCGGGCAGCGCGGGGCGGGGCAGGACAGTTCGGCGCGCAGCTCCGATCCGCTAGGCGCACGGGCTGGAGGCGCGGCGCTAGCGCGGCGGCTCCGCTCGGCCCGGCCCCTGTCCCGGGCGCGGGGCCGGCCTGGGAGCGGGCGAGTCCGCCTGCTGGGAGGCGGGGGCCCGGGCTCCGGCTCGGGCCCGGGCAGGGGGCGGGGAAGGGGCCGGACACGCTTGCGCACACCGCCGGGGAGCCGACTGGGGAGCGGGCGGTAGAGGAGGAGGGAGGGCGGAGTGGAGGAGGAGGAGGAGGAGGAGGAGGAGGAGGAGGAGGAATCCCGCGTGCGGGCGGGGCGCTGCCGGCCGGCGCGGGGTGGTGCGGGAGCCGCGGAGGCCAGAGGGTGCGGGCAGGCAGGGCGCAGACGGGGTCACCCCACCCGGCAGGCGCAGAGGGGCGGGAGAGGAGGCTGGGGGCGCGGGAGGCGGTGGGCGGTGAGGCTAGAGTTCTGGCGGGCGCAGCAGGTGAGTGGCACCAGGATGGATGTGCCCATGCAGCCTTTGAACACTCTCCTGGGAACAATGAGACCCAACAAAGGGTTCCCTGCTCTCCCACGCGGTGAACCGTGGCCTTCCCTCACTCGGGAAAGTGAAGCTCTGTAGAGGGAGGGCCGGGCCACCCCCCCCCAGCCCCCCAGCCCCAGCCAGCACCAATGCGCGGCGGCCAAGTTCCCTGGACTGAGACCTGGGCCCTTGCTCTCCGTGGAAACTCTTCCTTCTGCGCCCTTTCGGCACACCCTGTCTTGGCCTCGGCCTCGAGATAGCTTCTCGGTTTCTGTTCCTTACTTAAGGCGACAGGCATCCTGTCCCCAGGGGAAACCCCATCAGGCCCTTACCCTGGTTCCTGGGGCCTCACACACCCCAGTCAAACCTGAGAACTACTAAGGCCGAAGAACAGTCCAGAAGTCACCCACTGGATAATCCACAGCCCCCAAGACGCTCTTTCATAGGTCAGCAGTGTTAACTGAGGCTGTAGCACGAACTGTCGGACTCTTGGGGGCTCCAGGGCTCCAAAGAAAATGTAAGACCCCCTCGCAAGAAAGCTTATTATCCGGTGACAGAGCGAAGGCTCACAGTGGACTCCTACTCAAGAGTAAGTTAGGACAGGATGTGACTAAGTTTAAGGTGAATAACTGACAAAGGGGGTTCACAGAAGTGCCAGCTCAAGGCTTGCTTTAGCCGAAACTGGAGGGTTCTGGGCTGAGGCCGGATAGCAGAGGAAGCTCACTCTGCGTGAGCAAAGCAGAGAAGGGAGGGTGAACATAGGTGGCCTCCCCATCTTTCCCAGGTGACTGTGCATCCTTACGTTCATCTTGTGTGGCCAGAGGTTTTTTCCGCCTTCCATCCGTGGCTAATGTAATATGTTTGAATGGAGCCTTCGGCTTTGTCAGTCAAGCATTCATTCAACATTTACTGTGTACCAGGAGTTCCCTTCGTGGCTCAGCGGTTAACGAACCCGACTAAGATCCATGAGGATACGGGTTCGATCCCTGGCCTCGCTCACTGGGTTAAGGATCCAGCATTGCCGTGAGCTGTGGTGTAGATTGCAAACACGGCTTGGATCCAGCATTTGCTGTGGCTATGGTGTAGACCAGCGGTACAGCTCTGGCTCGACCCCTGGCCTGGGAACCTCCATATGCCGCAGGTGCAGCCCTAAAATAGAAGAAAACAAAAGTTTCTGTGTATCAGCACCAGGTCTGGCATTAAGCTAGTGAGAAAGAACACAATGACCAAAACTCTGCCCTGGGCAAGGCTAGAGAAAGAGGGAATGGGGCAAACTGGCCCCCAAAGAGTAAGCAACCCACCACCCAAGCCACTAGGTGAGTCTGGCAGAGCTGAACTGAGAATCAGCCCAGCTTCTAAACTTTGCAAAATCTTTTTTTTTTTGTCATTTTTAGGGCTGCACCCATGGCACATAAAAGTTCCCAGGCTAGGGGTCGAATCAGAGCTACAGCTGCCGGCCACAGCCACAGCCACAGCAGTGTGGGATTTGAGCTGCGTCTGCGGCCTACACCACAGCTCACAACAACGCTGGATCCCCGGCCCACTGAGTGAGGCCCAGGGATCAAACCCGCAACCTCATGGATACTAGTCGGATTCATTTCTGCTGCATGTTGGGAACTCCCATAAACTCTGCACAGTCTTTAATGAACTAGATCTAAACACAGCTGGCAGTTCTTGTTATGAATCTCATAATCTTCATTCTGCGGATAAATAGAACTGAAGGGCCAACTTTAGCTCCTGGAGCCCTGATTTCCAACTCTGCCTCGGTCACTAAATACCTTTAATTTTCTTACTAGGAAAAAAAAAAGGAAATAACCACACTTATTCTAAGGGCTGTTGTTGAGATTAAGTTAGGCAGTGGACGTAATCTGCTGGGGCAGTTGCAAGTGTTATCAGTTGTGTGTTGTTATGCGTGTGGAATCCTCCGTCTAACCTATAAGCCGCATTCAGATAGCCTCCCCCCACTCCCAGCTCATCCCAGGCCCGCTCACTGGGTGCCCAGAAGCTAACTGTAATCCGGACTCCTCCCCTTAAACCACAGGGTGCTTACTCATGATCTTTCCCCGCTGTTTTCGTAATGGCGCAGCCAGATGCTTAGTTAGCTGCCTAGAACCTAGATCATCTAGGCTCTAGGCAGGAGCAAAGCGACTCGGGTAACCTTTACCTGCAGCCCCTCTTAGCTCTACCGCCACTCTGGCCCATCTGTTAGGCCCTGCGGGTTGCTCAGCAAGAGGCGATGCAGGGGAGGGGTGGGGCGGTGGGCGGAGCTTGGGCTCCTAAACCTGTTCCTGTCAAGGGCCAGCTGTGCCAAGGTCCTGTCAAGACAACTTGAGGATCAGCAGTCTGAGTCCCAGTCCCTTCCGAGCCGCGCTGCCCCCATCCCCACCTCCATGCCCCCCTTTACCTCTGTCTCTGCTCTGGAGGAAGTGGAGGACACGGCCTTGCTGGGGCGACCAGAGGGGCCTCTCTCAGAAGCAGAGGGAGGAGACAGAGGTGAAGGGGGCAAGGGGAGGGGCAGGTGCATCTGGAACTAAGAGGCCCTGGGCCCCGGCTCCTCCCTGGCGGGCAGGGGTGTGGGCAGGAGGCGTGGAGCCAGTTGACACATGTGCCTCACAGGCTCTTGGCTCCCGTCCCTCACACGTGCCACGTTAGCATCCTGCCCACCGGGAGGAGGGAACAGCAAGATGCTGTTTGAGGAAGAAGTAAACCCAATCCGGCATCTCAGATGCTTTTAAAAATAGCAACTCCGGGATGGTGTTTCAGCTCCTATTTTTATCAGATTTATATGGCTGGACTTGGAGCTGAGCTGTTCCCAGGGTTCTCGATAGCAGCGGGCATCACTATTGTAGTCTTAGAAACTGCTGGTAGGCCAAGGCGAAAGTGCATTCCAGGAACCTGTTGGCTAGAAGAGGTCCTGAGAAGTCATTGCACACGGCCCTTGTCTCTGTTTGGGGCCACGATCAATTAACCACAGACAGTTTATGGCTTGCTTTTTGCCTTCGAGTCTCTTGGTTGCTATGACGCCACTGCATAATCTAGGATTTCATTGCCTTCTGATCCGGAAGTCCTTTTTAATGTCTAACCCAAATATCTCTGGCTGCGTTCTTTAGGCCCTTCTCACAGTAGGAAAATAGCTAACATTTATGAGCTCTTACTATGTCCATGAAACCCTCCTATTTAATACTCATCAAACCCCTCAAGGCAGGCACCGCTATCGCCCTCAGCTTAGGAGCGGTTATGTAACTTGCCCGAGATCATGTTTGGTTATGGGGCAAATTCTGTACGGCTCTCAAAAGAAGATGGAACAGGACGCTAAGAAATTTCCCCTTAGCCTTGACGTTCATTCCTTCCTCACCGTCCTGAAGGAAAAACTGGCCAGGGTGCTGTTGGACATGGGTGCCCCATGCAAGAAGCCCAGTTCTAGGTCTCAGCCATGCTGAGCCTGGTCTCCTTTGGCTTGTGCTGGCCAACTGGCTCTCAAGTTTTAGCCAGAAGTCTGGCTTCTCTTGGCTTAAGCTCCCACAGCCCCCTCTGCTTTTTTCAAGGTACTCACCACTTCTGAACTTACTTTGTAATTATGCCTATGTGCCTCACTAAATTGTAAGCTCCATGAGAGTTCTAGCTGTATATTCTCGCTAAAAAAAAAAAAAAAAAAAGTAGATGTTCAAAACTGTTTATTAAATTGAAACACTTTAAACAAAGTCAGCCCGTGATTATTTTTATTTGGTTTTTTAGGGGTTTTTTGGTCATATGTAATTTCCAGGGCCAGGTATTGAACCCTCGCCATGGCAGTGACCCAAGCTGCTGCAGTGACCGTGCTAGATCCTTAACTCGCTGCACCACAAGAGAACTCCCAGGATTATTTTTTAAAAGTGGTTAAAATTTGCTAACTTCAAGTTTCCATAGACTTCAGAATCCAATGTAATTTCAGTAAGAATATGTAACAAACATGGGGTTTTATTTTGCTAAGTGAGGATATTTAAAAAACAACTACTGTTAGAGTTTTCCTGCGGCTTAGCTGGTTAAGGATCTGGCCTTGTCACTACAGCCCCTTGGGCTGTGGCTGTGGCTGCAGGTTTGATCTGGGCCTGGGAATTTCCACATGCTGTGGGTGTGGCCAAAAAACAAAAAGACACCACCAACAACAAAACCTAACTACTGTGAATTATCACCATCTTCTTACAAAAGAAAGGACACTTTGGTGTTCTATGTCCATGTTTGGAATAAAAATTTAGTCTTTTCTGAGAAGGGAGAGTTAGCAGACTTCCATCAACCCTATTCAGAAATGAAATAGAGATATTAAAATATTTTGGATGGAGAAGTATTACAAGCAAACATTCTCGAATATTACTTTGTATGTAATTGTTCCTCCATTTGCTTCTCTGTCCGGGGATGTGTATTCAACCAAAAACAAAACAAAACAAAACAAAACAAAAAACAAAAAAAACGTGGAACTAACTGTCCAGCTCATCCTAAAATGTTATTTTTCTCTGTTTCATGAAGGAATGTTGAGAACACTCAACAATTTTGCTCTATGAGAAAACTTTTGGGCAAACTGAGAGGAGCCAAGGAGCAGCCACTCTGCCTCCCACTGCTCCTGGCCCTCCCTAACCAAGCCGGGAAGAAAGTCAGCCAAGAACTGGGGCCTGGCGGCCGGCGGGCAGCCGTCCAGGGTTTATCTGGGAGGGTGGCATCTACCACTGTCGCAGCAGAGCAGGGACACAGGCACGCACACTGAGGGCACGCAATTAAATACACGAGGCCCTCTATCTAGCACAGCACAGATGTACACGCTGCCAGAGAGGGACTGGCATTTGCTCCTGACCTTGAGGTGGGGCTGCAGGTTACTGGGTTTTGCTTCCTCAGGACATGCCCGCAGGGGAGGCAGGACCCTGGGTTCTGCAAAGTGAAAGGAGAAGGAGAACTGAGGCAGAGGCGGGGCTGGCTCTTATCCTGCCTGTCCTGGACTGAGACCCAGGAGACTGGGTTCAGAGTCGCGCTCCCTCAGGGGCAGGTGAAAGGTCTCAGGTGGTGGCCCAGTTGCTGCCACCTGCTGCAGGCCCAGGGCGCTGTGGCAGAGGGAGCTGCTCTTGGACCCCTGTGGCCCCTAGGGACGAAGGCTCCCTAGAAACAAGTTCAGACGAGGATTAACAAAGCAACGGGCCTCTTGACTTTGCCAGTTCCTCCCTGCAGCTCTTCAAGAGTCCCACGACTCAGGGAAGATGGAGTTGCAGTGAAGGAACTGTTTCTAGGTGGTGACAAAGTAGGTCCCTCTCAGATGGCGAGACTCAAGATCATTGCAGCCCACCTCAGATTCAATTGCCTGTTTGCAGAAGTAAAAGCAAACAATCTTGGAGTTCCCACTGTGGCTCAGTAGTAACGAACCTGACTAGTATCCGTGAGGATGTGGGTTCAATCCCTGGCCCTGCTCGATGGGTTAAGGATCCAGCGTTGCCATGAGCTGTGGTGTATGTCGCAGATGCAGCTCAGATCCCACATTGCTGTGGCTGTGGTGTAGGCCGGCAGCTACAGCTCCGATTCGATCCCTAGCCTGGGAACTTTCACATGCTGCGAGTGTGGCCCTAAAATGCAACAATAACAACAACAAAAAAGAGGCCAATATTCTTGTGGGCAGTGCCCCTAGCCACTGCTGGGGTCTTTGGCAGCAGGAGGCTATGCTCCTGACATTTCCCAGGGCAGTTTCCACCTGCAGGGCTGTGCTCTGGGCCCCAGTTACTCCCGTACCAGGCTTCGAGGGGAGCACTGACCCTCTTCTACCCAGAAAGCAGAGCTTCCCTCTAAATCAGCCCCTACCTACTGTGTGTCCTCCGCTCTCCGCCCCACTGAGCCGAGCCTCTGGAGGGTGGGAGCCACAGGTCCTATTACCTTCCTCTTCCCAGCAGCGCCTTCCAGATCCGTGGAGACGGCTGGTAGGTTGGTAGAAATTAAGTGCATGGAGGAGAGGGGACAGATCCGCTAGGGAGTCAAGGCTGGAGAGGCAGAGGATGCCTTCCGGGGGCACGGTTCAGGGGGCTAGAGACCCCCACCAAGGGAGGCTTCCACTGTCTTCCTGTTGGTCTTTTCCAAGCATACACCTTATGTGCAGAGCCGTCCCTGCGACAGAACTTCGTCTGTCAAGGAGAGGAAGCCCCCGGGACTGGTCCCTCCACCCTGCAAAGAGGGGCCTCTTAGGCCAGCGTCCCCCTCCACTGCTCAGCTCCATCATCTTCATGACAGTTCGGAGGGGGTCTCCTCTTCCGGCCTCTGCACTCGTATCTTTCCTGTTCGTGGAGGACACGCAGGCTCGCCTTCAGGGCCAGAGGAAGCCGGCTCTGCCCCCGTGACGCTCCTCTGCCCTGACCCGGCCCCTAGGCGCTCTCAGCACCTCATTCCACTCCGGCCATCCTGCCGGACTGGCCACTGGGCTGGGGAGATTCCAAAAGCACACCGTGTGTACGTCCGCCCAGGGCAGCGCTTTACACCCGCTTCTGCCCGCCTTCTGTGCGTTGTCTGCTTTAACTCCTCCGTTGGCTTGTCTGTCTGCCCGCTAGCCTGGAGGCTGGGAGCTCTGCTTAAGTCATCTCTGCCTCCCCAGCGCTGTCTGGCTCGAGAGTCAGTGAGTCAAAGTTGAAGACAAAGCGCTGGGGTCTCACTTTGTTTACCCAGCAGGTCCCCCCCGTGGTGGATCCCCCTCCCCACTGTCCCTGAAATGTCAGCATGTCTTGGTCTGATGCAATGTCATGGACAAACGTACTCCAGAAGAGACCATCGACCAGCATCTAAAGCAGGGCCTGGCACACAGGATGTGTTTAATAAACACTTGAGGAACAAATGAATGGAGCGCGGCTCTAAACCCAGTCTCCTGGGTCTCAGTCCAGGGCAGGCAGCACAAAAGCCAGCCCCGCCTCTGCCTCAGTTCTCCTTCTCCTTTCACTTTGCAGAACCCAGGGTCCTGCCTCCCCCGCAGGCGTGTCCTGAGGAGGCAAGACCCAGTAACCCGCAACCCCACCTGGACCAAGGAGCTATGCCAGAGAAGGAGACCCCTGTGTTCAATTGCGTGCCTTCAGTGTGTGTGCCTGTGTCCCCGCTCTGCTGGGACAGTGGTAGATGTCACCTTCCCAGATTAGCCCTTAACGGCTTTCCTAGCCAGTTTGAAGTCCCTTCCTGGCCGCGTGATTCTATGGACAGGGGCCTATGACGCTGGTCACACCTTGACCCCGAGCCCCTCAGAGCTCTTGGACGCCACTGCAACCATGTCACTTTGCCCTGCTGAGACACTGTTTGTATTTGATCTTCTGGCTGCTCTGTGTGAGTTTGTTTTGTCTTCCTGCCCAGATAATAAACTCAAGGCCAGGGCCTCACTGACCAACAGGCAAAGGCAGGCTTTTGGGGCTTGCATCATCCGATTCTCATTAGAGCCCTCCCACTTCCAGGTGGCAAGCCTCCATCCTTGTCAACAAGACTTTATCAACAGGGTTGGCTCACACATGCGAAGTGTGACCACAGTCCTGTGGTAGAAAAGAGGAAGTACCGTCAAGAAACAGATTATTTCCAGAAAGTCTTCATACTTGTTTTCTGGGGGAACTTCAGGTTATACCATTAGTAAGAAAACCATTAGGCAGACACAAACGGAGAAGGAAGCGGACGTGGAGGCAGAGTGGGAAGTGGTGATAGTGGGAAGGCTGGGCTGGGTTCCCAATGCGAAGTCAGCCAGGACGGGCGGCCAGGCAGCCCTCAGACACGGTCCCCTCCTCAGGAGCTTCGAGCCGGGTTCTGCCCACTCCTCCTCCCCACCCAGGTCGTGGGTCCACACAGAATGAGACCCACACTCTGTTTTCAGGCTGAGAAGAGGCCAGTACAAAATATATTTTTAAAAAATTCGCTCGGTTCTAAAAACCCTCCCACCCTCACCGCCCGCATCGCTGTCCCTCCCCCGACAGCCCGGGGAGGGGGGTGTGGACACTCAGCTCCGACCCCCCTCCTGCAACAGCGCGAGCAGGGGGTCGTCAGCCCGGAGGGCAAAGGTGAGGGTGCGCCGCTGGTAGTGCTCGGGGTCCTGCTCCAGGTTCTCGATCACCTCTGCCAATAGGTGGGCGCGCTCCACGCCCGTGCCGGGGGCCTCGAAGCCCAGGGCGGTGAAGTGCACGTGCAGGTGGTAGTAGGAGGGCAGGTAGTGCAGGTACACGCGGAGGCGGTCCCCTGTCACCTGGTAGCGCTGCAGGACGGCCTCCTGGCGAGAGAGGGGAGTGGCGGGGAGGGTCGCCGTGCTGCCCACAAACCAGCGCCAGAAGCCCTCCGCCCCCGGCCCCGACCAGCCTCTCTGCCCGCTCCTGGCTTCAGGCCCCCGTCTTCCATTCTAGGGAATCAGCAAGTACAGGTGATGGCAGCAAAGCGGAGGCGTTTTCTCCCAGAGACGGGGACAGGAGCCTCCAGCAGGGGTCCCTGCTCCCACCTGGTAGAACTGCTGCTTCCTCAACAGTCACCACTGGGCATCTAGGAAGTCCCAGGGCTAAGGACAGACCCAGACTCCCAGGACTGTGCGGACCGTCCTGCCCTGAAGAGCAACCTGACTGCAGTCGGGCAGGCAGGAGGAGGCTCCGCCCTCCCTCTCAGCACAGAACAGAGTGGGGCTGGGACACCAGGAGCCAGCCCAGGCTGAGCTAAGCGCTTGTTCAAAGAGAAAGGAGGGGACGGGGAACTCTGGCAGGGCTGCCCCAGACAGACCAGGGAGGAAGACAGGACCGCCGGGTCTCGCTGGACTCCCAGCGTTGGAGGAAAGCATCGCCCTCGGCCCCAGCTCCCTCTGCCCACCCCAGCCTGGCTCAGGGTAGAGGCTTCCCTATCCCTCTGAGGCTCAGAATTAAGAAAAGATTCAGATTTCCACTGTGAGCAAACCCTTGAAGCGGTCAGAGAAAAAGTGCACCTAGAACACACCCCAGAATTGTTTGCTATTCTGCAAGTGGAGGCACCCCCCCACCCTCCAGGAATCTCAGCAGCAGGGTGATGCCAGGACCAGGGCACCTGAGAGGCTGTCCTGCCCAGGAGACGCTGCCCGAGCTGCCAGGTCAGGAGAAAGTGCTGGCCCAGCATCTCCCAGGCGCTCTGCATCCAGAGGTGGTTTCAGCAGAGTAACGAGTCACTCTGAAAAGCGGAAGGCAGCCAGGGAGCTGGTGACCCAGGCAGCAGGGGAAAGAGGGCAGGTCGGCACAGTGACAGGGAAGCGGCCTGAGAAGGTCCAGTGGCCCCAGGAGGAGCCCCTCCTCCAGGTCTGCGGCGTCACAGCCGTGGAGCAGGGCTTGGTGAACCTGAACTGGGGCGGGCCTCTGCCCTGCGGAGAACCCTGCGGACGGCGGCCCTGGCAGGGAGGCTGCGTCTCCCAATGTCTCAGGGCGGAAACAAGGCTGAGATCGACCCCACAGAATGATGGACTTAGAAGGACCCCTTCAGATACTGAGGCCCAGAGAGGTGAAGCGACCAGCCCAAGGTCACCAGCGGGCTAGGGTCACAGTGTCAGAACCAGAAGCACAACCCAAGATTCTAGACTCTCTTCCCCCACCTCCCCTCGACCACGGGGCCCCTTTTAGCTACTCTGTAATTTCATGCGATTCAACAAATCTCCCAGAGATGAAGTCTCCCACCCAGAATGCCAGGTGCTGGAGAACCCAGTCTCTGCCCTAAGGGTGGAGGAGGAGACACGTGCAGACACGTGTTAGGTCGTGCGCCCACCAGCAGGACAGCTAATCCTGAGATCTTAGATGTGACCTGCAGGAGAAAGGCGGGGAGCAAAAGCGGGACCCCGAGCTGACGATGCCTGTGAGCGGGGAGGAAAGGAGGCTGAAAGGAGAGCTGGAGGGCAGGGCAGGACCAGGACTGGGGGACCTGAGACACCTACGAGCGCATGGGGCCCTGCACGGGCATCCGAGGAAGAGCTCCTTTGGCAGACGGACTTCTGGGAAGGGTGAGGAAAGGGGCCCAGGGACATACTGGAATGGGAGTGCTGTTCCTCCGGGCTCCTGTGTGGTAGTTCACCTGCCCAGGTAGCTCACCTGCCCAGGTAGCTCACCTGCCCCTGGCGGAGGATGTTCCTGAGCAGCGGCAGGTGCTCTGGGGTGAGGTCCCGAAGCGACTTGATGCCCCGGCGATGGCAGATGGCGATCAGGTACAGGTCGTCGAGCTGTGCGGAGACAGGCAGGGGTAACCTGGGCTCAGCAGGCCTGGCCAGGCCAAGGCCAGGGAAGCTGCCACTCCTGGAATTCCTCCCAGAAGCCAGGAAGCACCCACACCCAAGGCCTGCAGCGCCAGCCACAGCCAACCCCAGGGACCCTGTGGCAGGAGCAACCGCCAGAGTGAGCGCCCACGTGCCCAGGGTGAGAGGGAGTCTAAGGATAGAGCTTCTGCTTATTGTTCTGCCAAAAATGATCATATGAGAGGATTCATATACCCCTAGCAAATGGGAGAGGGGGTGGGCAGGGAAGTCCAAGAAAGTGCCAAGGACAATGCTTATGGAATAATCACATGGAAACGAGGTGGTAAGAGTACGAGAGAGAAGGAAAGCCTAGCTAGCACGATCCAGAGGCTTCCTGGACGACAAGGCTGGGAGTCTGGGCCTTGAAGAAGTCGGGTTTGGGAGAAAGGGCACTGGGGCGGAGGAACAGCAGATGCAAAGGCGCAGGGTTGGGGGGAAGCACAGTGGCCCCTGTGCCTGGAGGCGGGGGCGAGGGAGAAGCACGGGCAGCGGGGAAGGGAGCCTGAGGCCAGCACTCCTCCCCTTCCCTGGTCTCACAGGTGGCCCTTCCCTCCGCCCTTCCTGGAGAAAGTGCTGGCCGAAGACCCGGAGGACACAACAGTGTGAAAACCCAAGGCCAAGGAGACCTTGGGCCAGAGAGCAAACGGACTCTTCCTCTTGCCCAGAAACCCTCCACCCGTTTCTGCTGACCCCAACCCTGGCCTCGGCCGGTTATCACACCCACGCGTGGGGCAGGCCCCAGACCCCAGGGCTCCGGTCGCTGAGGTGTAGAGAAAACGCAGCAGCCCTCCAGCCTGCATGTGAGCTGCTAGATTCCTCGAGGAGATAATCTGGGGACCCTGAGTCACCCAACCAAATCCCCAAGGGCCCCGACTTAGAAAGTGAGAAGGAGATTTTCCATACGGTGCCTGACGTCCAAACTGCTCTCTTCACGGGCTTCTCTCCCAGAGCCCACGAACCCAGCTTTCTGCCCAGGACCTGCTAGAGATGAGCCCAGCGCGAACCTCCCAGCACATGGCCGAGCTGGGCCTACCCAGGCCTCAGTTTTGCCCACAAGTCTTTTCTGGATTCTCCCTCCTTACGGTCCGCGCCCACAACATTTATCCTCCCACTTGCCAGGGGCCCAAGGAGAAGCAGGGAACAAAACCGCTTGAACGTGGAGTGTGTGTGCATGCCTGGAGTGTCGTCAGCTGTTCTGCGTGTCACTGTCATGGGACTCCCAAATAACAGCAGCATTTGTTTGAGAAGCTATCTGCTGACAAATCCCAAACGTGACATTAAATCACACCTCTCTGCTCCTCTGGCACAGAAGCAAGCACGCAGCCTGTGCTGGGCATCCGCTCACGGGCTTGGGGAGGGAAGGAAAAGAAATGCATTCCTTGATATTGACACGACCCCAGATTTTCTGCAGGCAGCCAAAGGGCCCTGGCCTAGAAATGCCAGACAACGGGCCAAAGAAGGTCTCAGGCTGGCACTCAGAAGGTGGCACCTTAATCACCCTGGGGAGACAGACACCGTCAATGTCTTTCTATCAGGCAGGACAGTCGACTCGAAGTAACAGCTTCCCGGAGTTCCCGCTGTGGCGCAGCAAAAACAAATGTGACTAGGAACCATGAGGTTGTGGGTTCAATCCCTGGCCTCGCTCAGTGGTCATAGATGCAGCTCGGATCCCGTGTTACTGTGGCTGTGGTGTAGGCTGGCAGCTGCAGCTCCGACTGGACCCCAGCCTGGGAACCTCCATATACTGTGAGTACAGCCCTAAAAAGCAAAAAAAAAGGAACAGCTTCCCAGCAAGCGGCACGGCGGAGGATGCGGGGCTTGGGCATGGCTCTGTCTCGGGCAAAGCACAGAGGAGACGTCTCCTGCCTGGGCGCTTTAGACCCAAGAATCGAACTTATGTGAACTCCAAGTGTGTGTCCGTCCAGGAACACACACATGTGTGCTGATGAATGTAACATGTAAAGGCCATCCTGGAAGGCGAGAAAACCAGTCTCTGCTGGGGAAGGGAAACGGAGGGAGGTGTGGTGATGGGGCTTACCTTCTCTGCCCACTCTTTGTACCATCTGCACTATTACCATGTCTATTCTTCATAAGACCTACCCCCCCCAACTAAGCAAATAAAAAAGAATATACGGGTCATCGCTTAAGAGGACCGAGGAAGGGATTCTACACCCTCTGGGGAGCCAGAGTCTCCGGCAGTATTAGGCACTTGATAAATATTTGTGAAACGGACGGCTGGATGGACACTTTTAACCCTGGGCATCAGCTGGGGGAACGGGTACACCTCTGGGAGAAGCAGTGGCAGCAGTAGGCGACCCCAGGGAAGTCCCTCAAAGTCCCCCCTGGTGGGTGGGGAAGGACAGAAGTCCAGGCCTGGCTGGTCTCCCTGCTGGATACACTGCCTAGCCCTAGAGAGCTGTCGACCTGCGTGTTCTGCCACCAGTCAAGGACTGGAGATGCTGTGCGGTGCTACAAAGAGACAAGTGCTAATTAAGCAAAGGTTAAGGACAACGGCACCTGTACTGCCATCAAGAAGCCTGATATTTCGGCCAGCCCATTTGCAACCCCTGGGGGCGAGTCACCCGGCCAGGTGGCTGGGAGCCCAGTGAGGCTCCTGGAGCCTTTTCTCTCTTAAGGGGACAGACGGGGGTAGCTCCACGGCCAGACCAGGCAGGCTTGCCTGCCAGCCCCAGGTCAGGAGGACAGCGGACTTCCGTTCTCAGTGCTGTGGGCGCCAGTGTGTCAGGGCTTCTTGGTGGAGACACTTCTGCTGTCCCCACATGGCCCTCAGACCACAACCCCTCGCAAACCCACAAGACCTTCAGTCTTCAGGGACCTCGGAAGTCACGGGTTCCTCTACTGCACCCGCACCTCCCGCGACCCAGCCCACAATCCAGAGCTTGCATGTGCGGGGCTGCCCGAGGGGACAGCCGGTTTGCAGAGCCGCACAAAGGTCCTGCCCAGAGGCGCTGCCAGCCGCAGGCCTGTTTCCTCCGGCTCAGCCGGAGGTGAGGACAGGAAGCCTCTGCACCTCAGCACCCCACGAGGGACCTCACCAGCCTCTAACAACCATCGCTCGGTGCTGCACCTTATAGAAACTCCCTTCAGATTCCCCACCGCCCCCAAGCCCCGTTCAGGAACCCCCGTGAGCCTCCCCAAGAAATAGCTGGTGCTTGCCTATCTGAGCACCTGAGCCCAAATCCTGTCCCCTCACCCGACCAGAGGCTCTTGGCTCCCCCTTTTATACAAGGAAGGAGTGGCATAGCAGGTTGAGAAACAAATCAAACCAAGCAAACTGCAGGTGAGCCGTGTTTGGGACACAGGAGGCCTGGCAGGCAGGCAGGCCACAGCAGAGGACACTCGAGAAAAAGTGTCTACGGGGCAGTGGACAGGGCCTGACTCCAGAACAACGCCCCCCGGTGATCTCACAACCCCGTGAGAAACACAGACACCAGAAGGCCCCACCTGAGAGCAGAGGGCAGCTCTGAGCCTGGACCACGCACGGATTTCACCTGCAGGAGAGGGTCATTTACCTGCTCCCCATCGCCGACCTGGCCAGCCCCGGTCTGGCCTCCTCGGCCTCCTCGCGGCCCCCAGGCCGCTGCCGGCTGCACCTGGCCCAGCTCCAGTCCCCGGGGAACAGCACTTTCAGGCTCGGTGCTATGCCGTTTCTGTGACTCTCAGGACATGGAAGGCCACCCTTAGAGTGGAATAAGACTGGGGATGGATGGTTTGAGAGCAAGGGAGCAGGGAGGGTGGACAGAGGCCAGAGAGAAGGGGAGGGCCAGTGTGCAGGTTCCATGGGAGACCTGCTCCCGAGGTCAGGAAAGGAGGCACTCGGGGCCAGGCAGCAGAGCTGACGCTTGGGGCGGGGGGAACGACTCCGGCATGGTTTCTGCCAGCCAGTGCTTTAGACCGTGGGCCTGCCTGGATCTGCCCGTGTCCAGGGCGCCGGGAGAGTGTAAGCAGTCCACTTCCAGGTGCCCTTGGGAGAGAGGACGGTGGCCCTGGCACTTGGCTGGTGAAGGAGCTGGTGTCCCATGTGGTCGTGGACACGACATGGCCCCATGGTGGGAGGAGGGACACAAGGGGCTCTAGTTAAGCTGGTCCATTAAAATGTGAACACCCGTGTAGCGCAGGGAAGCGGTACCACCGCAGGGAGCTGAGGCCTCCCCCCAGTAAATGACAACCAGCTTATTAGCAGGAGACAAGGCGAGGATGAAGGGCAGGCGAACCGAGCCCAGTGGCCTGGGGAAGGCTTCTCGGAGACTAGAGGCCCAGCACCAAACCCTTTACCTGCTTTTGGTTCCACTTGAGGTCGGGGATGAGGACAAAGCCGTCGGAGGGGTCCGGGTTCTCAAAAACGATCCGGGCAGCTTCAGCCTTCTTGTCCAGGATGTTATAGACCCACTGGAAGGAGCAGGGAGAGAGCGCTGACACTCCACTCTCCCGGACGGACACCCCGCTCTGGGCCTCCCAGGGAGGGCGGCACGGCTTGAAAGGCCCTCACACTCAGGGGCTCGACACTGACCCGGGGTCTCCCCCGGGGGGCCGGAAGACACCGCCCCTCTCCCAGCACAACCATCCCCCCAGGGGCCACGGCAGCCCGGACGGGGCCGGCTCTTTAGGGCCCTCCTGGCTGGCCCCGTGCCCCTGCTCTGCTGCGGGCTCACAGGCCCGGTCTGCCCTTCCACTGCCCACAGGACCGGGGAAAAGCATCCCATGGGCCCTGTCCCCCTTTATTCAGGACCAGGGGGCGAAGCGAGTGAGGCTGGAAGTTCCCTCTGCAGAGGGGGCTCGCCGCATGCCAGGGCGGAGAAAGGCTTAGGTTCTCGGCCCAGTGGGTCACTCTCGAGTGTGGGCTTAACACCTCTGCCCGACCTGGAGGCCCCAGCCTGGAGGCCCGGCTGACGCGGACCCAGCGCGACAAAGCAGAACAAATGCCCCTGGAAAGGCGATCGCACAGACCTTTCCTGGCAACCCCGGGTGCCAGCTCTCTCGCCCTCTGATCAGCTGCTGTCAAGTCTTCAGAGGACACTTCCTTGGGTGTTGTGTGGATCCCAAGGGCATCACTTTACTGTTAAGGTCCTGACGGCCTCTCTGAAGAAGCCAGCCTGCGGGGAGGTCAAGATAAGAAGACCCCTGTTCTCACAGGGCCCCAGCCCACAGACCCTGCTCTTCTCCGCTTCCCCCGAGCTCTGAGCGCCCTGCGCAAATGCCACCTCCTTCCAGGCCAGGGAACTCTGTGCCCCAAATCCGAGCGACGGCCCGGCTTGGAGAGCCGGAGAGCGGGCAGGAGCCGGGCTCACACTGCTGCCCCTTCCACCCCAGAGTCACCACGGGCCTCGGGCTGACCAAAGAGGGGACAGGAGACCAGGGCACCAACACAGCCAGACCGGTGGCGGGCTCGTCTGCCCTCCACCGGGAGTGCCGGCGCTGCGGCATTAGCGGAGGCTGGCGCCGTGCACCTCACCCCCTTAGTCTGTATCCCTGGCTCTCGGCCATCAGGGCCAAGGCCAAGTGTAGCTGTCTGATATGGAGAAGGATGAAGCATAGGGTACCCGCTGGGGAATTTGGGGGCTTCCTAGGCCCCCTGGTAAGACCCGCAGGCTGACCACAGTGTGGTGCACCCAGCAGAAAAGAGGGGCTCTTCCAAGAAAAGCCTGGCCGCCCACTTCCGGGGCAGAGTCTGGAGGACGAGTGCAGTGGCCTCCTTGTGGGGCACCAGAGCAACGCAGAGCCCAGCAAGCGAGAATGTCCCAGGGCGGCATTTCCTCTCTGCCTGGAAATCTCTCTGGGAATGTGTTGCTGGAGAGAAAAACGCCAGCCAGACCCTGACCTCAAGTGTCCCAAAAATAAAGGGGAGGGAGGGTCTGCTGACTGTCCCTGGAGAGTCCTGGTGTAGCCTGGCCCGCGGCAGGCCTCCCGGGGCCCTGTCCTTCGCCCACAGATATGCCTCCTGCCTCTGACTGGGAAGCAGTTTGCAGTATCAGAGGCTGAACGGGCTCAGGAGCCCGACAAGACTGGTTCACCTCTCATCTCCACCGCTAACCAGCCACGCCTCGGCTAAGCTTCGGTTTCCTTCTCTGAAAGATGGGGCTAATAACACCCATACGTAAGGGCCATGGGCAGACTGGGAAGCAGCCCAGCCCGAAGCCCAGACCAGGGAGGCGCCCGAAGCAGAGAAGGCTCTAGGGAAGCTCCAACAGGGGGTCAGGCTGGGCCAGACCGACTGGGGAGAAGGGAAAAAGAAAACGGCTGAGAGCAAAGGAGGTGTGCTGACCACAGGGCAAGAGAGAGCCGCCTGCAAGGCTGGGAAGGTGTGCTGTGATAAGAGCACCCCCCTCCCCCGGGCCCAACCTGCACAGCAAGTCTCTGAGGTGGGCACTGTGGGTGCCCTCATCCTGCAGGTAAGGAAAAGGCAGGTGCAAGGGGCCCACCCAAGTTCACACAATTCCAAGCCAGAGTCTGGCCCCAGACCCACGCCCCAAGCCTCTGGAAGAGCGGGAGGGGCATGAACCCACAGGAGGCTGCAGGGCAGAAGCCCAGATAAGCCAGGGAGGAGAACCAGGGAACGAAACTTTGCGCGGCGCGCGCGCGCGCGCGCGCACACACACAAATCATAGGGTGACATAAAGGGGTGGGCTCAGGGGGAGGGGACACCATGGGAAAACAAGCCCGGATGATGGGCCGTGGGGATGCTGGCGGCTTCTGGATGCACCTGGCACGACCCCCTCCCTGTGACACTGGCAACTCCCTGAAGCCCCTCTCCTCCCTTGAGCTCCCTCTTCATTGTCTTGCTCTTCTGGGCCATGCCGGCTGGCCGCTCTCCACCAGCCACCCCTCCCCGGCCCGGGCCGCCAGGTGTCTCGGCTCTGCACTCTCCCTCCTCACCTGAAATGCCGCCTGTGTGGACAATGGCGGCCACTACCCGGGCGCCTTTTCTGTGCTGGAAATAGCAGCAGGCATGTCCCTCAACTTCCTGGGACCCCGGGGGAGGTGCTGTCAGTCACGGTTTCCCGACAGGGAAACGGGCTCAGAAGTGAGGGACAAAGTCACACGGCTCTGGGGCGACAGGACAAGAGTCCAAACCCTTCCCCGGGTGGCAGCGAAGCCCTCATCAGATGACTTACAAATCGATCTCCAAGGCTCCAGATTCAGACATCCCACCATCCCAGGAATTTTTTACTGGGAAATTACAAATACCTCAATTTTGAGGGGCCAAACAGAGTAGTGGGCTAAGGGCTAAGGGCACAGACAATGGGGCCACACCGCCTGGCTTTGGATCCTGTCTCCAAAGGCGTGTTTTAAGGATATAATGAGGTGATGCCTGTAAAACGCTTAGAAGAGTTGCAGCTCTAGGTCACCTCATGAGTGCTAAGAAGTCCCAAATGAACTCACTGTCCTCCGTGTAAGCCCACTCCACTGTCCACGCCCCGTGCTGGCCAACGATCCTGCTCTCTGCCGGCATCGCCCAGTCACACCCGCAGCCACCCCGCCCTGAAGTTGCAAGGGAAGCTCCCCGCTGCCTCTGCCTCAGTCAGTCCTCCTCCTCCTACTCCAATCACTTCTGACTCAGTCTTTAAATCAGATCCCATTACCCTCACGCTTAAAACTGTTTGCAGGACCCTCACAGGGTTTGAGGACCTGATGGCGCTTGTCCTCAAATCTGATGATCATCAGAAACAGATTTTTTTTTTTTTTTTTTTGCTTTTTAGAGTTGCACTTACGGCCTGCAATCTGGCCCCTGCCTTTTCCTCCTCCTCCTTTTTTTTTTAGGGCCGTACCCAAGGCATATGGAAGTTTCCAGGCTAGGAGTCCAATTGGAGCTACAACTGCTGGCCTACGCCACAACCACAGCAACGCCAGATCCAAGCCCCGTCTGTGACCTACACCACAGCTCACAGTAATGCTGGATCCTTAACCCACCGAGCGAGGCCAGGGATCGAACCAGCAGCCTCATGGATACTAGCTGCATAACCAGCTGAGTCACAACGGGACTCCAGAAACATTATTTTTTTAAATGCAGATTTCCTAGTTCCACTCCCAGCTCCGTTCTGAGTCAGTAGATACACAGGAGGGCCCTGTGCTCTGTATTTTAAAAAAATCTCATCAGGCCATCAGGATGATCGGCAAGGTTTGGGAGCTCCTAGTCTCCAGCACAAAGGGCACATGCCTCCTCCAGGGCCCTGCCTGCCTTCTCCTGTCACCTCCTGATCTGCCAGCTCCCAACATACTTCAAAGGAGTGCAGCCCTCTGTCCTCTGTCCTTGCTCCCGTCTGCCTGGAGTGCCCCATCCGCCTTGTCCTCCTGGCAAACTTCTCTTCATCCTCTAAGACCCAGTTGGTGGGTCCTCCCCCACGTGAAGCCCCCACTGTCGGGCTGATCATCCCCCTCCGTGTCACCACCGTACCTGCAGACAGAGCACCAAAGGGCTCATGCCATCACACTGGGATGTGGTCGGACTGCATGTCTAGCTTCCTTGTAAGGCCGCAGGACATCACCGCTATTTACCTTGGTGACCCCCGGAGCCTGGCACAGGGCAGGGGACACAGGGGATGCTCAACAGATACAACGACTATCGCCAATTAGGCTGAGTGCTTATAAATTTGCTAGAAATAGCCAAGAAAGAACACATGAATGCTTATGTCCAATAGAAGTTGGTAGAGAAGTGGGGGTTTTTTTTTGGTATCATTTCCCAAGAGGAACGTAGAAGGGTCTAAAAGGAGGTATAGGAGTTCCTGTCGTGGCTCAGTGGTTAACGAATCCGACTAGGAACCATGAGGTTGCGGGTTCGATCCCTGGCCTCGCTCAGTGGGTTAAGGATCCGGCGTTGCCGTGAGCTGTGGTGGAGGTTGCAGACGCAGCTCGGATCCCGCGTTGCTGTGACTGTGGCAAAGGCCGGCAGCTACAGCTCCTGTTAGACCCCTAGCCTGGGAACCTCCATATGCCATGGGTGCGGCTCTAGATAAGGCAAAAAAATAATAATAATAATGATGAATAAATAAAAGGAGGTACACACACAACTCACATCACCTGTACGAAGCGCCGCCTCTCTGAGCCCCACGTGCAGCAGGGGATCCCTCGCAATCACAGACATTCTCCTCACTGCCACTGTCTAAGAAGAGGGACACCCATGTCCTTTCTACTCAGAAGACAGAGCAAGTGCTGGGACTTCTGTCTTTATTGTTTTTAGGGCCGCACCCGTGGCATATGGAAGTTCCCAGGCTAAGGGCAGAATCGGAGCTGCAGCTGCTGCCTACACCACAGCCACAGCAACGCGGGATCCAAGCTCCACCTGAGACTACACAAGCTGGCAGTAACACCTGATCCTTAATCCACTGGTCAAGGCCAGGGATTGAACCCGCATCCTCATGGATACTAGTTGGGTTCTGAACCTGCTGAGCCACAACAGGAACGCCTGGGACTTTTTCTTTTTTTTTTTTTTTGCAAAAAAAATCAAGCCAATGGGAGCTAGTGGAGCCTTGTGCAAATACTGCACAAATATTAGCCAGGCTGGATCTTCCCCAGAGGGCCTCCCTCAAGCCCTGTCACCTTCCTGTCCTTTCTCCTCCTGAGCACAAGCCCCCTCACAGTGCTCCAGGACACACTTCCTTCCTCCAGGCCTAGGAAACAGCTATTTCCCATATCAGTTCACTCCACGCCAAGGTAGCCTGAATACTGGGTGGAGTGTGTAAGAAACGCTCGGCGAGAACAGCAGTGAGCAACAGAGTCACATTAACTCTGAGCACGCGCAAAGGGCCCATTCCAGGTGGAGGCTCTGGGTGGTGCTGGGCACAGACCCAAAAGCTCAGATCTCTCAGCCAAATGGCTCCGCATCTGGCCCGGTGGCTGAACACCTTGCAGGCCTGGGAGAAGTGGCCCCCCACTGACCCCCGGTCTTGCCCTCTGGAGTGGAGGCGGCGGGGGCGAGGGGAAAGGAACTCAACTCCTGAAGGCCAGTTTGCTGCAGGTGAAACCAGGAGGAAAGATCTGGACGGGAGATACCCAGCATCGGTCTCCACCTTTTACAGAGCCCTGGCCAGGGCGAGCCATCCTGAGAGCATAACAGAGCTGCGGCAGAGCAGACGGAAACTCCGCCCGCGACTGGACCGCTCTGAGAGCCCAGAGCGCCTTGGCCGAGTGCCCGAGACCAGCGTCAACGCAGGCGACGCTTAGTGGAGGCGACCATTCTCTATCAAACAGGGACGGCCTCAGCCCAGCACTTTCTAAGCCACCTGTCCTGCTTATTCTTCTCCACGGCACTCACGATCTCATGTCTTCCATGCTTACTTCTAAATTCACATGCTACGTGACGCCTGCACAAGGAGGTAAGTTCCACGCAGGCAGGGACACCGCTGTGCTCTGTGCCGTGGGACGGTGCTGGCCTCTGGCACCATCTCGACAGATGCTCGAGAAACACACCGGCCGCGAGGACAGCACTCCCGTGGGGCCAGTCACCTGGATGCTGAGGCTCTGGGACTCCAGGTGGGGTAAGGTGATGTTCTTGTAATCGCTTCCCGTCTCTCGGACCAGGTGGAGGTCCTGGTGCAGGTACTTTTGCAGGTGCTTCTCCGTGGCAGGGTAAACCACGGTGGTCTTCACATCTGCAATGACACAACACAGTCCGGGGCCACAGTCAGCCACCATCTCTGCCCCGTCCTGCCGGGCTCCGCCTCCTACAGGCACCGTAGAAAGGAGAGGACCCCGTCCTGTCTCTGATTCTCTAATGAAGACAGCCAAAGGCTAGGAAGCTATATTCACCCATGATCCACTCCCACGAGGCACCTTGTGCCATTAAGTTCACGACCCACGCTCAGAATCTGGAAAGCATAGGATTTTCACCGACAGGTCACTGGGCACCTCGTCACCCTAACCCCCAGCCCTTCCCTCTTAGTTTCTAGGCACAGGAATGAAAGCTTTCGGACTCGTCTCACATAGCAAGCATCCAGGTGTGTGGCTTTCTGGACCCGAAACTGAAAATCTGGTTTAAAGTCAAGCAGTCTCCCCTAATGCAGAGCAGTGCAGCACAGCAGTGGCTGGAGATGTGCAAACCAGGGCTGGACCATCAGAGTTCAAGAGTTCAAGTCCTGGTTCTGCCTTCTCCTTCCCTGGGACCCTGACTCCAGGCCAGTGGTTTAACCTCCCTGGGCCCCCACTTCCCCATCTGTCAGCTAAGGATAATAACAGCTCCTAGGTCATAGGGTTGGGAAGATTAGCAGGTTAATACCTACGGAGCCCTTAGAACAACAAAGCCTGACACGTAGTAAATACCACTTAAGTACTGGCTATTTTCAATCCGGGGTTTCTCAGCCTTGACCTTGGCACCACCGACATTTCAATCTTGATCAATCTTCACTGTGAGGGCTATACCCTCTGCATTGCAGGCTTCTACCAGCATGCTGGTTAAACCCTCCCTCCAGTTGTGACAACCAATGCCTCCAGACATTGTCAAATGTCCCCGATGGATAAAACTGCCCCAAGTTGAGAACCACTGTTTTCATCGAAAGGAAACCTGTTAGTTTTCTTAAACAGACTCTAGGCTAGCATCTTGGTCCAACACCACCTGGTTTTGGTTAAGTCCTTTTCCCTGTTTATAACGACATCTGCTATAACTGCTGTCACCACTCTAACATTTACATGTAGTGCTTCAATACAGATCTTAAAAGCAGGAAAGGAAAATGCTGTCTTAAAATCAGTTGGGCTATTTCTCCAAAGCCCCTCGTTCTCCCAGACTCTAGATTCAGATGTGCTCTCCTAGGGAGGCCCCGAGGGCAGCAGCCCAGTAGGGGCATTTAACACCCCAGAAAATTCTCAGACTCCCCTGCACACCTCAAGACCCGGCTAGGAACCACCGACCTAGACTTTAACATCTGGTCTATGGATGGAGGTAATTTTAATGCTCATTTCCTAGGAGAGCGGAAAGAGTTCACAGGGTTTCCAGACTTTTCCAACAGCGCGCTGTGGGACGGGGCAGAGGCAGGAGAGCAAACACGGTCCCTCTGCCCTGAAGTCCATGCTCTTTCCACCCCTGGCTGAAGGCCCTGCACTGCCGCCCAGCAGCCCAGCGCGGGCATCCGAGATGCTACGCCACGCACGTGGCTTCTAGGAGGACCGAAGGCCCCCGGCCCATCAGCTCTGGCAGGCAAAGCGGCTCGGTGCGGAGACGCGGGCTGCTGGGCGACCCTCCCCTTCTGGCTGCGCCGCCCTGGGGTGTTATTTAACCTCCGAGTCTCAGCTTCCTCACCTGTGAAGGGTGGCCATAAATTCTACCCCACCCTTAGAGCTGTGGTTAGCATTAAACAAGGTGTGTCTCCTAGACAACTGCGGGGTTAAGTAAAGGTTACCACACTTCTGGGGATCTCAGAATCTGGCCCTGAAACGGAGGCACAAAGCCCTCCTCACAACCGTCCAGGCACTTCTCACTCCCAGCACCCTCTAAAAGCCCTGGGTCACGGTCAGAGGTCACACCAAGCTCTCAGGAGGCGGGAGACTGCCTGAAGCAGATGGCATGTTGCCACCTTGGCCCTGCAGTGGCCTCTAGGAAAGGCCACAGTATCTGCAGCTTAGCCTGGTGGAGAAGGATGGAAATTCTGGCACCAAGCAGCCTGGGTTCACATCCTGGCTGTATAACCTTGGGCGTGTGAGAAGCCAGTGAGCAGTAAGTAGGTGCGACGCCTTTAGAAAGCACCCCGCCCCAGAAAAGTGCCCTGCAAATGCTGCCTCTTACTCTCCTTGTGTCGCCTGGGCAGGGCAGTCGCGGGGGAGACCATGTGGGAGAAGGGCCTGGCCCTGCTGGCAACACACACACGGCCCTGGGCTCCTGGCTTCTCCAGAATGGAAAGCCGCGGGGCCTGCAGGCGTGCCTGCTTGCCGAGGCTTGTCAGAGACTGCCCTGACCACCGCTGGCCAGGCCAGCGCCTCCTGCCCTCTCCCCAGAGGCAGAGAAAAGTAAAAAGGCACTTTCCAGCTGCTCACTTCCTGCTGTCCTGCTTCCCTTCCCAAGAAACCCCGTGCCGCCCTCGGAGCCCCTCACTGCCGGCATCACAGCTCTTGCCCCAGGTCTCCCTCCAACTCCACCGACGCCCCCAACCCCGAGCCCTCACCCCCGACCTCTCTGCTCCAGCCACAGCGACCTCCTTACACGCCCAACGCTCCCACTAACTCTGACCTCTAGGCCTCGTAGCAGCTGCTCCACGGCCAGGCCAGCGTCCCACCTGAGGCACAGGTGCTCCCTGGCTGCATTCAGGTCTGTCACAGGTCGGCTCCGCAGAGCTCCCAGATGCCCTGACTAAAGAGGCAGCTCTCCCGACGCGGCCTGCCTCCCGCCCCCATTACCACCCGACAGCGGCGCGCACGCTTACTGTCCGCGTCTCCCATGCGATGCGCCTCCCAGCAGGACAGGGGTTTCGTCTACCTTAAAATTTTGTTTTATTATTTTATCCCCAGCACCTGGAACCGCACTTGGTACACTCAACAAGTACTGAACAAATGAAAAACTGAATCTGGCCTTTTTAGACTTTAAACCCAGGAAGATCATTTTTTGTCTCAAATGGAGTAAAATCTCTTGGGGGGTGGGGTGCAGAGAAGAGTCAATACATTTCCCAATGCGAGTTTTCTCACTGGCAGCCAAAAGTAAACTCTGGTGTTTATCTAAACGACCTGCAGCTTGAGCTTCACGGGGACTCTGGTCAGAAGTCAATGGCCGATGTACGCTCAAAGCACTGGGGGAAAATATGTTGGGGAACAGGATATCCATGCATGGCCTCAAAAACATCTCCCCCGAGATTACTTATTAATTACAGAGGGTGACACAAAGTGACCTCTGCATGGGATGAACTGACGTCACGTGCCTCCCGGGCTGTGCTGGGGCACAGGGGCCAAGTGCATCACCCAGATCCAATTGTGGGAGACACCACCTCCCAAACCCAGGGACCTTCTAGAAAACAAGGGGCTTCACAGCTCTTTGGAGTGTCAAGGTTAGGGCTGAGGGACTGCTCCAGGACACTCGAGACTGGATTGGATCCTGGATCAGGGAGAATTGGTGGAGGGGAGGGGGCGAGTCCCGCTTGAAAGACGGTAAGATTTAATAATGGTCTCCATAGTATATAACGGTTTTGTATAAACGCACAAGTCCCTAAAATTGATCATTTTACTCTGGTTCCTAGGAGACACACACTGACCTGCTTAGCAATGAGGGGTTATGATGTGTGCAACTTACTTTTCAATAATAGTGGTAACAAGTAACACAATATTATTATTATATGCATACAACAGGAGAGGAAAAGGAAATGCAGCCAAATGTTAACAAGAGGTAAAGGCATTTAAAGAGAGCTCTTCGTACTATTCTTATAACTTTCCAGTAAGGCTGAAAATTTTTTCCTCATAATATAAAGTTAAATAGCAAGGTGCTGGTACCCTCCGGACCCTGGACGCTAACGGCTAGCAGATGAGTTAGACATTCTTCTAAGCCCTGTGTGCCTACTCACTCGCTGCCCCCCACCAGTGTGAGGCGAGTACTAGCATGGTCCTCGTCACACACACACACACACACACACACACACGCCCGAGGTTCGGGGCTGGGCTCCAGCCTGGCACCGCGGGCTAGCTGCCCAGGTCAGCAGCTGAGGTTCACCACCCACCTGGCACCCTCTCTGCTAACAACCCCTGTCGAGCTAGCTGACCTAAGGGGCTCCCTGCCCAGGATGAGGAGGACCTGGCACCCCCAGCCCAGAAGCTTTTCCCTGTAGCAATGAGGACCTTTCAGACCCTTCTCTCCTGCTGCCGCTCTTAAAAAAAAAAAACTCTGAAATCTATCCCTCAAAAATGTTCACAATCTATTAAGAGAGTTTCCCTAACACTCCTTACCACGTCTCCCTTCCCATCAAGCTTTTTCAGACGTTTATGTTTAGTTGAAGGTGTGTCTGTATGCAGGTTAAAGGGCAAACGGAGCTTTGTTTTTAAATGTTGCTCCTTCCTGAGCAACACTGTCAACCCTTCCAGCCATTTCTTTGGTTCCATACTTCCTTTGTTCCAAATTACAAACGTTTTAATATTTCGTTCTGCCTTGACCTTTAGTTTTACTATTACTTATCGGAACATGAGGTTTTAGCTTTTCTAACAGCCTTCTTCCAACAGAGCGCACACACGCACACACACGCGCGCGCACACACATTCTTTCTACCCTCTCCCCTCGCAGCACAGCCAGATGACAATTTTGGACTAATCAGTGGGTTTCTTGGTCATGCCCGCAGCATGTGGAAATTCTCGTGTCAGAGGTCAAACCCGCACCGCCGTGGCGACCCAAGCTGCTGCAGGAACAACGCCAGGTGCTTAACCTGCTGAGCCCCGAGAGAACTCCTACATCAGTTTCAACACCAGCAGCTCTAAGACGACGCCAGCGCCGTCCGCTGCTGACTAGTGCACTACGACCGTTTCCTTTCCAGCGCAATTTTTGGTGTAGAGTCAGAATTTATTTTTAAATTTTCTTTTCTGTCACCCCCATATCCACTTCCCTTTTTATAAAAATGTCCTCATGTTAAAACTCCTCGGGCACAAGAATAACGGTGTGCTCCCAGAGCCTGTGACCCCACGCACAGCTGTGCTGGGTACCTTGTTTCCTGCACCCACCACCTTCCTCTTTCACATGAATGTCCTTGTTTTGCTAGAGCGATGCTTCTCAAGCTTTAATGTGCGTCAGAACCTGCTGATTCAGGACATTTGGGGCTGAGGCCTAAGTACCGGCACTCCTAACAAGCTCCCCGCTTTAGCTGCTGCTGCTGGTCCAGGGACCACGGAGCAAGAGCCACGGCACTAAAGTACCAACTCAAGATGCTTCCAGAGTTATGGTGCAAGGGAGATGCATTTAGAGACGTAGAACATCTGAAAATGTCTTTATTCTACTGTAGCACTTAATTAAGAGCTTGGCTAAAGAACTCTAGGATGGAAAGCAATGACCCTCAAGGTCTGAAAGCACTGCTCTATGACCTTCTGGATTGCAATGCTGCTGCTAAGTCAGGTCATTCTGATCCCTAAACCTTTGTACTGACCTGTTTTTTCCCCTCACTGTCTCAATGTCATTGATGGGTCTTGGAATGGGTTTATTTTCTTCCACTGAGTTGGGTAATTGTTGGGTCCTTACAGTCTCAAAAATCACATTCTTCAGTCCTGGGGCTCCGATTTCTTTGATATTTTCTTCCCTATTTTCTTTCTTTTTTTTTTTTGTCTTTTTGCCTTTATGTGGAGCCGCGCCGCGGCACATGGAGGTTCCCAGGCTAGGGGTCTAACAGGAGCTGTAGCCGCTGGCCTTCGCCACAGCCACAGCAACGCGATATCCGAGCCGCGTCTGTAATCTACACCACAGCTCACGGCAACGCCAGATCCTTAACCCACCGAGCGAGACCAGGAATCGAACCCGCAACCTCATGGTTCTTAGTCGGATTCGTTAACCACTGAGCCACGAAGGGAACTCCTTCTTCCCTATTTTCTCTGCCCTTTCTTTCTGGAACACTACTTGGATATTTAACTTCTTCAATTTATCTTCAAAGTCTATGTTTTTCTGCTCTACTCTTAAGGAGTTTTTCTTCATCTTCTGCTCTTCTATTGATTTTCATTTCCACTGTATTTTTAATTCCCAAGAGCTTTAAAAAAAAATCCTTATTGACAGTATCTTGTTCTTTTGCTTCTAACATATCATGATTTCTGAGGTTAACGACAGTCTCTGAAAGAGTCTTCTCCCTGCATAGTTTCTGTCTCCTCCTAGTCTCTTTCTTTTCCTCCTTTCCTTTTCCTTGTCCTTTCTTTCTCAGCTGAAGCTGAGAAAGCCTGGCTTTACTCAAAAGCCTGGCCACCGTGCCTGTCCCTACACCCACATTTAAGAGCGGGGCACTAAGAAGCTGGCAGGAAGCTTGAGGACACAGGCGTGCTCAGCTAGAGCTTCATTTTGGGATGATCAGGCTCTTCCTTTGCATGATGGAGCCCTAAGGCTTTTCTCTTGGGCCGGTCAGATGGCCACAGATGACTTTTCCAGTTTCAGGCGCAGGGGTCTGAGCCTGGCGGACAGCATTCTGAGGGATGAGGAAGAGGAACTTCTGGGGGGAGCATGAGCGGGCCCGGGGTCATCTCAACACCATGTGTGCGGACTCCACTAAACCTTCCGCGTTTCAGTACTGTGACCCCACCCTCACCTGCATCGAGAACCTCTAAGCTCTCCGTTTAACGTCTCCAGAGACGACATCTCCAGAAGGAGCAGTTGCCAGTCCTGTGAAGCGGCAAAGGGGCTTTACGTGGCTGTGGCTCAGGCTCCATCCCCAGACCCTCCCTTCGCTTCCCTGGTTTGGCTCCCCTCCCTTCCCCTAGTCTTTATGGGCTAACTTTACTTAAAGGTGATTCCTTCTAGGTCATGTTTAGTGAGGGTTTTAAAGGAAGTGGGTGGGCACTTGAACTGCCCCCTTTTAACCGTAAGCCCAGGTCCCTTGCCTTCCGTCTTCCTGCTAACGCTTCATTTTCCTTCTTAGACGTCTATGGCCACTTGACCTGTGCATTTGCTATTTATGGTTCATCTCCTCCAGCTAGACGTAAGCTTCTCGAGAGCAGACTTTGTTTTGTACAGTGAGTGTACTGTGCCTAAAACAGCACCTGATACATACTGATGCAGTAGCAGGTGCCTCACAATATAGTCTACAGGCGAGAATACATGTTATGCCTTTTTACTGTTAAAAGAGCATGTGCACGGACAACTGCATACAAATAAGCACACACAGAAAAAAGTCTGAAATCCAAGACATTTTCCAAGATGTTTTGACATTTATCTCTGGGCAGTGGAGTTGGATGTAACTGTAATGTTTTAAATTAGTTTTTTAGGGTATTTATTACTTTTATTTGTTTGTTTTTTAGGGCCACACCCATGGCACATGGAAATTCCCAGGCTAGGAGTTGAATCAGAGCTACAGCTTCCAGCCTACACCACAGCTCATGGTAACACCAGATCCTTAACCCACTGGGTGAGGCCAGGGATCAAATCTGCATCCTCACAGATCCTAATCAGGTTCGTTAACTGCTGAGCCACAAAGGGAACTCTGGGTATTTATTACATTTTCTAAAACAAACAGGGATCACTTACATAACAAATATATTAAAAACAGAATAATGAGCCATCTCTTAAAACTGAAGCCCAGAGACGTTAAGAAATTTACCCAAGGTCACACAGCTAGTAAGTGGTAGAGCTGAGATCTGAACCCAAGCAGTCTGACTCGTCTATGCAATACCGCCTTCCTGATTCCATAGGGCCATCCTCTTTCAGGCCTTTCCTAAGAAACCTGTGCTGCTCTTCTCCAAAAAGCAGCCCTATCAGATAAGGAGAAACATGATTCCTTCCACCCCGTCTGGAGACACACAACAGCTGTCAGCAAAACCAAAGAGGACAATGAGGTGCCAGAGTGACTGGAGCTGCAGACTGGGAGGTCCGGCTGGACATCAGAGCGAGCAGAGGCCAGGATGCGACACTCACTGCAATGCCCCCTGGAGTGCAGGGAAGTAGAGGCAGGCTACTCTCAGTGCTGGAGACGCTGCAGCCAGATGGCCGGATGGCCAGACGCTGGGCTGGAACAGGCTCTGGAGGGGAGCAGGGGAGTAGGGGTGGGGGATGAAGACAAGCCTGCTCACAACAGGTGTGTGGTACCAATCTCCCCTCCACGGCCCTCCCCAGTGTGGGACGGTGGAGAAGGAGGCCTGGGGCGGGGCAGTAGCAGCCCTCGTGGGGCTCAGGCGGCAGCTTTCTCTCGACAGGGATGTGCTGTGGCGGCAGGAATGGCCACACCGACACCCCCAGGGGAACAGCAGCCCCATCCACACCCATCCCCTCTCTCCGTGGCTCAGAGGAACGGGCTGGGGTGCCGCTGGCCAGCACACAGCTGGCCGTCAAGACCCTCAGTTAAGACCCTTCTCCATTAAATACGGCCAGCCCTGTCCCCCGCCAAAGCCCAGCTGCTTTCAGAGGTGGGAGGCAGGGCTCCGGAGAGGAAAGCCCAGCTGCCTTTCTTGCTCTCCGCCAAAGCGAGCTTAGCCAAATCCCCAGGAAAACGCCGCCGCACATGAAACATGAAAATGCAAACCACAGACGGTCTGTCCTCCTTCCCATACACATGTTCAAACAAGCCTGCTTTCCAGCCGTTGCTGATGACTTCTGCACGATGAGGTCATTTCCACGGCTCGGCCTGCAGCTTTTGCTCTCCCTTCATCATGATGAGCCGGTTTCAACTTATTTGACCCAAATGTGTAGCCTCAGGGGCACAGGGAAGAAGCAACAGCAAAGTGTGATCGGGGGTGTGGCGTCCACCCCACCCCGCTCCGCAGGAGCCAAGCAGAGCCCCCCCCCGGGGACGGGCATGTCGTCAGGGCCCTCCTGGAGGCCGGTGAGGGGAGAGGCTGGCCGGGGCTCTCCCAGGACTTGCACTTTCTTTCCTCCTTTTTGAGGCCCTCCCCTGGCTGGACGACACCCTCCTCAGCTAGGCGTCATGGTGCCCAGAGAGCAGGCCGGAGGCCGGAGAGGGGACCGAGGGCAAGGAGTGCGCTGCAACGCGCTACCCGACGCTGGAAGTACTCAAGTGAGGCCACAGAGAGCTCGGATCGAGGATAAACAGGGCTGGAGGGTGTGGTCGGCATCCGACTGGAAGCTTTAACCGCCCCACGGCAAACCTCCAAACCGCTAATTACCTGTCTAAAGGCAAGAACGGAGATGCCAGTGGAGACATAGGAGAGGCAGATGCTGGTTTTAGCAAGACCCTGGCTCGGGCGGCCCCTTCCCCACCCACCCACTTGGTCCTCCGAGGCCCAGGAGGGCCGGCAGAGAGTCTGACAGGACCTAATGGCCCGGCAGCAAATTCAGTGACTCTGGATACAGCTCCAGAGGTTACGTCTATGAAAGGTGGCCCTTGAAGGGTGGGAACGGCTGCCACAGGACGGCCAAGGGCACGCGGGACTCCCCACGGTTCCATCTGAGCTAAGGATGAGAGCTGCTGTCTAACGGCAACGGAGCTGCCGACCCAGGGCCCTGGCCTTAGAGCTGCGGGACCCCCACCCCGTGTGTGGGAAGAAACTGTTCTGGGGTCGAGCAGACCAGGCGAAAAGAGCCAGCAGACGGAACCCCCAGGAGCCCCAACACACAGCCTCTCTCCCGACTCCCTGTCTCCTCTCTTCTCCTTGCTTCAGTCTGAGAGGAGCACGGGGGCCTGGTCTCAGCGCAGCACCGGGCACCCACCAGCCAGGGTGTGCCGGTGGGAAGGGAAGGGAGGCCACGGGTACAGGACACAGCCCCTCCCGGGGAGCCAGGACTGCCGGAGCTCTGGGCCGTCACTCACTGAAAAGCTTGATCAGAACCCAGGCTGCCACAGACTGAAGTGGAACCAGCTGTCTGGTGGGTGATCCGCCTCTGCTCGCTGGTCCTGAGGAAGTTGGCTTTCTGCTGACTCAAGCCTTAAGACTGCCACGGAGTCCTGGCACCTTGCCCAGGCTGAGAGAGAGACAGAGAGAGAGAGAAAGGAGGGGAGAGAGAGGGAGTAAGAGAGAGAAGGAAGGGGGGAGGAG
>PVHT020000113.1:6442604-6571561 GCA_004024745.2 Catagonus wagneri
CCACGAACCCTTCGTCAGCATCTCCCAGGTATGTCTCTGAAGGTAGCTGTACGTCTCCAGAGTTTGGGATCCACTTATTTGGGGGTACAAAGCACTCGCTGATGAACTAAACCCCACAAACGAGTGTCATTCAAGGCCCCAGTCCAGGCCAATCTTTCCGTCTGCTTGTTTTGTTTGTTTGGTGACAGATCCTAAAAAATACCTATCCGTGCATCACACATGATTCTCAAGTGATTCAGAAGTCTCACCCCAATCCTTTTCACCGAGGGAAATACCAGTAAAGGTTGGGTGCTCATGATTCTGTCTTTTCTTCAGCGGATTTACATATACGTGAACAGATCCACATAAAGATCTTTTCTTCACGCACAAGACGGACGATGCTCTGTGGGTTAACTGTCGCCTCCGAGATCTCGCACGACCGCTCACACAGACCTTCTTCCTCCTTTGTAACCACTGTGCAGAAGCCCAGGCTAGCATGCACCACGTCTTATTAACCCTTCTCCACACACATGGGGCCACGGAGGCTGGCTGGGGTTTTATTTTTCTATCACAAATGATGCTGCGTTGAATATTCTGGCCCCTATCTGTGCACGAATGTATGTGTGACTAAGCCAGACACCTTAGGAGAAAAGCTAGGTCAAAGGGACAGGTTTTACAATCTCACGGGCCTGGCTGTGTCTCATTTACACCCCACCCACCAGCGTGAGGACCGAGGACACGGAGCCAGGGGGTCTGGGAGAAGCCAGGCGTCGCTCTCAGCTCACCAATACTGGCTCCATCTGGGTGCGGCCTCCATGGGGTAACTTCTCTGTGGTCTAAGCTACCTACACCTACAGAGCCCCGCCGGCATATCTAGACATAAGTGGAAAGTCCCCGTGTCCAACTTATTTATTTTTGTCTTTTTAGGGTCGTACCCATGGCAAATGGAGGTTCCCAGGCTAGGGGTCAAATCGGAGCTGTTGCTGCCGGCCTATAACACAGCCACAGCCATGCAGATCTGAGCCACGTCTGCGACCTACACCACAGCTCACAGCAATGTGGGATCCTTAGCCCACTAAGCAAAGCAAGGCCAGGGATCAAACCTGCATCCTCAAGGATACTAGTCAGGTTCAGTAATCACTGAGCCACCACGGGAACGCCCCCGTCTCCAATTTAATAGTGAGTGACTCTCACACCGTTTCAAAATCGCAATGGCAAGAACGAAGCACAAATGGGAACAAACCCATAACAGTGACAGGAACAAGAGTGGGGAGGCAGCGGAGAGTGAGACTGCAACTTCTCTTCTCAAAGGCAGGAAGCAGAAGGCAGGGCGGGAGCGGTAAGGCCACCGTGAAGGCAGCTGCGGCCCGGAGCATCAGTGGTCTACGTGGAGGGGACCGGCAGCCTCACCACGGGAACCCAGAGGAGCATGCGGGCTCCAAACAGGCAGGGACAGAGGACAGGACGGGAAATGAAGCTGGAAAGCAGGGCTGACTACAGGGCCTCTCTGGAGAACTGGCTCCAACCACAGCCTAGCGTCACCCTCGGGGCCGGCACTCAAAGCAGGTGAACACAGAGGACTGGGCGCCAAAGACACGAGCCCTTGGACTGGAGCAGGGGTAGGCAAACTGCTGTACAAATTTGACAGTGGGAGTTCCTGTCATGGCTCAGTGGTTAGTGAACCTGACTAGTATCCATGAGGATGTGGGTTCAATCCTTGGCCTCGCTCCGTGGGTTAAGAATTCAGCATTGCTGTGGCTGTGGTGTAGGCTGGCAGCTACAGCTCTCATTTGACCCCCTACCCTGGGAGCCTTCATATGCCGTGGGTGCAGCCCTAAAAAGACAAAAAAAAAAAAAAAACAATTAAACAAATTTGTTTTAGGCATTTCAGGCTACGTATAGCCTCTTTAGCATATTCTTCTTAGATTACTTTTTTTAAAACAACCCTTTAAGAATGCAAAAAACATTCTCTCTCTCTTTTTTTTTTTTGCTTTGATTTTTTAGGGCTGCAGCCATGGCATATGGAAGTTCCCAGGCTAGGGGTCGAATTGAAGCTGCAGTTGCCGGCCTACATCACAGCCACAGCAATGCACCTGCAACCTACACCACAGCTCATGGCAACACTGAATCCTTAACCCATGGAATGAGGCCAGGGATCGAACCCACATCCTCATGGATAACAGTCAGGTTCGTTACCACTGAGCCACGACAGGAACTCCGAAAAAACCACTCTTATCTCACAGTCCATACAGAAGGAAGCTGCCCAGATGTGGCCCACGAGTTGCAGTGGACTAGAGAGTGTGCGAGCTCCAGGTGCTGGTCAAACCACACACTCAGGCAAGGCCTTCAGGGCCAGGCCCCGCTCCCCGCCTGCACCTGGCAGCTGCCCATCCAAGAGGGGCCCAGTGTGGAATCAGCCCGCTTGACTATCAGCCTGGGTCTTCATTTGTAAATGCACACGAGCTAACGTTCACCGGACATTAAAGGAAAATCAGCAGCCTGAAAAAGAACGACCAAAATAAACAACAAGAACCAGATCCCAGAGGAAATGGGATCACTGAAGGGTCAGGAGATGATTTTTAAAACAATTCTAATTAGTGTGTCAGAAAAAGTCAACCCAATTTGGCCTCTGTGAAGGAAGAGCAAGATATTACGAAAATGAAATAACCAGAGGACCAGAGAGAATAAAATTAAAAATGTAGCTCCCAAATTAAAACCTTCACCAGAAGGTCTGGAGGACCACGGCAGACAACCTACTGGACTATAGAAAGAAGAGACACAGATGGGAAAGCGGAAGAAAAGAAGCAGCATATGGGATCCATCCAGGAAGTCTAACAACTAATAGGATTTCCAGTAAAAGGAAATAAAGGAAACGGAGAAAAGGAAATCACCAAAGAAACAACAGAGGAAAGGGTCAGCATGAAAGGCTGACAGAAGACTCTAAATTGAAAGTGTCCAAAGGCGCCCAGCAGAGTGAACGGGAAAAAAAGGTCCAATCTAGACACAGCCTTACAAACTCCAGAACACTGAAGATAAAAAGGACATCCTTCACTTCCAGAGAAGGAAACTAACAAAGCAAAACAGCGACAGCAAAAAATGAAGTTAGCTGCAGAGAAATGAGAATTAAACTTAGCAACAATGGATGTTTTAAATCAAGAGATCAATGCCTTTAATGTCTGGAGGGAAAACCAATTTACTGGTATTCAGTCTAACCGTCAGTGAAAAGTGAGGGCAAGGAGTTCCCTGGTGGCCTAATGGTTAAGGATCCAGTTGCCGTGGTGAGGCTTCGATCCCTGTCCCTGGAACTTCACATGCCATGGGTGCGGCCAAATAAAACCAAAAAAAAAAAAAAAAAAAAAGTGAGGGCAAAATAAAGGATTCAAATATTTCCTCTCTTGTATTTTTTCTGAGGAACTACTTAAGAATGTACTTCAGCTAAACAAGAGAGTCCAACAAGGAAGAAAAAGACACAGCATCCAGCAAACAGTGCATCTAGCCCAGGAAAGCCGTGGAAGGGAAGTCAGTTGAGAGTTAATGCATGCCACGGGGGTGAGCTGTCCAGATTGCGGCACAGGCAAGAGCATTCTGGAAACAATACTTTCAGAAATGAAAGAAGGAAATATATAAGAAACTATTAAGCTAAGTGACTAGGTAATCTCAAAAACAAGAGTACAGATCTTCCTCACATGCTGGTTACAAGCAGAGAAACCCCTCACAGGTCGACAACACATTTAATACATCTAACCCACGGAACAGCCCAGCCTGTCCTAAATATGCACAGAACACTTACGTAGCCTGCAGTTGGGCAAAGTCATCTAACACAAAGCCTGTTTTACAATAAAGTGTCACATGTCTCATGTAATTGAATACCGTACTGAAAGTGAAAACCAGAATGGCTGTCTGGGTACAGAATGGCTGTAAGCGGTCTGCTCGCGTGATCTCAGGGCTAACTGCGAGCAGTGGAATCCAAGCACAGCTCACAGAGAAGCCGGGCAACGGCAAAGGGGTGCTGGGCAGGGAGAGCTGGAGGCTTCTCGCTGCTATTCTTTCCCAACACGGGGATGTCACCTAGAGTTCACGGAATAAGGACTAAAGATTTCAGTAGATTTCGGTTTCCAAAGGCAATTAAAAACAAAAACAAAAAACCCTTGGAGTTCCTGTTGTGGCTTTAGTGGGTTAACGACACGACGTTGTCTCTGTGAGGATGCGGGTTGATCCATGGCCGCGCTCAGTCAGTGGGTTAAGGATCCGGCGCTGCCGTGAGCTGCCGTGAGCTGTGGTGTACGTCGCAGACCTGTCTCGGATCTAGTGTTGCTGTGGTGCTGGTGTAGGCCAGCAGCTACAGCTCCGATTTGACCCCTACTCTGGCAACCTCCAGATGCCATGGGTGCGGTCCTAAAAAGACCAAAAAAAAAGCAAGAAAGCTCCTCAAGCAATTCTGACGCACAGCTCTGGGTAAGGCCCACAAGGCTAATCACCTCTGTGTTCGGTTCCAAGCTGAGAAATGACGATTTTAGGACCTCAAACAATAGAGAAGCCCCGGAGGCAGGCTGGCCAGCTACTAGATTCCTCATTTCTCCTTCAGAGAAACTGAGTCTCAAGCAATTCCACGACCTGGCCTGGTGGTGTCCACTGGCCCTAAGCCAGGGGTATTTCTCGTGCTGGGTCATGCAGATGCTCTTCCATACCCCGCTCTGGGGGTGTCCTGGCCAAGACCGGGCTGGCAAGGCTTCCCCTGCTTCTCACTGTTCAGACAGCTCTTGTCCTTTGGCTCGGCTATATCGGGAGAGCTGCCGAGGACACCCGCAGGGGCTGGGGTGAGAGCTCCCTGACAGTCTGGGCTGGAGCGGAGTCACGGAGCCTGGTACCAGGCGCCATCCTCTAGCTCTGGAGAAGGCCACATCCTGCCCTCCTCTGCCCGCTGGCACTGTCCGAGTGGGCACCGCACAGCACGGGGCTCCCTCACCCGCAGGAGGAAAGAGGGTCAGGTCGGGCCCGTCTCTGGCCCTGGGGAAGCGGCAGAGCAGAAACAAAGTCTGCTGGTGCCCAAAACCCAGGGGAGGAAGGAGGCCTTAATCCAACACTTTTCCTTTCAGCGATAATGAGGAGAAACAAAACTTGACAATGAGGGCAGAGTCCCATAATACAGAAGGGGAATATTCTTAGTTCTAAAGAGCTGCTGGTTTTTCTGAACGTTCAATTGGGAAATGTATTGTACATATAAGACAATATGTATATACACATATTTCACATACACATGTATGTATACACATATACGTGTATATAAATATAAAACATATACTGTCTGAAGACTTAGTAAAAAAACATCCATGCACAGAACATGCAGTCCGAGGAACAAACATCACCAGAACTGTCCTACCCCAACAGGGATAATCGCTGCTGAATTAGGGGTTAATCATTTCTCTTTTTTGGTCTTCCTAGTTCGACTAGGCATGTACGCATCCCTAAGCAGTGCATTGTTTAGTTCCGCTTGTTTTTCAGCTTTATCTAATCAGAATCACACAGTGTGTGTTTTACGCCTTGCTTCTCCTGCTCTAAGCGGTGGGACTCGTTGTCCCTGACGTGTGCAGCTGATTTTCTCTGGGGGAGGCGCAGTCCAGCGGGGGACTGACTTGTCTATTCCATTGTTAGTTGTTATCTGGACCACTTCTAGTTTTTCTTTTATCAGCAATGCTGCCAGGGAAACTCTTACGGGGAGTGGCTAGTCTTTTAAAATGCTCCTCTTCTAAGAAACCCAGGTTTTGCCTCTGCACAGAGCACAGGAGGAATACTGGGCCTACAGCGAGAGTTCTGGGGGTTCCCTGTAGCCAAGATGTGATTCCCGGGATCCCTCTGCTCCCTGGCCCAGCCCCACTCACACACAGAAGCCTTCTGCTCTGAACCTGAGATTCCACACCCCTGCTCTAACAGCAGGGAAAACAATGGGCTTTTTAGAGGCAGTCTGGATTTCTGAGTCACACCCCTCTCCCTACTGTCTCCCCCTCCTTCCCCAGGTAAGAAAACAGAGCTCTCAATGAAAGGGCTCCATTGATGGGCTACAGGCATGAGACCGTGAGAGCTGTAGCAGCAGAGGACCCAGGCTCTGCCCTGCCCGCATGGCCTGGGGATGCCAGCCATCTGGCCTGCTTGGTCACATTCGCCACATGGCCACTGGGGGAACAAAGGAAACCTGCCAGGCATTTTTCCACATGGCATATATAGTCTTCTACTTAAGGCTTGTATAATTTTAAAGGTGGAAAAACAATGATAAAAGATGACTAATACGCCATGGTGCTAAGTGCCTTATATACCCTGATCTCAGTGGTGATGAGATTAATTTAGGAGGTTAAGACTGGCATTTTAAAAAAAGGAAACAGACAAGGCTGGAATTAAGGTAAGAATACTAGGGGTTCCCCTTGCGGTGCTGCAAAAACGAGTCTGACTAGTATCCCTGAGGATGTGGGTTCGATCCCTGGCCTTGCTCAGTGGGTCGGGGATCTGGCATTGCCGTGTGCTGTGATATAGGTCGCAGACAAGGCTCAGATCCCCTGTTGCTGTGGCTGTGCTGTAGGCCGGCGGCTACAGCTCCTGTTAGACCCCTAGCCCGGGAACCTCCATATGCCTCGGTGCGGCCCTAAAAAGTGAAAAAAACAAAAAGAGACGAGAATACTAGAGCGTGTCCCATAAAGTAAGGGTAAGGGCCATTCTGTGGACTTCTTCTCTCCCTTACATTCACACGTGTTTATCCACCTGCGCTGGGTCCCAGCGGGAAGGCTGTGTCACCGCGGGCGGAGGCTAGATTTTCCAAAACCCCTTCTTCGGGACTATCCCGATGTAGGTTCAGTTACTAACCTTACTTAACAAGAAAAAAAAAGATGAATCTCCTTCCTCAGCTTCATTTGGGTGACACAACTTAGTTACCAACCACCCACCAAACTCCTGCGGCAAGGGCCTCCCTCCTCCAGAACATTCTCCTCCCCCAGAACATTCTCCCTGCTCCCCTCACCAGCTCTCCGCACAGCTGGTTCCTTTCCATCCTTCAGGCCTCAGCATGGGGGTCACGGCCTCAGAGAGGCCCTGGCCCGCAGCCCGAGCAGCCCCTCTCCTGGTCACGAACACACTGACGTGTCTGCTTGTTTGTTTCTGCCTTCCCCACAAGGAACCCCCTTGTTTACCTGGCGTCTGGCGCAGCACCAGGCACGCAGCAGGCACCTCCTATGTGTGATATGAATGCAGACGCTCCCAAGTTCTCACAGTGGGTAAATGGCAAAGCCAGGATCCCAGCCCCGGTAGGCCCGAGCCGGCCACCCCGGCACTGCATATGAAAACCCAGAAAGAGGACGCCACCAGCGCAGGCCCCAGCACTAGCAGGTGTCAGCCGTGGCCGGGCTGGACTCCAGTGCCCACGCTCTCCCACGGCCCCGGCGTCGAGGGCCGCGACTGCCTCGCCGACCAGCCTCCTGCGGTCAGCTGAGAACTTGGAAGGGATAAGCGAGGACATGGCAAAACCTCAGGCCGGAAGAGAAGAAATCTGTCCGAGTGTAGGGACATACCAGAAGCAATCGGGACAGCGGCAAGCTCAGAACGGCAAGCTCAGAACGGCAAGCTCAGAACGGCAAGCTCAGATCGGCAAGCTCAGAACGGAGCTGGCCACAGGGATTGGAGAGGCGGGGCTGAGAAGGCTGGGGACAGAGGCCAAAGGAGCGGCCGCGGGAACACCATGGCCGTGCTGCCACCTCGTGGCCGTGGGAATGCTTGGCCCACAGGAAAATAAAGAGGTGGGTTGGCCTGTGGCCTCGCTCTTCAGGGGTCATTTCCACCTCACGTGGGTCTGGCTGCTGGGACAGGAAATGACTCTGACACGGCTCCAACTTCAAGGACCACTGTTCCCTACATCCAGGCAGTGACCCAACCCTGACAGGTTTACTCTCCCCCTTTCATAATCATTTGTGGGGTGCCCCCCTCCTCCAAACACACTGAGAGGGCAGAGATGGTATCTGATTCACCCCTGAAGCTCCAGGACCCAGCACATCAAGCAGTCAGAGCGGCTGCTACTTAGTACGTGCCAAGTGCTTCTAAAGACAGCGCCTCTTTACCTACGAGGTGCCTATGAGAGCACCTAATGGAGAGGTCAAGTAGGAGGGTATTTCCGTCCGAGCCTGCGGTTCTGGGGAAGGTCGGAGACGGGGGAATAAATGCGAGCATCTCCCACACACAAACGGCATTTAATACAATGAGCTTCACATGCATGTGACTCACGGGGTGGGGGTAGGGGGGTTGCTAAAATGCAGATTCCGATTCTGCGTCTGGAGCAGGGTCTGTGGTTCTAATAAACCCCCGGGGGATAACAACGTTGCCGGTCCACAGACCACACTCTGAGTGGGAAAAATCTGGAACGGAAGTTGATAAACTATGGCCAGGAGGTCCAAACCGGCCTGTGGCCTCTTCTCCTACATCCAGCAAGATAAGAGCAGCATTTTCATCTTAAAAAGGGTTAAATAAAAAGAGAATATGTGACAGACCATTAGTGGCTCACAAAACCTAAAGTATTTATCTCCGGTCCTTGACAGAAAAAAGTCTGTGTGGAGTTCCTGTTGTGGCTAAGTGGGTTAAGAATCTGACTAGTATCTATGAGGATGCAGGTTCAGTCCCTGGCCTCACTCAGTGGGTTAAGGATCCGGCGCGGCCACGAGCTGTGGTGGAGGTCGCAGATGCCGCTCAGATCTGACGTTGTTGTGGCTGTGGCATAGGCTGGCAGCTGCAGCTCGATTCGACCCCTAGCCTGGGGACTTCCATATGCCGCAGGTGCTGTCAACTCCTGATGTGGAGTGCTCTCCAGGGACAGGGTGCACAGTGGAATGAGAGGGATGAGAACAGGGCCTGGGCCAAACTGTTAACAAACGTGCCTGGTTGGGGTAAAAGTCGTCGTGCCTAGTTGGGGTAAAAGCACAAGCCGTCTGTACATGTGTGCTAAAAAGACAGCAAGTCCTGGAAAAGATGAGCTAAGGGATGAGGCTCCCAGGTACGAGTGGGCTGCCCTGGCGAAAAGGTGCAGACATCCAGGGTGAAGAATGGGGATGGGCACCTGGGGTCTTGAAACGGACTGACTATTTCAGGGCTTATCCTGGACAAAAATGATAACATCTGAACGACGGGGCAGCGACCACCACCAACTCTATGCAGCACCACAGAAGTGCATGTGCTGGGGAAACACAAGGAAAGGAAAGGCTGTGAACTCCTCAGGGCTGCTCCGTGCGGCAGAACCGTCTGAATTTTGGCTGAGGGTGGGGAAGGTGCAAGGAGAAGAGGGGAAGGTGAGGGAAATGGGTGCCAGCGGAACGATGGCCCCAGAGCCAGCAGTGGAGGGGCTGCCCCAAGTCGTGTTTGGCCACAGTGTCTCTTTTCATGCTTCTGCTACCCCGTGTCAAGGTCTACATTTGCTTAAATGTCACCGCCGGAGAAAGCAAATACAGCTGTCCATATCTGTCACCATGAACCAATCAAACTGGCCCTCTTTCAGTAAAGGACAGGCTGGCTTGCTTTCAGCTCTAAAAGGTTTGCTTGTTTCATATCAAGCGTTCACATGTATTTCCAAAGGACGACAATAGCAGCCTTTCTTAGGGTGCAGAAAAGACTAAATCATACAAAAGACCACAGCGGGGTATCTGTAAAGCCCAACTGTTCTTAAAGGCAAATAAAGACAGAAGGATATTACCAAACGGTCCTGTTGTGCAAAATAGAGCCCAGGATTTCCTGGTTGGGAGAAACCTTCAAGGTCAACCAGCCTCCCTCATCCTTCCCACAAAGCTGGCTCTTGAACCTAACTGTCTAAAGGATAAAAGCTCACGTCATGCCTGGCTTGTGGCATGGAATATTCTTCTCCTTCTTTCTCTTCTTAATAAATTTAAAAATAAATGCACTTAAAAATAAATCTCTAGGAGTTTCCATTGTGGCGCAGCGGAAACAAATCCAACTAGGAACCATGAGGTTGCGGGTTCGATCCCTGCCCTCACTCAGTGGGTTAAGGATCCGGCGTTGCTATGAGCTGTGGTGTAGGTCGCAGACACAGCTTGGACCCCTTGTTTGCTGTGACTGTGGGGTAGGCTGGCAGTTGCAGCTCTGATCCCCAGCCTGGGAACTTCCATATGCTGTGAATACCGCCCTAAAAAGCACACACACACAAAAATCTAAATCTCTGCCTTTTAACCCTGCGACTCCTGCCCATTTGAAGTCCTTCCCCTCAATCACACCCACTGTGTCCCCACTAGAGAGGCTTCCTTCGAGGAAGTAACTGATCTTGCCGCACCCGGCACACTGCTCACTCCCCAAGTCGCGTGGTGAGCAAGTCTTTGGTCCACAAAACAGCTCAGTTTTTCCACCACCTATTTGCTGTGCGATCCTGGACAAACTTACTTAACTGTTCCAAAACCTCGGTTTCCGCACCTGTGAAGTCCTATCTCAACAGGGCTGTTCTGAAGATCAAATATGATGATGCAAGTAGAATACTTAGAATGGTGGCTGGCACAATAGGAAGGGTTTAGTAAGTTCTGACAATCATTGTTCAAATGGTAGATGAAACTGTTCTAGCCCATGGATATCACTCCCACCTCGAAACATCTCACGCCAGTGCTGGGTTTCTCAACTTCCAACACCACTGCCATTTCTCTGTTGTGGGGGGCCTACCCTGTGTTTTGTAGGATATTTTGCAGGGTCTCTGGCCTCCACCCTCTACGTGCCAGCAACACCCCAAATCCCAGTTCTGATCATCAAAAATGTCTTCAGAGATTGCCAAATGTCCCCTCCTCCATCCACAGAGAACCACTGCAGAAGCACATGCAAATCAGTTACAGAGAGGTCACGGCACCTCCTAGTTCCCCACCATCCCGCTCTTGCCACAGGCAGCCCCTTCAGCCCCACTTGCTCACCGCTCAGCTGCCTTGGAGGGAACAGGTGATAGGTGCTGTAGATATCATTGGAGAACTGCAGCTGGAGTTCAGGGCTGCCCATCAGGAGCTGGGCCACCTGGTCCACCTGAAATGGCGTCTTCTCCAGGATCACAATGGCATCTTCTCCGTCCCCATCCCCAGAAGCCTCATTCACCTACGGGCAGAGACACCATCAGTGGGCCCTGGGGTAGAACCATACATAAAACCTGAAGAACAAAAGTAAAAGCTCTCAGGGCCTTAGCAGTCTCATACTTTGGATTTCCTTCTCTGCAGTCTTCCCTCTGGCACCCACGTTTCTTCTCCCGGAGGTGGCATCTCATCAACCCCAATCCTTGCCACAGCGCTCTAAGAGATGCAAGCCTTCTCAACTGTCTTCTATTTTAGGCTCACAAGGCCTCTATCAAATTTGATATTTTGGAGTTCCTGTCATGGCTCAGCGGTAACAAACCCAACTAGTACCCATGAGGACGCGGTTCGAACCCTCACCTCACTCAATGGGTTAAGGATCCGGCATTGCCGTGAGCTGAGGTGAGGGTTGCAGACTCTGCTCCAATCTGGTGTGCTGTGGCTGTGGTGTAGGCTGGCAGCCACAGCTCTGATTGGACCCCCAGCCTGGGAATTTCCATATGCCTAGGGTGCAGCCCTAAAAAAAAAAAAAAAAAAAAGACAAAAAAATTCTACCCATTTTACAGATGAAGAAAATGAAGTCTAGAGAAGTTTAAAAGACTTGTCCAAATGTTGAAATAGAAACTAGACTTAGGTATCCCAACTAACTTCTAGCTCAAAGGTTCCCATGGCTAAAATCTCCAGCAGGTGCTGCAGACTGAAGACAAGTCAGGCTGAGAGAACCAGACAGAATCTTGTAAAACAAAAAGGACACGGAAAGAGGCATGGAAACTTGGCCCAGGGTCCCCCACCTCTATCCTCCCAAAAGTGAGAGCTCCTGCCAGGACTTCTGGGGAACCCTTGGACCGCCTCTTTACGAGTTCTTGACTCAGTGTCCAGTCTCTCCTCAGCCCCTGCTAGAGAGCTGAGCACGTGGATTTAGAGCCAGCTGTGTCTGTCTGCCTAAGAATGCTCTGCACGCCTGAAGATCAAGGACAGTAACTTTCAGCTCTATGTTGCACTAGTTCGGTGCTGGCCTATCAGCCCAGGATAGGTGGAACTGAATCACCAATTTAACAAACTGTCTCCACTGCTGGGGGCAGGAGTGCTGTGTATAGCAAGAATCGTACCTCCTCTAGTGTCCACATCACCGCCTGGGGCCTGGATGAGCAAGACCGCCCAGAAACATACTGGGTTCCTAGCATCTTACAGGGTTTTTGTTTGTTTGTTTTGTTGGGGCTCTTTTGTTTGTATGTTTGCCCTCACCCAAGGCATGTGGAAGTTCTGGGGCCAGGGATCGAACCTACACCACAGCAGCGACCCAAACCCCATCAGTGAAACCGCCAGATCCTTAACCAGCTGTGCCACTAGAGAACTCCTAGCACCTTACGGGCTTAATAAATGAATGGTGAAACCTTGGGGAATTTAACGTGCTTTATAAACGACAATACGCTCCACAAGCGTTAGGTTTTTATTTCAGTAAAAGAGGAATTAGGGAAATTAGTCCTATGCGTGTTAATTCGCTTAATTTCACAGGTATTCTTGTCTCCAAGAACCAAACCCCTCCCCAAGCATTTTAGTGCACTCGGCCTCCCTCCCACCCCGCACCAACGCGACTGGTATTTTCCAAAGAATCTCTAAAAAAAAAAATCCGCCTCCGAGGCGACGATGGGGTCACTCGTTCCCGCAACCCCACCCCAACGCTGCCTAATGGTACCTTCCCGTGCAGGAAAATGATTTTGTCCCGCGCAGACTCCCTTAGCACTTTTTTCACTCTAAAACCGGAGAAAGGTAAGCGGACAGGGGCAGAGGTACCATTCCCAAGGCTTGATTCCTTCTCCCCGGTGCTGGGTGCCTCCACCTCCCCAGCGTCCTGTTCGCGCTTTCTCTTGCTGGGATGAGAAGCTGCGTCAGCCATGCTTTCCGGCGGGCGGTGTGCGCCTGCGCCAACCCGGCCGCGGCCCAGCCCCGCGGCTTCCTCCCGCCTCCGCGAAGGGCTGCGACTACAACTCCCGACGTGCTCCGCGCGGGAGTCCGCAGATCTCCCGGCTGTAGGGAACCTAGGAGCACTGCTACTTGGGACTAGTCCAGAGTGATCATTTTAATTCTAGTAGCTCGCCCTTGGTCTGCTGGTGCTGGCCAACCCCGGTGGAGGCTGGTGCTGAGGGAGGAGAGAAGGCGACAGCAAGGGCCTGAACGGGGGAGGTAGAAGCTGCGGGGAGAGGGTAGCCCCGCACCCCCAGAGTCGGAGCTGCAAGACACCTTTTGGACTCCGAATGCTCTGAGACTTTGGTTGAACACAGCTTTTAAATCAGAATTATACCAACATTGGTGATTGTGGAAGGAATGTCTGAAGCAAGTATGTTGAGCCAATCTCTTAGTCAATTTTTTAAACATAGAGAACATTTAAACCGTATCCATTTTTCACCCGTTTTCATTTTACAGAAGTCCTCATTGTGTTCCCTTCTTTTCTTAATAGATCCCAGTACTTTTTGCTGAAAAGAAAGATAAGTGAACAGGGCCAGAAGTACATTTCCATTGCCTGCCTCTTTGCTTCTGCTTCCTGGCAGCTTCTGCCCCTCTGTATCCATGTTACTGAACCATAGTTGGGCCTGCTTGGGCAACTTGCTCCAGCCTACCCATACTGGATTATGGTGAGGCTGGATTATGGTACAGCATTTATTGCAAGTTTTGTTTTTGTTTGCCTTTTCTAGGGCCGCACTCGTGGCATATGGAGGTTCCCAGACTGGGGATCTGATCGGAGCTGTAGCCCCTTGCCTAGGCCACAGCCGCAGCAACTCGGGATTCGAGCAGCATCTGTAACCTACACCACAGCTCACGGCAATGCCGGATCCTTAACCCACTGAGCGAGGCCAGGGATCGAACCTGCAACCTCATGGTTCCTATTTGGATTCATTAACCACTGAGCCACGGTGGGACTTCCTATTGCAACGTTCTTAAAGTGAGACCCAGCAAGGAAAACTGGCGGCTCATGCTCAAAAGACTTGAACTTCTTGATGTCTTTCAGGGAAGGATTGTTAAAGGCAAGGTGAAGGAGAAGGTGGCAGGGTGCCTGATCATCTAATGGACATTCTTCTGGTTGATGGATGGTATTTCTGGGGTCAGTATCAATCTTCTGGTTCCAACCAGTCTGGGGTCTACAAGGTTGTAGCTCTAATTAGATCCCTAGCCTGGGAACCTCCATATGCCACGGGTGTGGCCCTAAAAAGACAAAAAATAAAATAAAATAAAAATACCTTTTACAGTAACAACTGAAAATATGAAGTACTAAGGAATTACTCTCGTAAAAGATGTAACTGACCAATATGGAAAAGATGTATGAAGTTTTATTGAAATATATTTAAAGACAAATAAATGGAGACATACTTTTTATGGAGAGAAAGGTTCAATATCATTAAAATATCTGTTTTTTTCCAAATTGATCTCGCAAGCAAGGTAAGTCCCATAAAAATATGTACTGGCCTTTTCCTGGAATCAGACAAACTGAATAAACAGTTTACGTGAAAGAGTAAAGGAACAGGAAGGTCTGGAGTGATTTTTAATGAGTGAGAGGAGTGGGAAGAGCAGACCTGTACTTCATCAAAATTTACTAACAATCACAGTAAGTAAGCCAGCATGCCACTGACACCGGGATCCCTGGACAAAGGGAGGAGCCCAGAGAACCCAGGAGAAGACCCCTAAATGTGACAAAGTACGGCAGAAATGACATTACAATCAGTGGGGGGGGAGGATGGACTCCACAGTAAGTGATGGCTACTCAAATGGGAAAAAAATGGATCTCTGACTTATAAATTGAGAGCAACAAAACCAAACCCAAACAAAACATCCAGGTGGATTAAAGACCTAAATGTGAAATGCTTTCAGAAGAAAACACAGGAGTTGCAAAGGATTTCCTAAAGACACAAAACGCAGAGACCATAAAGTAATAGATAAAAGGTTTTATACTAAAAAATAAAACCTATCCTTTAAAAGACACTGTTGTCATGTGGTTGTTTTTTTTTTTTTAAGAGCTTCTAGTAATTTAGAGATGTATAAATATTTAGGAATAAAGTAGTACCTGAGAGTTCCTTCAAAACGATCGGAAGGTGAAGGAATGGGTAGAGTTACTGTTAATGTAAGCTTATCTCGGAGGTCCCTGGTTGCCTAGTGGTTAGGGATCCAGTGCTGTTACTGCTGTGGCTCAGATTTGATCCCTGGCCCAGGAAATTCCACATGCCACAGGTGCAGGCAACAAACATATATATATATATATATATATATATATGATACACAATATTATATGTATGTTTATATAATGTGTATACATACATTATATATATATAATATTGTATGTGTGTATGTACACACACATATATAAGCTTATCTCTGAGTTGAGTTGGTAATGGTTGAAACCGGGTGAAACCACTACCATGGAGGTTCATCAAACTTTCTTTTTACTGTATTTTTTTTTTTTTTTAATAAGGCAAAGGCAAAGGGGAGTTCCCGTTGTGGCTCAGTGGTAAACGAACCCAACTGGTACCCATGAGGATGAGGGTTTGATCCCTGGCCTTGCTGGGTGGGTTAAGGACCCAGTGTTGCTGTGAGCCATGGTGTAGGTTGAAGATACAGCTGTGATCTGGCGTTGCTGTGGCTGTGGCGTAGGCCAGTGGCTGCAGTTCTGATTCAACTCCTAACCCGGGAACCTCCATATGCTGCTGGTCCGTCCCTAAAAAAAAGGGAAAAAGAAAAAATAAAAGGATACCAGTTTTGACCCACAAAATCAGCAAACATTTAAAAATCTGGTAATTTTAAGTGTAGGCATGAAAAAGTGACAACTCTTATGCACAAATGGTAGGAACATTAATTGTCAAAACAAATTTGGAAGAAGACTTAGTATCATCTACCAAAACTCAAAAGTGCATATTTTTGATTACTCAGTTGCTCCACATCTAGGCTAAATCCCAAAAAATCTTGCTCTTGGAAACATACAAGAATAAAAATGCTCATAGGCTTACTGTTTTTAATAAGAAAAAAAAAAAGCTGGAAACAACCAAATATCCATTTGTAAAAGAATGCGTGACTAAATAGTGGTATAGTTACATGAAGGAATGAAAGTGAATTCACTAGAGGTACAGGCATCAACATGGATACATCTCACAAACAGATGACAGAAAAGGAATTTACAGACTATAAAAGGAACAACATTTATGTAAAGTATAAAACCATGTAAAAGTAAATATGTCATCAGGAATGCATACATATGTAATAAATTTCTATGGAAAAGTTAAGGACAAATTCAAAATTCAGAATAGTGGTTACTTCTGGTGAGAGAAGGGAGGAAAATGTAATTAAGAGCACAAAGGAAGTGACACGGGGATTGTAGGGTTTTGCTTCTAAGCTAGTGTTAGGTAATGAGCATACATTATTCTTTAGTCCTTTCGTTTTTTTTTGTTTTTCTTTTTTAGGGCTGCACTCATGGCATATGGAGGTTCCCAGGCTAGGGGTTGAATCGGAGCTATAGGTGCTGGCCTACACCACAGCCACAGCAACACCAGATCGTTAACCCACTGAGCGATGCCAGGGATCAAACCCTCAACCTCATGGTTCCTAGTTGGATTTGTTAACCGCTGCACCATGACGGGAACTCCTAGTCCTTTCATTTGTAATTAAAGATTTTATTCACAATACATACAAAAAGCAAATCATGGACACTTGAAACTAATATAATCTTATGTCAATTACATCTAAATTAAATATATATATAATTTTTTTCAGTAAAAGGAGGAGATTGGGTAGGGGGAAGTAGCTGAAGAGAAACGAAAGTATACACTGGGGGAATAATAAACTCATTTCATTCTAACAACCAACTTTTATTGAGAGCAGATGAATGAAAACTTTGCCTGTCCTACAAGGTACACAGTCATCTCCCAGAAGAAACAGGCTGATTCCTCTGGGTGCAGAGGTGAAGAAGCTACTGTAAAAGCTTGCGTTCTGACCAGACTCCTGATGAGGCCCCAGATGTCCGAGTGTTGGGATTTTTTTTTTTTTTTTTCTCTTTTTAGGGAGGCACCTGTGGCATATGGAAGTTCCGAGGCTAGGGGTCGAATTGGAGCTCCAGCTGTTGGTCTACACCACAGCCACAGCAATTCGGGATCCGAGCAGCGTCTGCAACCTACACCACAGCTCACGGCAATGCCGGATCCTTAATCCACTGAGCAAGACCAGGGGTTGAACTTGCAACCTCATGGCTCCTAGTCAGATTCGTTTCCACTGCGCCACGATGGGAAACGAATGTGTTGGCTTTTGATCCCAGCTGATCTCCTCTTCACCCCACCTGCTCCTTGTCCTCTCCTGTCTATTCAGAATGGTTTCTAGGTGTGTCTTTAATGACAGACATGCAGCAAAAATAAATACAGGACAGTGCTGAGTGCATTTTCCACGTGGCTTTCAGAAGAGAGTGATGTCCCTGGGAGACTCCAGCAGGAGAGTGAGTGTGAATGACATCAATCTGTTGCGTTCCCCTCACGTCTGTTCAGTGCTTCCCTAGGCCCCGGGGAAAACCACCCGGGCGTGGGCGAGCAGCGCAGGCTTCCAGCTCCTTATCAAGGCAAAGAAGGCACCTGTATACCAGCGCCCGGTCCCGGGGGGGAGAAACGGGCGTGCAGTGCCAGGCTACGTATCCAGTTAGGCAGGAGGCAAAACACGGGTGACTGCTGAGTGTCAGCATGTCCTCCCACCTCCACTTTCTGGCTTCCCCAAGGCCTTCCTGGGGGAGTCCCCAGCTTCCTCGTGGCCTTCCCAGGGGAGTCCCCAGCTTCCCCAGGCCTTGCTGGGGGAGTCCCCAGCTTCTCTGGGGCCTTCCTGGGAGCCCATGGTAATGGAGGCCGTGGGCAATCTGATCCCAGGGTCACATGCAATGTGCTGCAAAGGAATGCAAGGCCCTGGGCTCTCTAACTCCACTTCCAGCTTTGCTCCAACTTTCTGGGTCCTGTAGTGACAAAAGCAGTGTCAGCCGAGGGCTCGCAGATCTGAAAGAGACCAAACCAAATCACAGGGCTTGTCACCCTCCTCAAATTCTGGCATCTCTGTTTCCCCCAAGAAGTCCCTGCCTCTGCTACTTTTCATCTATTTTACTTCCAAACCCACTATAATATAATGCCCCTCCCTAGATACACTTATTCTAGGCAGCTCTTTCCTATTATTTTACACCTGTTTGCCTTACTAAGCCAATACTAAACCAGAGTCCCTCCTGGCATTTTTCCCAGCTCTTGGTGGAAACTGCCAACCTGACCTCAGTGGGAGAAACTGAATACTATTAATACTACTACTACTAATAACAATGGTTAATATTTATTGAGGACTTGATATGTGCTAGGTTCTGCCTATTACGAGTACTTTGCTTGTGCCAGGTCACTATCTGAATGCTTATTTAGTGTTTATACCTATTTAGGTATATAGTATCTTTCCAGTTTAATCAATGAGAAAACCAAGGCACAGAGCAGTTAACTAACTTCAAGAAACAGACGGTCTTTTCCAGAGCCTGCACTTTGAAGTACAGACAAACCTCAGAGATTTGCAGGTTCAGTTCTAGACCACCTCAGTCCAAGTGAATCTTGCAATCAAGTAGTCACACAAATTTTTTTGTTGTTTCTTAGTGCATATAAAAGCTACGTGTTTTTGTTTTGTTTTTTTGTTTGTTTTGTTTTGTTTTTTGCTTTTTAAGGCCAAACCTGTGGCATATGGAGGTTCCCAGGCTAGGGATGGAATCGGAGCTACAGCTGCCAACCTACACCACAGTCACAGCAACACGGGATCCAAGCTATGTCTGCGATCTACACCACAGCTCACAGCAATGCCAGATCCTTAACCCACCGAGCGAGGCCAGGGATCCAATCCGCATCCTCATGGATCCTAGTCGTGTTCATTAACCGCTAGCCACGAAGGGAACTCCAAAGTTATGCGTTTTGTTTTCATTTTTTGTTTTTGGCCACACCTACGGCATGCAGAGGTTCCAGGGACAGGGACTAAACTCATGCCATAGCAGTGACCCAATCCGTAGCTGTGACAATGCCAGATCCTTAACCCGCTGACCTAGCAGGGAACTCCAACAGTTTTGTTTACACTGTTCTGTAGTCTATTAAGTATTAAGTATGGGAGTTCCCTTCGTGGCTCAGCGGTTAACGAATCCAACTAAGAACCATGAGGTTGCGGGTTCGATCCCTGGCCTTGCTCAGTGGGTTAAGGATCCGGCGTTGCCGTGAGCTGTGGTGAAGGTTGCAGACACAGCTCGGATCCCGCGTTGCTGTGGCTGTGGCGAAGGCCGGCAGCTACAGCTCCTGTTAGACCCCTAGCCTGGGAACCTCCATATGCCGCGGGTGCAGCTCTACATAAAGGCAAAAAGACAAAAAAAAAAAAAAAAGTATTAAGTATGCCGTAGCGTTATGTTTAAAAAAAATGTATGTGCCTTGTCAAAAAATATTTAATTGCTTTATGGAGTTCCGGTTGTGGCTCAGTGGTAACGAACCTAACTAGCATCCATGAGGACGCAGGTTCAATCCCTGGCCTCACTCAATGGTTTAAGGATCTGGCGTTGCTATGAGTTATGGTGCAGGTCGCAGATGCGGGTTGGATCTGGTGTTGCTGTGGCTGTGATGTGGCTGGCAGCTACAGTTCCGATTCGACCCTTAGCCTGGGAACTTCCATATGCCACGAGTATGGCCCTAAAAAGACTATATATAAATATAAATATAAATATAAATATATATATATATATATATATATAAAATTGCTTTAAAAACTGCTAACCATCCTCTGACCACAAGGCTTGCCATTCAATTTGTAAAAAAAGCACAATATCTGCTAAATGCAATAAAGTGAAGCCTGTACTTGGTCACAGTGCAACTCTCCTAGAGGCCAAAGTCCAGCAGGCACCAAGCTGAAGTCCCTTCCCCTTTCCGCCTCCTCCCATAGCTTACAGCGCAGAACAGCCTCCTTGACTTGGTGAAAGCCGCCATCCGGGCCTCGGCCATCCACAAAGTACATGAATCGGAGCTCGGCAGGGTAGGCAGCTCTGGAGAGGCCTGACATTAACGGGATGGTGCGGCCCTCTGCCCCGGGGGCCTCACTCAGGGCCTGCAGCATCTGGTACCTGCACCACGGGTCCCGGAGGAAGCCCGGGGTGATGAGCAGCACGCGGCAGTGGCTGTTGCTCAGGGCCTGGCACAGCTCGGACACGATGGCCCCGCCTGGCGTGGCATCTCGAAGCTGCAGGAAGCAGCGCAGGCTGGCCGTGCTGCCCTCCAGGTAGGAGACCAGCTCCTGGGCGACCGCCAGGTCCTCCTCGCTGTGGCACACGCACACATCATAGTCCTTGCTCCAGCGGCCGCTGCTGCTGCTGCTGCTGTTGCTGTCGGCTCCCACGTGTGTCGGTGCGGGCATGGGAGACACCTCTGAGCTGGGACCCAGGGCTGGGGGGCTGTCCTGTGAGCTCGGCTGTGAAATGTCACTTGGGGGGTTTTCTGGAGAGACCCGAGTCTTTGCGGGCTTCTTCGCCAGGGCCTGTCTGAACCAGTCTGCGGGGGAGAAACACAGCTCAGGTCTGCAGTTCTCAGCAGGAGCCTCCTCCCCGCCCTGCAGAGACGGGCCGCCAGGGGCAGGACCCCTGCGCATCCCCCCCCAGGCCTGCTGCTCTGCCACTGTGTACATCCTCAGGATTTGCCCCCAAATTCCCATTATTTTTAAAGGTTTCAAGAATACGTAAAAACTCTGGCTGTTTTAAAAGTCAGTTTGGATGTAATGTGTAACATGGTGACTACAGTTAATGATTCTGTACTGCATCTTTGAAAGTTGCTAAAAGGGGAGATCTTAAAAGTTCTCATCATTGGGAGTTCCCTTTGTGGCTCAGTGGTTAACGAACCCGCCTAGGATCCATGACGATGCACATTCCAATCCTGGCCTCGCTCAGAGGGTTAAGGATCCGGCATTGCTGTGAGCTGTGGTGTAGGTCACAGACACGGCTTGGCTCCAGTGTTCCTGGGGCTGTGGCGTAGGCCGGCAGCTGTAGCTCTGACTGGACCCCTAGCCTCGGAATCTCCACATGCCGCAGGTGCAGCCCTAAAAAGCAAAAAAAAAAAAAAAAAAAAAAAAAAAAAAAAAAAAAAAAAAAAAAAAAAAGAAAGAAAAAAAAAAACCGAAAAAAAGTTCTCATCACAAGAAAAAAAAAATCTGTTAACTATGTATAGTGATGGATGTTAACTATACATAATCATTGTGATCATTTCATAATATATACAAATATTAGATCATTATATTGTATACCTGAAACCAACACAATGCTGTATGTCAATTGTATACCTCAATAATTTTTTTTTTTTTAAAAAGCTTTGGTATAACAACAATATGAAGGATATGAGTCCCTGGCTCCTTCCTCTGAATGCTTCTGGAAGATCTGATGACACGAGACACCACGTTAAGCACTCAGCACAGTGATTTCCAGACTGGGAAAATTAGCTGAATGTACCTGGAAAAACTGTGGCCCAGAAGGAGCGAAGGCTCCCGATACACACCTCCTCTCCTGACTCCCCGCAGAGCCCTGGACACTGCAGTCAAGGCAAGAGCCCCTGCAACTCTCCAGGGCTTGTACTGGGGCAGGCAACCCTCCTGGAATTAGGAATTAGGAGTCTGGGTCCACTCACCAGCCATCTTGCCCAGAGGCTTTTTGGAGCCGCGAGCTGGGAAGGAGGTTGGCGATGCCATAGGGCTGGGCTCCACACTAATCCCATGAGACCAGGCATTGGGAAAATGGGCGGAGGGAGGGGACCCAGTCTTGACCTCATGGAACAGCCATCCTACGAGAGACAGAGAAAGACGATCACAGGAGCTGTGCTTATCTTACGCCCAGTCCCAGTGGGCGGGCTCTGGCAGTTCTTTCTCTGCTAGTGCCCGACAGAGGGCTCAGTCTCTAATTGGGTCCCTTGTCCCTTATGAGATTAGGGACGAACACCACTGATTAGAGCTGGTTTCTGGACAAACACAGATCTGTGCAGTGGTCAGACTTACAGGATATGAGCTCAGCATGACCCGTAGAGTGACGGTTCTTGGCTCCACCTGGCCAGGAGTGCATTCAGGAGCTAGGGAAGGGCAGCCGGCACGCAGCGCTTTATAGGAACTTCGTTTGTAGGAGGTAAATGCTGAAATCAGAGAAGAAGTGCTGTTGCTAGTGGACAATTATGTATCCAAGCAGACAGATGCTGAGCAGTAGAGAGAGGGCACATAAGAAGACTACAGAAGCAGTAAGAAAACTTCAGGGACTTTTCCTCCAATTCTGCCTTCCCCTGAAAACTCCCTCCCTTCACCCCTCATCCCTCAGCTGCGAGTAGTGTGAAGTCAGCAGACTCTGCAGGGAGAGCGCCTAGATCTCCATCTCTCATGAACCACAGCCTTCAGTAAACCACTAACTCCTGTCAAGCTAGCTTTTCCATCTGTGAGACAGAAATAATTTGAGGACCTGCTCAGCATTATTGTGAAATTACAGATGATTTACGTGAAGTGCTAATGGTGCATGGCATAGCTGTCGCTGCAGCACAGTTGTGGCTTGGGTGGCTGCTGTGGCACGGGTTTGATCCCTGGCCTTGGACCTTCTGAGTGCCTCAGGGGCAGCCAAAAATAAACAAAGTAAAATTAAATTCAATTAAATAATCCAGACATTGGAGGGATATATTGAACGCTACTCCAAATTCCGGAAGGTTTTTTCAGGGGGAGAATGTGGGGAGGGGATTGTCAAATTGCATCTAAATTTATACAAAAATTCAAAGGACCAAGAATACCTTAGACGGGCAACCCTCCTTGTTCTCTTCCCACCGTGATGACGAGATGTCCCTGCTGGTGGGGGCTCTTTCCACAAGGTTTCTGAGGACAATACACGGAGCAGAGCCCTCCCTGACCCTGGATGGGGTCACTGCATTCTAGAAGCACTTCTGAGAATGAAGGGCTGGTGGAGAACTTGGCTCAAGAGCTTGAAGCAACAGGCAGAGGACCGCTTTCTCACTCTTTGATGGATCTGTAGAGGATGGATCAAAACAACTCCCCTGGGAACTCACCTAGACACAGCCTGTATGAGTAGACACACCGAGTCAAGGGTTTTCACAATGTAAAGAATGTCCTTCAGTGTTGGACCAAAACACTTCATTCTGCTAAGGGCTGAATCCCCTTGCTGAAGAGCAGGAGACAGGAGATACTGATGATTCATGAAAATACATCAGAGTTCCAAAAAAAAAGAGAACTTCAACTAGAGCAGGGCAGGGTGGGGGACTTGGGGGCACGGTGGGGGGAGGCAGAAGGAGGAGTTGGGATAGTCTCGGGGACCATAGGCATATTTGGAAGAAAGAAGCAGTTAGCTGCTAAACCAGCCAAAAGCAAGGACGTGTTTCTTTTCCTACCTAATACTCTTTGGGGTTTCAGACCCCCTAAGCAGTGGGCTGAAGCTGAGGCAGTGCCTGGTAACCACTGTCAGTTTTTTTCTTTTTTCTGGCCATGCCCAAGGCATGCAGAAGTTCCCAGGCCAGGGATCAAACCCGCGCCACAGCAGTAACCAGAGCCACAGCAGTGACAATGCTGGATCCTTAACCTGCTGAGCCACCAGCATTTCCTAGGATTTGCATCTTTTTCCTAGTGAGGATCTGCTGCCTCTTAAAATCTATATTCCAGCCATCCAAGATGTACCCCCTACTCCCAGTGGTAGATGTAATATCATTTGGTTTTTATATTATGTAAATATTTTTCAATTGTTTTAATTTGAAAATTCATTATTCGCCCTTGATACACTGATGAACTGGAAAATCATATGATTGTTTTTTCCTTTATGTTTTCTTTTTTTCGTTTTTCATTTGATATTTTTACTTTTAATTTTGGCCGCATCTGGGGCATGTGGAAGTTCCCGGGCAGGGATCAAACCCGAGCCACAGCAGCAACCCCATCTGCTTCAGTGACAATGCCTGGGTGGATCCTTAAACCGCTGCACTACAAGGGAACTCCTTTGATATATTTTTTGAATTACTTAATGAATTTTATTACATTTATAGGTGTACAACAATCATCACAATCCTTTGATATTTTTAATGAGAGCCTAAAGTTTCAAAATTAACATAACACTTTAATCTACTTAACCGATGTAGATTTAAAAGTTTCAATTTCTCGTTTTATCAAATGACTCATCCTTTTGGCAATACACACTGATTTTTGGTAACTACTTTTTTTCAAGGCTTGGTTAAGAAGAAATGCAACTGCCCAACAGCCACTAGAAGTGGGATGGTATAAGCTCTAGTGACTGACGTTATGGAAAATTTCAAGCACAGGAAATCACAGAATCTTTGGCAAACGATAATTGAGCAAGAATGCAGATAAGTTCCATGAATTCTAAACGCTGTCTACTTCCTAGAGTCTAAAACCCTACTGTACTTTCCTTGTTACTTTTAGTTCTTGTGAAGCTGAGGCTATGGAGTGCTCATACTCAAATATGCTTCAATCAAAGTAAAAAAAAAAAAAGAAAAAGGAGTTCCCTTGGTGGCTCAGTGGAAATGAATCTGACTAGCATCCATGAAGACACAGGTTCGATCTCTGGCCTTGCTCAGTGGGTTAAGGATCCAGTGTTGCCGTGAGCTGTGGTGTAGGTCGAAGAAGTGGCTCGGATCCCATGTTGCTGTGGCTGTGGTATAGGCCGGCAGCTGCAGCTCTGATTCGACCGCTAGCCAGGGAACCTCCATATGCCATAGGTGCAGCCCTAAAAAAAGACAAAAATCAATCAATCAATCAATCAATCAATCAAATATGCTTCAATCTTGACAAGACAGTAATAGCCACATTGAGAGATATGAAAGGCATAGCTATCAGGCAGTTATGAATATAATGAACCAAATTTCCCACTGGAAGCTCTCATCATTAGCTCTGTCTATTCTCTGATTTGCTGTGTGGCCTTATATGTAGTCACTTTTCCCTATGTTTAAAAAAACTCATCAAGTAGAATGACAGAGACCGAAATCGCTCCTTTGTAGATAATTACAAAGACTTGCTGGAAAACATGTAAAGAGGTCCTTTCGAAAAAGACAGCAAAATTGACTTGTGATGATTTATGTACACCTATAATTGAAATAAAATCCATTAAGAAAAAAAAAGAAAAAGGCAGCAACATGTTACTGTCCGTGTTTTTAGAATGCTTTTTCAATATTGTATGAAGGAACTCAATATGTGAAGTATACTGTAAAGTTTCACTGCATAAAATCCACAGTGTATGAAGTGCTCTCTAGTATCTAACTGGTCTCCAATGCCTATTACGTAGGGGATGTACTGACATTGATGAAGGCATATGATTAGAATACGTATCTCATGTAATTCCTATTACATCTCCATTAAGCTGGAATCAGTGTCTGTGGTGGATAGGACAGTGGTCCCCCAAAGAGGCCCACATCCTAATCCTCAGAACCAGTGAAAATAAGCTACTCTACTTTGGCAGAAATAGACTTTCCAGATGCGATTGAGGGTCTGGAGAAGGAAAGAATATCCTGGATTATCCAGGTGGGCCAAATGTAATCACAGCGGTCTGATGAGAAGAAGGCGGGAGGGGCAGGGTAAGAGAAGAAGATGTGACAGCAGAAGCAAAGGTTGGTTAACGTGGTTAACGGGGGCGGGGGCGGGGCTAAGCAAGTTACATGGCAGCCTCTTCTAGAAGCCGCAAGAGGCAAGGACTCAGGATTCTCCCCTAGGGCCTCCAGGAAGACGCAGCCCTGCTGATCCGTCTTAGACTCTGACCACCACAAGATGTGGGTGGCGTAAGGAGATGTAAGAAAATGTGTACGGGGTGAAGCCATTAAGTTGGTGGTAATTTGTTACAGAAGCAATAGGAAATAATACACTCTCTGTCTATGTGTGAGGCTGCTGAATGGGGAATGCATTGAATCTGAGTGCTAAAAACTTCTCTGTTTGAAAGTTTAAACTGTTTGGAGTTTTTTCACTTCTTTGATGGATAAATTATCATCTATACTTCATTTGATTTTTGACTTCAAGAACATTACTTTCAAAGCTTCAAACACTTGCTTCTCAAACACTCGAGGAAACACCTGTCAGGACAAGATTTCTTATTTCTTAGAACTTGCAGGAGGATAGTGTCACTTAAAGTGAAATTAAGAGTTCCCCTGGGGCTCAGTGGGTTAAGCTTTTGGCACTGTCACTGCTGTGGCTCTGGTTACAGCTGCGGTTCACTCCCTGACCTGGGAACTTCCGCATGCCGGGGGGCGGGGGGCAAAAAACAAAACAAAAACCAAAATCTAAAGTGCTGAAATTAATTGTTAATAGCTTGATAGACACAATATAGTGTTTCAGAGTAGCTATGGACTATGGTGGACAGTCCTAAGGTGGCCCCCGTGTTGACACTGTGAGGGTGGGCGGACCCATGACTTCTTTTACTTTTTAGGGCCACACATGTGGCATATGGAAGTCCCCAGGCTAGAGGTTGGATCGGAACTGCAGCTTCTGGCCTATGCTACAGCCACAGCAACAGAGCATCTGGGCCTCGTATGCGACCTACACCATAGCTCAGGGCAATGCTGGATCCCTGGCCAATGAGAGAGGCCACGAATCGAACCTGCGTCCTCATGGATGCTAGTCAGATTCGTTTCCACTTAGCCATGACGGGAATTCCCTTCACTGGGTTCTTAACCCACTGAGCCACAATGGGAATTCCTTCCCCTGGAAATTCTTATTCAATAGTTCATAAGTGGGGCCCAAGAATCTGTTTTTTTAAAGAGCTTTCCAGGTAATTCTGACACAAGGAACCACTGGCCTTGACTTATGTTGTTACTTATATTTACAAGCAGTGAAATAATTGAAAAGTCCCCAGCAAATCTTGGGGCTGATTTGATGAAATAAATTCCCAAACTACTGATTTTGCTATAAAGTCAGGTTTAAGACTGGACTCCAGGCAGAAAACAGTCATAGATCTCTCGGTAGTTAACTGAAGTCTTATGACCTGCATTAAAGTAAATCATTTTGCTGAATTTTTGCTGAATATATAGTGAGACACATTACGCTGTCAGCACTACATTTTGTAAATTTTGAAGACATAAAAATATCCAAAATTTCCAATATGTGTGTGTGTAAAAGCACCTACTACTTTAACGTTAATTATAACTCAAAAGTATCATTACTTTGGTTACTAAAATCTAAAAACCTTAGCTGTAGTCTCATAGGAACATATCTTACTGACCAAACATAAATGGGAAGCATTTTAATTAATATTTCTGTATTTTGGAAAAAGTAGCAAATTGTTCTTTGGAAAACAGTTTCTTAGTTTTTAAAAAAACTCTGTTTTGGGAATGTTCTTGTGGTGCAGTGGGTTAAAGATTGTTTTGAAACTGTATCATATATGTACGAAAGGTCATTTTTAACGAAAATAGTGTGGTTTATTTTGTGTTTACTTTGCTCTAAGTCTCATGTAAATATGTGGGCACTGAATGCAAATATAAGTTGTATCAGCACTGAATGTAACGATGGATACAGTTTACAAATTGTGCCTTTATACATTAGTTCCCTTTTGAGCTTACAAAATGACTGCTTTTAATATATTTTTGAAAAAAGGATTTTGGGGATTAGATGAAAACAAAATCTTAGTTTTTTCAGCTGCACCCACAGCATATGGAAGTTGCTTAGCCAGGGATCAGATATGAGCTGCAGCTTCGACCTTGACATCCAGCAATGGTGGGTCCTCAACCCTCTGCGCCACAACAGGAACTTTAAAAACCTAAGTTTTTTTGCCTTTTTTAGGGCTGCACCTGTGGCATATGGAAGTTCCCAGGCCAGGGGTCGAATCAGAGCTGCAGCTGGCAGCCTATGCCACAGCCACACCAGATCTACACCTACACCACAGCTCACGGCAACACCAGATCCTTAACCCGCTGAGTGAGGCCAGGGATCGAACCTGAGTCCTCATGGATACTAGTTGGGTTCGTTTCCCCTGAGCCACAATGGGAACTCCAAAAACCTAAGATTTTAAAAGAAGAATTTTAAGAGGTCTTCCATTACCAGAACAATGGCTTACTATAAAGCGACAGTAATTAACGCACAATGATATTTGTGCACAAGGACAAATAGGTTAACGGAAGAATAGGGTGTCCAGAACAGACCCATACCTATACAGTGTCCTGGTTTATGACAAAGCCAACAAAGCAGTGCAGTGGGAAAAGTGGTCTCTTTAATAGATGGTACTGGGTCAATTTAGACAGCCCTGTGGGAACAGATGAATCTTGACCCATATATCACACTATGGCAACAAAGCAATTTCAAATGGATAGTAGATATAGGTGAGAGAATAACAATAAAGTCTTTAGAGATTATCTTCCTTTGATTATTTTCCTGATTTATGAAAACTGAGATGTAACTGACATATAATGTTATATTAATTTCAGGTATACAACACAGTGATTCACAATAAATATATATTGGGAAATAATCATCACAATAAGTCTAGTTAACCACACACAATTACAATTTTTTCCTTGTCATGAGAACTTTTAAATACTATTCTATTAGCAATTTTCTTTTCTTTTTTAAAATGATTTTTATTTTTTTCCATTATAGCTGGTTTAGTGTTCTATCAATTTTCCACTGTACAGCAAGGTGACCCAGTCATGCATACATATACGCCTTCTTTTTCTCATATTATCATGCTCCATCATAAGGAGCTAGATATAGTTCCAGGTGCTATACAGCAGGATCTCATTGCTTATTCTCTTAGCAATTTTCAAATATAAAATACAGTATCATTAACTACAGTCACCATATCTTACGTTTCATCCCCAGGACCTACTTTCTTTTCTAACTGAAAGTACTTTTTTGACTACCTTCACCTATTTTGTCCACTCCCTACCCCCCAGGACAGGCACCAACTTAAAAAAAAAATTGGACATAAATAGTAGAACCACCAAGGAAAAAATTATAAGTTGGACAACATTAAATTAAAGAACTTCTGTTCTTCAAAAAGACACCTATATGAGAGTGAAAGCTAATCTCCTGAGAGAGAGAAGATATTTTAAAAATTACATATCCAATATCTCTTATCCAGAATATTTAAGAACTCTTAGGAAGTGGTGAGAAAAAGAGAGACAATCTATTGGAAAAGTGGGCAGAAGGATGGCACAGACACTTCACAAAAAGGATATCCAAATGCCCAACAGAGATATGAAAAGATGCATAATTCAGGAGACATCAGAGAAATGCAGATGAAAACCTCAATGCGACCTCACTTCCCACTCACTCAGCAGAAAGGCTGCGATGAAAAAGCCACGATCAGGTATTGGTAAGCCCGTGGAGGAATAGGAACTCACTGCCTGTGGGAGTGTAGATTGATACAAGGATTTTGAAAAACTGTTTGGCACTATATACTACAGCTGAACATAAACACAGGCGGCAACTCCACTCCTGGGAAAAAACCCAACAGAAGTGCTTGCAAATGTTCACCCAAGACAAATTTATATCTCAGCAGCACGAGTAAAATAATCCTAGAGTTCCCACTGTGGCACAGTGGGTTAAGAATGCCACTGCAAGAGTTTCCATTGTGGCTCAGTGATAAAGAACCAGACTAGTATACATGAGGACTCGGGTTTGATCCCTGGCCTCTCAAGGATTCGGCACTGCAGTAAGCTGTGGTGTAGGTGGCAGTCAAGGCTCGGCTTCCCCATTGCTGTGGCTGTGGTGGAGGCCGGCAGCTGCAGTTCCAATTGGACCCTAGCCTGGGTACTTCCATATGAGGCAGGTTTGAACCTAAAAAAAGAAAAAAGAATCCCACTGCAGGAGTTCCTCGCTGTGGCACAATGGGAACACTTGGGAACTCTGGGTTCAATTCCCCGCGGGCATAGTGGGTTAAGGATCCGGCATTGCCACGGCTACAAGCATAGTTTGAACTGTGGCTCAGATCAGATCTCTGGCTAGGGGTACTCCATATGCCATGGGGTGGCCAAAAAAAAAAAAAAAGAATCCCACTCCTGCAGCAGCTCAGATGGAGGCAGGGGTTCAATCTCCAGCCCTGTGCAGTGGCTTAAAGGACACCACCAGGCCGCAACTGTGGCTTGGATTCAACCTCTGCCCTGGGAACTTTCATATGCAGCAAGTGTGGCCATAAAAAAAAAAAAAAAAAACTAAATAAAATGACATAATACCAAGCTGGAAACAACCCATATCCATCAATTGGAGTGTCCAGTAGAATGCAGAAATAAAGTGGTCTGGTTACACAGTGCAAGGTTACACATCAATAAGAATAAATGGACTACTGCTAACTGCAGCATGGGTCAATCTATATACCCAGTATAAAGCATCATACACAAAAAGTACATAAGTCCAAGTGCCAAAAGCTCAAAATCAAGGAAAACTATTTCACAGTGTTAGGCATTCCCGAGAGCAATTACCCTGAGGTGAAAGCAGTGATTGGAAGTGGGCACGAGAGGGCATCTGGACTTTCTTCCTGGCCGCAGGCTGCCCAGGAATGTTCACTGTGTGACACTGCGTAGTTGTACACGTAAGACCTGTGCACTTTTCTGTATGTACCTTGTACTTCAATTTTTTAAAAAAGTTTTTAAAAATAACTAGATGTAACTTCCTCTGACATTCCAGACCCTCCGCGTCCTCTGGGTTCGGTGTGTCGGCGGGAGAACGTACTCAACACCCCCTCCCTCTGAGCTGCAATTGTCAGGGGTGCGTGTGTGGCTCCTAACGTCTCCAGGAGACGGGCCAGGGCTGATTCTGCTCAGGGGGGTCACTCCATGGTAGGTCACCCATGGTAGATGTTCCTGAAGGACTGGGGAAGGGACCCCTTGATAGGCCCTTAAAGCCGTGTTCTTACTGAAACACTGTCACAAAGGCCAGCACGGGAGCAGAGGGAGAGGCTGCGACCAGGGCAGAGAAGGAGGCGAGGAGACTGCGAGACAACGAACCTACAGTTCAAGACTGAAGCCACCTGACTGAGCCAGGCTCTTCAAGCTCAAGGAGGGCTCCCAGCACGAGCGTCTCGGCGACAGAGAAAGTGACAGCTCTCTCCGAGGGCCTTTTCACCCCGTTTCCGCACTGTGGGTGCTCCGGGCAGCCAGGTGAAGGGGCGGATGGAGGGCGGCGGTGAACCGGTCAAAGGTGCTGCAAGGAAGGGGCAAGTCCGGGACTGGGGACTGGAGATCGCGCCGCCAACGGGGCGGGACGCGAGGTCCTCTGCCCGAAGGGGCCCTGCCCGCCCCGCCGCTTGCCTGCCGGGGCCGCCCCGGCAGCCCGGCCGGCGGGGCCCAGCCGCGCCCGCTCCCGCCCGCGCCTCCGCGGAGCGCTCACCTGCGCTTGGGGGCGCCGGGCCCCGCTTCGGTGCCGCCGGTGCGGGACGTGGGCTCCCGGGGTACCCGCCGCTGGCTCAGGGGAAGTGCAGGCGCCCGCCCGCTGCCCCGGAAGCGCGGAGGCGCCCGGCCCGCGGCCCCTCCTACGCCGGCCGCACCCGCGCCCAGAACCCAACCCGAGGGGGCGCCCGGCCGCCCGCGGCCACGTCCTCCGCGCCCCCGTCCCTGAAGCCGGCGGGGAAGTCCGTGGGCATCTGAGCAGCCACCGGGCCGGCGGAAGCCTGGACATGAGTCTCTGCTCCCGAGTTCCCGGAAACCCACGGGGAGAACCTGCAGTCTCGGGTTTGTGCTCTGTGGCCGACTAGGAAAGAAACCCATATCTCATTCATGAGACCTCTCAACACCCTGCAAGGGGAGTGTTTAGGCCGCTTTTCTGCTTAGGCAATTGAAAATGAGGCTGGACTTTGCCAAAGGCCACCCACAGTAAGTGGTAACTCGGTCTTGAACGCGGTAGCTCCAGGGCCGGCCGTGCCTGGCGCGTTCCCCTTAAGTTCACGTCCAAGCACGGGACCCAAACTGCCCTGCAGGCGCTAAGGCAGCCGGGCCGAGTGTGCGGGGCAAACTGGCGAGTCGTGCGTTAGACAGGGTGGAGGGACTAATTAGCACCCTTGGGACGTTGAGGAACTTTGGGAAGTACCGAGGCGGGATATTACACAATGCAGGAAATAAGCTCTTCCTGAGCGGCGCCCCTCCGCAAGCCTGTTTGGAAAACACTCCTGCTGGGTAAGTGAACTGCTTTAGGGCGGAGGTGGACTTAATAGGGCCGATCTAAGATTCATGATCTCCCTTGCAATCAGATTTCCTACTTTTCTCACCTGCCAGCAAAAGGGTTTAGTGCTAATCCTGGGAGGCGGGTGGTGTGAGACTTTACAAGAGGTCAGGAGTCACTCCGGGGTTCGCATCCAGGGCTTATTACCGTGCGCGAAGTGAGACCCAGGCAAGGGTGGGGCCTGTCTAGGTTCACTTTCCTCATAGAACTGATGGTATCTGGTTCCTAGTATTGTGGGAAGGGGTAGATGAGATAAAGCTAGCCCAGTGCCCACTGCCCAGGAACGCTTTTTTACTCTGCACGGAGTACCCCTCTGCTTTCCCTGCCCTGCGCCTTACTCTGTGGTCCAATCTACTCGAGTGCCCTCCCTTTCCCCAGCTCGGCTCTTCAAAACACCCATCTTCTGGCAAGGGTGTTTGTTTTTTTGTTTTGCCGTGACCGCAGCACGCAGAAGTTTCCGCGCCAGGGATCCAGTGCGCCACGACAGCGACAAGGCTGGATCCTCAACCTGCTAGGCCATCAGGGAACTCCTGGAAAGGGTCATTTTTGCAGCTTATTCAGGAAAACCTTTGCTAACACTGCCCTTCCCACCTCCTTCCAGAAATTCCCCCCTCCCCCCCAGTACCTAGTGTTATTTGGAGCGGTGCTCAAGAGGCTTATCTCCATTAGACTGGAAATTCCCTTTGGTCAGGGATGGATCCAGATCCAGTGGGAGCAGAAAGGAACTCAGGTAAACACACTGAGAGCCAAGGATGGGGCAAGCTCCATGCTGGGACGAAGGTGAAGGCTCGGCCCTGGGTCCCTTTCACAGTGCGACAGGGAAGACAGATTCAAAGGTAGGTGCTTTCCTGCAGCCTGAATGAAGCTCTGGGAGTGAGGAGGATTCACAACCGTTTTCCTAACAAGTGCAACCTCTGGCTTCCTGGAGGAAGTAGCTTCTGTGGAAGGAGCCGGATGAAGGACTTTTTCCTCCTGACCCCAGATGCGGTGCCTGTATGAAGGAAGAATGAGTGGATACTGGGCCCAAAGGAGGTGGCTGCTAACACGGATGTTGGGTTTGGTCTGTCCCATCCCTGCCCCCTGCCCCCTGCCCCTGGCAAGTTCCTTCCTGTCTTTCAGCACAAGTTCATTCGCATTCAGGTGGCTCTTCCTCTTCTGATCACCTAATTAGTCTTGGCTCTTCTCCCCCCACCCCCAACTCAGGGGCTTCTGTTCCCACCCTGGGAGCACATCTGCCCTCCCCCCCTCCCCCCCTCGCCCAGCTGAAGATCAGGGAGGCCCACCTCCATCTTTTATGTTTCCTTCTCCCTAGGCTGTTTGGAGGGGGGGTGGGCCTTTGACTAGCTGTCTCTACTCCCATGCACTCTCCCTCTGAACAAGAGTCGCACTCAGCTCCACTGAGTGCATTTCTTCCTGGGGCTGACCCCCACCCCCCGAGGCCCGCATGGACCCTCTTGGTACTGAATCTGGCCCCAGAGTGTGCCTTTATACCACTGACCCTTCCCCTGGGGCCGCCAACCTCCAGGCTTCTCTCCTGCCTCTGGCCATGGCTTCAGCATCCTCCTCTTTGCTTCATGCCTTACCTGTGGGGGGGTGCCTCCTGCTACCTGCCTTGTTCCTGACTCTTCTGCCCTCCTGGGGAGATGCCTTCCTATCCCAGGCTGTGCACATCTCCACCTATGGCCCAGACCACGCTCACTGCCACAACCTCGAATCCAAAGCCCTCTTAGATATTTATGTCAAATGTCCTTAATTCAACATGCCCCAAACTGTGTCTCACTTTTGTCCCTGACCCTGTTCCTCTAGTTCTGCAAAAGGTATGCCATCCATCCAATTGTTCAAGCCAGAAACCTGCAGTCTTACTCGATCCCATTTCTTGCTACTACTGTCGTCTCTTGGGTCCATGCACTTCTTGCCAGGACAGTGCAGGCATAGTTGTCTCTGCCACGTGGACACCCTCCCATTTGGCCTCCTGCTTTGACATCATACTCTTTTCCACAAGGCAGGCAGTGTGATTTTTCTCCAAGGGGAACCTGATCATGTTGTTTCGCTATTGAAAGCCCTCCAGTGGCCCCTTGTCCACAGAAAACCTTAACCCACCCTGGCTCTTTGGGCTCTGGTCCCGCTGTGCGCCTCACCACCCCTCTCATTCCACTCCGTGATCTGGCCAGGACACACCACTTACAATTCTTTGAGCCTTGCTGATTCTTGGCCTCAGGCCTTTGTAATAGGCTTTTCCCTCCGCCTGGGATCATCTCGCATTCACTTTGTTGAACTGCTCATCCAGAGTTCCCATTGTGGCTCCGTGGAAACGACTCTGACCAGCATCCATGAGGATGCAGATTTGATCCCTGGCCTTGCTCAGTGGATCAGGGATCTGGCATTGCCATGACCTGTGGTATAGGTCACAGATGCGGCTTGGTTCTTGGCTGCTGTGGCTGTGGTGTAGGTCCGGCATTGCCATGAGCTGTGGTTTAGGTCGCAGACCCGGCTCGGATCTGGCGTTGCTGTGCTGTAGGCTGGCAGCTACAACTCTGATTAGATCCTTAGCCTGGGAACTACCATATGCCACAGGTATGGCCCTAAAAAGACAAAACCAAAAACGAACAAATAAAAACTGAAAGCCGCTCCTCCTTTAGGATCAGCTCAGAGCTCAGCTTCCCTGGGAAGCTTCCTGGAGAAACAGCGGCCGGGCTGGGATGCTGCAGGGACTGCACCATCCTGCTCTGGGGCAAGGCCGGGCAGAGCTGAGGACACTCCAGTGAGGACAAATACTACGCTCTGCCGGCCGGTGTGTCTCTAACATGTGGCCCCAGGCCTGGCCAAGAGTTGGAGCCACATAAACGCGGACTGGGTGAATGTACACCTCCCTTCCCTCCACAGCCAGCCCCTGAAGGAACCGCGCTCCTCCAGGCCTCTGATCAAAGGCTTGGAGGGTGTTTCAAATCAACTGCTGTGAAGTGAAAAGAGGAAGGGATAGAAGGCTGAAAGGAAGGAGTTAATCACATTTATTCACTGATAAACAAAGTAAATACGCAAGTCAATAATCTGGGCCGGGCTGCTCCAGGGTGCTCCCTGCCTGGGGTCTGCTGGGTCTGTTGAGACGGGCAGAGGCAGTGCTTCTGCGTCAGTACCAGGAAGGAGCCGGTCCTGAGTGTCTGTCCAGCTGGGCTCCTGGTGGGTGGCATGGGGCTGGGCCTCAGACACAGTGGTCCACCTGCCCACAGAGCCACACTTGGGGACAGGATGCCCTGGACGAGAGGAGGTGGAGATCCTGTGGCGCTGGGGAGGAACTGAGCAGCGAGGAGGTGTGAACAGGGGCCGGAGTCAGAGCCCGGGTGACAGGGGGGCAGTGGCAGTGGGGCCCAGTGAGGCGCTTACAGGCTCAGAGGATACAGTGCTCCAGGGCCTTTTCTCCCAAGTAAAAGCGGGTGAAGAGGAAGGGGCTCAGGTTGATGGTCTGGAAGCGGCCTTCCAGCATCATCTCTGCCACGGCCCGCCCCACAGCCGGGGCCTGCTGGAGCCCGTGGCCACTGAAGCCTGTTGCGAAGTACATGTTGATGATGAGGGGGTGGGGGCCGACCACGCCATTCTGGTCAAAAGTGTTGTAGTCGTAATAGCCAGCCCAAGCGCTCCGAACCTGTGGGGGCACAAGATGCGGGGCTCTGTTAAATCGGAACTGCAGCTGCCGGCCTACACCACCGTCACAGCAACATGGGATCCAAGCTGCATCCGCGAGCTACACCACAGCTCAGGACAACACTGGATCCTTAACCCACTGAGTGAGGCCAGGGATTGAACCCATGTCCTCATAGATACTAGTTGGGTTCGTAACCTGCTAAGCTTCAATGGGAACTCCCTCCTCTGAGTTACCTTGAGAGTCTCAAAAGCTGGTACCCTCCAGGCCAAAGGGGGCCACACCTTCTCCTGGAAGAAATCGTGGTCCACTTCCAGGCTCCCTGGGTCCGGTTCTTCCTCCTGGGGTGAGAGGTGGGGACAAGGCTTATGTTGCCTGAGTCACAGGAGCAGAGGAGACCCCTTTCGTCAGTCTCCTCGGTAGGCAAGGGTTGGGGAAGGGATGTCAATTCAAACCAGAGGGGACCGTGACATCAGTGCCTGCCCTGCGCCTTCCAAAGAGGCCTGACTCCTAGATGGCACAGGTCGCTGTATCCCTCCTGGCACCCCTGCCCCGCGCAGCTTACCTCAGCGGGGCTGCAGCTGCCCAGGTAGTTGTTGCCTAATCCTTCCCGCCGGAAATAGACTCCGCTGAGGTCTGCGACGAGTGGCGCCTCCAGGCCTGGCCCCTGGGGGCAGTGCCACAAGTACACATACCTGCCGTGACCAGTGGAGTCAGGAGTGGTGGGGACAGCGGCTCCGCCCCGCCCCCCACTCTGCTTCCGCCACCCCTCAGCTGCCCTGGGAAAGGCACCTCTTCCTCGGCTCCACAGGCAGCTTGGTGCCCTGCAGAGTGCCAGGCGGCCCCTTCCCGATACCAGCCAGCTCTGCAATTTGCCCGGACCAGGCCCCTGCTGCGTTGACCACTATGGCACATTCCACAGGCTGGTACTCCTGGCTGCAGTCCATCTTCACCTGCGGGCACCAGAGGGAGGGGAGGGAGGCTCCGGCCCATACAACGGCCACTGGGAGCAGTGCTTTACTTCCTGAGCCTCAGTTTACCCACCCTGGAAGTGGGCAGAAGGAAATCAAAATGAGTCATTGCCATTCTCACCCCCGCACTTTGGTAAAGAAGAAACCTAAGCTGGGCACTTACTTGGACTTCCTGGATCCTTTTCAGACTCACTTCCTCCCCACTGATGGTCTCCATGTGGGTAGATGAAGAAACGAAACCTACAGGAGAAAGAAAAGAAAACACGCCCCTGAGGCCTTGAAGAGGAAGGAGATGGGCGTTCCTCTGGTTTCACGAGGCAAGGAAGCTGGAGGCTGGGAGCGGCCCTTAGACCCTGAAGCACGGAGAGGGGAGCCAGATGAACCGGCCCCGAGCACAGGAGCGCTCAGCTCTTCCAGCAGATCACAAGTCTCGGAGAAACCTGGTCCGGAGCGAGAGGCAAGGTGCCCGGGGCCTCCCCGGCCCGCGCTCAGCCTGTGCGTGAAGGTGAGAGCCGGTCTAGGTCGGCGGCCCGGCTGGCAGAGGACACGGGCGGCGGGCACGGCGCCCAGACTCACGCGTTACCTCTCCTTGGCAGAAAAGGACCCCCATGGACCGGACCTTTCGCCGAAGCCCCTGGAGCAGACACCAGGGGTCAAACCAGCCCTCGTTCTCCAACCCTGTGAGGAGAAAGCAGGCTCGTGAAGCGGGGCCAGGACCCTCCTCTCCTGTTGTTCCTGTGCCCCGAACTCTTTAGGGCTCGTAAGCTGGGGAAGGTCACACTGGTCAACCAGAGTCAAATCCGCGGCAAGGCGGAGAGCCGGCACGGCCTGGGGGCGACACTCCGCCTGCACTTGGCTGCGGGGTGCCGGGTTTTCTAACCTGGGCCCTCACCCCTCGTCCCCTGGGCGGGCAAGCCTCACCGTAAGACGCCAGAGCCACTCCCTGTGTGTTTATCCAAGGAAACTTGTTCCGAAGTTGCTCTGGAGACATCAGACGAACTTTGGCTCCCTCCTGCCTGGAGAGACGCGTGGGTGTGTGTACATGTTTTGGAGAGGCTGAGGGCACAGGGCCAGAAGCGTGGCCCCCAGTTCCACCTCGTTCACGGCACTCCTCCTCCCTCAAGTCCCCATGGAACCTTGCTGCCTGGAAAAGACCCCGCTCCCAGCCAAAGCCCTTCAGCAGCTGACCTTTCCGATGCCCTAATCTCCCTTTGCCACACTTAACTCCTTGTCACCCCTAACTGCCCCATGCATGAACTTTGACAATTGTGGGCCACTTTGCTCCCTCCACGCCTCTGCCTGGGACGGCCTTCCTGTCCACCTCCTAGTATAGTCCTGTTGACCAGCACCATCGCCTCTGGGACACTGACGAACAAAGGCAGCGTCGTAGGCACTAGAAGGACACAGTCACAGGCCAGACTGCCTGGTTCAAATCCCAGTGCCACCACTGACTAGCGCCACGTGCCTCAGTTTCCCCACATGTAAGATGGGGATATTCTGATGAGTAAAGGAATAACTATTTGTAACGCGTTTAAGATGTGACCTGATGTCACCAATGAGACTCACGGACGTATCTGTTAAAGATGCTCACGCCTGACTGCTTATGAGACCCACTTAGGGCGGCACTGCCAAGTCTGGCCATGGCCTGTCTTTCACACGAGCCCCTCATCTGCTTGCATTTTTGTGGGTGGCTGATTCTGTGTCACAGCTGCAGGGTTTTGACTGTAACAAAGGCTGTCTGGCCTGCAAAGCCTTCAAGCTTTACTCTCTGGCTCTTAGAACACCTGCAGATTCGTGGGCCCCTCCCTGGAGGTCCTGACTTAGGAAGTGGGGCACGTCCTGGGTGGTTCTAATCTCCTGGCGATTTAGGAACCACGGTGGCGGCGCTGTCTGTCTGTTACAGCGGCAGCAGGGGCAGGGGTGGGCTGCCCGTGTCCGCCTAATAGACCAAGCTCCTAGAGAGCAGGGCCCGTCCCGTCAGCCCCATCAGCCCGGTGCCTAAAGTGAGTCAGGGCCCACCGCGCGCACGCGGCTGAGACGCAGCCTAGAGGCCGTGCCAGGCGCCCACCTCTGAACCTTCACGTTGTTTTCCATGGCCGCAGCCCCCTTCTCTGAAGCCAGGAAGAGGTACCCAGAGGGGTTGAACTGGAGGTCCAGGGGAGGTTCATCGACCACAGCCAAGTACTCCTGTGTGCAAAGAAAAGCTCTCTGAAGAAGCTGGAGTTCCCATTGTGGCGCAGCAGAAACGAATCTGACTAGTAGCCACGAGGTTGCAAGTTCAGACCCTGGCCTCGCTTAGTGGGTTAAGGATCCGGCGTTGCCATGAGCTGTGGTGTAGGCGGCAGATGTAGCTCAGATCTGGTGTTGCTGTGGCTGTGGTGTAGGGCAGCAGCTGTAGTTCTGATTCGACCCCTGGCCTGGGAACCTCCATATAATGTGGGTGCAGCCCTAAAACGCAAAATAAATAAATAAATAAACAAACAAACAAACAAAGAAAAGCTCCTTGGAAAAGCTGACTTCAAGAAAGGAGGGAGGGGAGTTCCTTTGTGGCTCAGTGGTTAATGAACCTGACTGGGATTCATGAGGTCGCAGGTTTGATCCCTGGCCTCTCTCAGTGGGTTAAGGATCTGGTGTTGCCGTGAGCTGTGCTGTAGGTCACAGACGCAGCTTGGATCCAGCATTGCTGTGGCTGTGGTGTAGGCCAGCAGCTGCAGCTCCGATTTGACCCCTTGACTGGGAACTTTCATGTGCCGTGAGTGGGGCCCTAAAAAGAAAAAAATAAGGCGGGGGGGCTTTCCTGGACTTCTTACCACAGCCCCGGGCTCGGGGCCCCAATCCTGGCAGAAGCCCTCTCCAGGCACCACCCCTGGGAAGAAAACCGGGGCTTTGCACTCCTGCTCCTTGTACCCGGCTGACTGGGGTCTCCCCTCTCTGGGCTAACGGAAGGGTCACCACCAACAACCCCATCTCATCACACGTACATTGATGTTCCGTAGAAATTCGGCCGAAAAGAGGGAGAGCTGGATGTTCTCAGGCAATGAGAACTGCTGACGAATCCCACCCACAGAAAGCACGGTGGAGGCCTGGGAATACTGTGGAGAGACAGGAGAAGGGGACGTGGGCCTTGGTACATGTGAGCAGAACCCCGTAGTGGCGGGGGAGGGACACACGCCCAAGGTTAAACGGGAGTCCTACTGGCCACTTTATAATAGAAGAAGGGTTGACATGGATAAGCCCACGTGTAAGTTAACCAGCAGCCCGATGACGATGAGGACGACAGTTATTAAAATCCTTATTAGCAGATGTACGTAGCCGAGAGGCTCAGTCATCTAAAAAGGGCTGGGCTCCATTGGGCAAAATGGTAACAGCCTGGATGTCCACAGCAGCAGATGGACATTTGCTCTCCTGATTGTGGAAAATAGAGGGATATGGTCAAAGGAGCAGGATTCGTGACTAGCTGGCAGGGGTAGGCAGGAGCCATCAAAGCGCAAAAACCTTGCGAGTAACACACCCTGCAAAGGGGCTGCGATAACTGTGTTAATTACAGCTTGACTGCAGGCCAGACCTGTGAGACTGCAAAGAGCCAACACTATGAAATTTGCTTTCCAAAGCAAAATCCCTGTTGTCCAGGTCTCTAATTTGAGGGAGGAGGAAACTGGGACTATTTCTCAACAAGGATCAAAGCCCAGTCCCTGCCCTTTGGACTGTCAAGGACGGAGGTCTTTCCTCCCCTCCCCTCCCCGCATCCCTTGAGTCCCTGGTGCCCCGCTCAGGACTCTGCCCCACCCCGGACCTCACCGTGTGGTCCCGCTCCACCACCAGCACCCGAATGGCACCTCGCCGCTTTTCCAACCTCTTCAGCCAATAGGCCACGGACAGGCCAAGGACCCCACCCCCCACAATCACCACATCTGCTTGTTCGGGGGGCAGGTGGCTGGTGTCGTACAGTGGATTCCAGGCCCCTCCAGGAAGGGCCGACTGGATCTTCTTCTTAATATTGGACACTCTCCCAGTCCAGTCTGTGGGACGCAGCTGAGGTCAAAGAGGGCCGAACGTCTCCTTTCCAGGAGGTGGGGGCAGTTAAAGAATGGGCAGAGGAAAAGGTGGGCTAAACTGACGCTGAGCTTTCAATCCTCATTGTCACACCTTCTCACAAGGTCCGCCCGCACCCAGCAGCACTCCAAGATTTGCTTCACGGTCTCCGAGCCAGAATCTCTCTTCCTTTGTGGGCCCAGCATAGCGAGATTCAGCTTAAAATTAACACTCTCTACTCTATCCCTAGGCTAGGCAACTCACACATATCTCTCATCTGAGCCCAGGTTCCTGGACCAATACGTCCTGGCAGCGCCCTCTGAAGCACAGACCCTCTGAGCGGCAGCTTATTCTGTCACCACCAATATGCCTACATTCATGTCCTGTCTGTTATCAAGTCTGATGACTTTGCCTCCTAAATACCTCCCCAGCCTGTCTCCCTTTTTCTTCATCTGTACCACCACCGCCCTAGACCAAACCACGATACTGTTTCTCTCAGTTGTTTCCACTCATTGCCCGCTTGCACAGATACAATGATCTTTTTCTAAACACTAATTTAATCACATGCCGCTTGCTTAAACCCTCCAGTGGCTTTCTTTCCATTACTCTAAGGATAAAAGTCCAAAACTTTCCATATGGCCCCTGAAGACACTGCACAATCTGGCTCTTGTTCTCGTCTTCCCTGCACACTCCAGCCCCAGCTCCTCATTCTTATCATAGGGGATCCACACAGGTGACCTCTCTGCTTTGAAACTCTGTGCTCACTTCTTTGCTCAGTTAATCCCTTGCTTCCTTTAGATCTCGGCCCAGTTATCATTTTCTCAGGAATGCCCCCTAGACTATGCCAAGTTTTCCTGTGACACTATCTCATACCTCTGAGAACGGCTCTTTTCCAGCATGCAACATACTTGCAACACTGCGTTTATCTGTGATTGCTTCATACTATATTCCACCTTCTTCACCGAAATAACCAGTCCAGCACAGTACCTGGTACATCCTAAGTGCTCAATAAATATTTTGAATACATGAATCCTTTTGACTTTCACACCTAACTCACAAATCTCCAAGTCTTTTGTCTCCAGTTCAAGTTCAGACTTTTCAGCAGCATGTGACTCTTGACTCGGACTTTTTTTTTAACCTCTCCAGACTGTATTTCATACTACTACTCAAACTCTGGATGGCCTTTGCTAATTCCTTGCACAAGAACAATATTTTTCTCCTCTAACCTTTGTTCTGTTCTCCAACACCTGGACATCATACCTTCCTTAAACAAGTAAACATCTTTCAAGGCTGACCTCGATTCACATCTGTTCCACGTACACTAGCCACTCCCCTGGCAGTGTAGGGTATAACTCTTAAGCTGGGTTTTCTCCAAACTTGAACTTGTCTATTGAAGTCTTTCCTTTCCAGCTACACTTCAGGCATCTCCAGAACATATACCGAATCCTCTCTTTCTCTTCTTTCCTCTTTCATGACTACAACACTAAGAAAAGAATCCTGCACACGAGCAGGACTTCATGCACTTCTGTGAAACTAATGAACCAGCCTGGCTGTTATTCTGGCGGTAAGCTCAGGCACAGAGCGAGCTGAGATTTGTCACCTGAGAAGTGCAACCTCTGGATCCATACACGTGTCCAGACTAAACAAGCTCTGGCAGGTAAGATTACCCCTTCTTCTGGCGACCCACTGTCTTCCCAGCGAGGTCCGGGATCCCATGTCCTGAAGGTCACATGGCTGGACATTGGGGGCACCCCAGAACCACGATACCCTCCGCTGTGCTCAACTTTACCCAGAGTGGAGCCTCCTCTGCGTGTGCCTAGCCCCCGGCTCAAGAGGCCCCGGCGCAGGCCGAGCCGCAGGGCCCTCCGAAGCATGGTCCTCCGGCGTCTGACGGCTGTGGGAGGGGTACCCTACACCGGTAAGGTCCCAGCCCGCCGTCACTGCTCAGCGCCACCTGCCGTTCATCGGGCGTGCCCATTGGCCGGCGGCTCCTCTTGGCCCCGCCCTTCCGCCCTATCGGCGGTCGACCCCTTCCGTGCCTCCCCGAGGGCCCCGCCCAGGCCCGCCCCCAACCCGCCATTGGCAAGCCTGGAGTCTACGTCATCCCGCGCGCCAGCCGGCGGAGCGGGGGAGGGACCCCGGCGGCGCCGAGCGGAAGTGCGGATGAGCCGGTTTCCGGGGCCGCTGGTGTGACGTGTCCCGAGTTTGGCGCAGCAGGAAGCGGCGGCGATCGCGGCCTGAGTTCCCGGCGGCGGCCCCGGCTCCTTTCCCGCTGCCGCCATGCTCGACTTCTTCACCATTTTCTCCAAAGGCGGGCTCGTGCTCTGGTGCTTCCAGGGCGTGAGCGACTCATGCACCGGGCCCGTTAACGCGTTGATTCGTTCCGTGTTGCTGCAGGTACCGCCCCCGCAGGATCAGAACTCCGGACTCATCTCCCGGACCCGGTCCATAGTCCCCCTCGACCGATCCCGCGCCTCCTTCCCACTCCCTCGGCCCACCTCAAACTGGCCACTCACTCGTAATCGGGACCCCACTTTTTTCTCCCGCCCTCATCAGACCATACCGCAACTTTGCGACGTCCCCTCCCCCTCCGCTTTCTGGGACTCTAGCCGGATTCCAGTCTGTTGAGACTTCCCATCTCAATAGACTCCGTTTGCCTCGAGCAGCTTGATTATCTGTTGTTTCGAAGGCTGAGTGAGATACCGGATAGAAAAAAGTCTTTTAGGAATTGTAGATACTGTACAGCTGCGATTGTTTATAGGGGAACTATTTGCCTTCCAGCCCGCACGTGTCCTTCCATGTCCCACCTCTTTTCCCCTGTCCCCAGCTTGGTGTCTCGTTTTCTCCCTGGTGGAATGATGGAGAGAAGTGCCCCCGCATCTTCTTGCCCTGGGGACAGGTTTGACTTTGGGGGAATGTCTAGTTCTTTCCTAAAGGTGATCCTAGAGGGGTCCAAGTCTGGATTTGGTGGGGATAGTCTGAACTCCAAGACATAACTCTTTTTCCAGGAAAGGGGAGGTAACAACTCCTTCACCCATGAGGCACTCACACTCAAGTATAAACTGGACAACCAGTTTGAGCTGGTGTTTGTGGTAAGTGGGGGTGTTTTAGAGGGGCAATAATTACCTTTGCAGTATAGTCCTGATTATTAAGAGGGCCCTGATTAATCGCACCCAGTGTATATGATGAAGTAACTGAGAAGACAGGGAGGGTGGAGGGGGAAAGGGAGGAAACTCTTGGGCCCAGTCAGAGAGCTTGGCTGCTCCTCTGGTCAGGGAAACCTGCCAGGTGGCCGAGCCAGTCTCTGGAGGCCTGGTTGGGTTGGCTTCCCTCTCTTCTGGCTGGCATGTAAGCAGATCTGTTGGCTCCGTTTCTTTCCCTAAACAGGTTGGTTTTCAGAAGATCCTAACACTGACATACGTAGACAAGTTGATAGATGATGTGCACCGGCTGTTTCGGGACAAGTACCGCACTGAGATCCAGCAGCAAAGTGCTTTAAGTCTATTGAATGGCACTTTTGATTTCCAAAATGACTTTCTGCGGCTCCTTCGGTGAGAGGCCTCCCCTCTCCAAAATCGATTTCTATAACTTGATGAGCTCTCTTCCTTCCTAAGGGTCGTAAATTGTGGATTGAGAGACATTCCTGGGAGAGTTCTCTGGTGGCCTAGCGGATTAAAGCTCCTGTGTTTCACCGCTGTGGGTTGGGTTGCTGCTGTGGCACAGGTTCAGTCCCTAGCCCTAGGAACTTGCACATGCCTCGGGTGTGGCAAAAAAGTAAAAAAAAAGAGAGAGAGAGAACCTGAAATAAATGTTGCATCTCTCATTAAGGCGGAAAAAAAAGCCTTTTCTGTGAGATCCTTGGTGGTCTAGTGGTTAGGATTCAGCACTTTCACCACCTCGGCCCGGGTTCAATCCCACGTCAAGCTGCTGCAAACTCAGCCAAAAACAAAAAACTCCTGAGCGTGTTGCCCAGTTTTGATTTTCCTCTTGGTGTGAGGCCCTTTCTCTCGATTCAGACCATTGTCTTTTCTCTTTAGTGAAGCAGAGGAGAGCAGTAAGATCCGTGCTCCCACTACCATGAAGAAATTTGAAGATTCTGAAAAGTCCAAGAAACCTGTGAGGTCCATGATTGAGACACGGGGTGAAAAGCCCAAGGAAAAAGCAAAGAACAGCAAAAAAAACAAGGGGGCCAAGAAAGAAGGTGCGTTTGAGACATCATGCCTTTGGATACCCAGGGCCATGAGAACTCGTTCAGATGGTGCTAGAGAGGTTCCCTCCCTTTCTTTGCCCTTGCTTGCCTCCCTCGATCGGGGGCCCGCCACCCTCACTGTGGTCTCCGGTCCCTGTGGTCCCCAGGGTGTTTGCTTCTACATGGTTTGTCCGTTTCGTTGGAATTTGGTTCTGTTTTTTCCCAATGAGTTCTCTCCTTGACAGGTTCTGATGGCGCTTTGGCTACCAGCAAAGCAGTCCCCACAGAAAAGTCAGGTGTTCCAGTGGGGCCTGAGAATGGGGTGGAACTTTCCAAAGAGGAACTGATCCGCAGGAAGCGAGAAGAGTTCATTCAGAAGCACGGGAGGGGTGTGGAGAAGTCGGGGTGAGCATTCTAGCTTTTGCCATAAGTGCTGTTACCTCAGCACGCTGGGGGCCAGGGGAGTCTCTGGCCTTTTCTTGGGTGGTGGTTTTCTCTCCTGCTTCTCCACCATAACCCTTTGTGCTATAACCCTTTGCAGCAAGTCCACAAAGTCAGATGCTCCCAAGGAGAAAGGCAAAAAAGCGCCCCGTGTGTGGGCACTGGGTGGCTCTGCTAACAAGGAAATCTTGGACTACAGCACTCCCACCACCAACGGAGCCCCCGAGGCAGCCCCACCCGAGGACATCAACTTGGTAAGAGGCAGCAGGGCCCAGAGTGAAGGGTACCATTAAGAAGAAATGGGGGAGGAAGTGGAGGTGAGGAGGGCGGTACCCTTGATTTCTTGGAGCAGCGGAGTGAGTTCCACGTGGAGCTTCCCAAGTCAAAGAGGTGGAACAGTGTAGACAGGGCGAATCCTGCCCCCCACCTCAGTCTTTAGTGTTCCTGATCCCACCTGCTTCCTTTCCCCGTACCCTTCAGATTCGAGGGACTGGGCCTGGAGGCCAGCTTCAGGATTTGGACTGCAGCAGCTCAGATGATGAAGGGGCCACTCAAAACCCCACCAAACCTAGGTAGGGGATTCCAGGTGGTGGTGGTGGTGGGTGTGACTTCAGAATCGATGAGACTTGACTGCTGCCTACTGGTTTTCTATACGTCTTATGATTTCCTGCAGCGCTGCCAAAGGGGCTTTGGGCGGCATGTTTGGTATGCTGAAGGGCCTTGTGGGTTCTAAGAGCTTGAGTCGAGAAGACATGGAGTCTGTGCTGGACAAGATGCGTGACCATCTCATTGGTGAGTGTGGAACAGGGGGACTTGTGTTTATGGGGAAGGGACGGTGTGGGGTGGAATGATGTCCAGTTTCTTGACTGTACCATGAGGGTCGTTCACTGCTGGCGTGGCACTCACACCACACCTGTCCCCTGTCTCCTCAGCTAAGAATGTGGCAGCGGACATTGCAGTCCAGCTCTGTGAATCTGTGGCCAAAAAGTTGGAAGGGAAGGTGATGGGGACCTTCAGCAGTAAGTACCTCCCTCGATCCAGAGTGCTTATTAGCAGGACACCACGGCCGCAGGAGGCTAGTGCATTGACCTCCGTTCTGAATAGGCTTATGAGTTCTGACAAGTTCCAGAGCTTCTTGATCTCTATTACATGACATAGAATTTAGGTGCTAATGATAGCTAAATTAGGATTAAATGAAGAGTTCCCATCGTGGCTCAGCAGGTTAAGAACCCGACATAGTATCCATGAGGATGAGGGTTTGATCCCTGGCCTCATTCAGTGGGCTGAGGATCTGGTGTTGCTGTGAGCTGTGGTGTAGGTCACAGGAGCAGCTCGGATCAGGAGTTACTGTGGCTGTGGTGTAGACCAGTGGCTATAGCTCAGATTTGACCTCTAGCCTGGGAACTTCCATATGCCACAGGTGTGGCCGTGGAAAGAATGAGTGGGTATTTGTGCTTATTTGACTGTCAGACGTGGTGTGGACTTCAGGGCGGGATCCTAGTTCCCTTGGCTCAGGAAGGTGCTGGGTGTTCTTGGAGCACATTACTTGGGCTTATGGCTATGTGCCCCCCTGCTTTCAGCGGTGACTTCCACAGTAAAGCAAGCTCTGCAGGAGTCCCTGGTGCAGATTCTGCAGCCACAGCGCCGTGTAGACATGCTGCGGGACATCATGGATGCCCAGCGTCGTCAGCGCCCTTATGTGGTCACTTTCTGTGGTGTTAACGGAGTGGGGAAGTCTACTAATCTTGCCAAGGTCAGTGCGGTTCCCCAGCCCTGCTGACATTGCTTCACTCTCTGTTCCTTGGTGACTCTGGCTCTAGGTGATGCTTTTCTTTGCCTTTTTTGCAGATTTCCTTCTGGCTGCTGGAGAATGGCTTCAGTGTCCTCATTGCTGCCTGTGATACATTTCGTGCCGGGGCCGTGGAGCAGCTGCGGACACACACCCGGCGCCTGAGTGCTCTGCACCCCCCAGAGAATCATGGCGGCCGCACCATGGTGCAGTTGTTTGAGAAGGGTTATGGCAAGGATGCTGCCGGCATTGCCATGGAAGCTATTGCCTTTGGTACAGTGCACAGCAAGTGGGAGGAGCTTGTCTGGGCCCTTTCTCCTTGGGTTCTCATGGAACTTGCCAAGGACCAGGATTACCCTCCCACCAACTTACTGTACCGTAATGGGGCAGGACTAGTAATGTGCCATGCTTGGCTTTGGGGTAATAGGTGTGGCTGCAGGCAGAGCTACTATATCTGAACCAAAGAAACATTTATTTGGTCACTTTTTTTCCACTGCCATCCTTTTCCTGAATGTGCATGATGGGCTGAGCACAGGAGACCTTTCCTCATACTACATTGTAACCTGGTTCAGAACCTAAGGAAATAAACAGACTTTTAAGATGGCCAGAGGAAGCTGGAAATAAGTATGAGTGACAGTCCAGGAGTTTTTTTTGAGTTGAGCATCTTTTTTCTTTCTAGCTCGTAACCAAGGCTTTGATGTGGTGCTGGTGGACACAGCTGGCCGAATGCAAGACAATGCCCCTCTGATGACGGCCCTGGCCAAGCTCATTACTGTCAACACGCCCGACTTGGTGCTGTTTGTCGGGGAGGCTTTAGTAGGCAATGAGGCTGTGGACCAGCTGGTAAGGGCTGCTGCTTTTTCCAGCCTCAGTTTTGGCCTTAGTTATGTCTTATACTTAACACCGTGTTTCTCCTTTCCAGGTCAAGTTCAACAGAGCCTTGGCTGACCATTCTATGGCTCAGACACCTCGGCTCATTGATGGCATTGTCCTTACCAAATTTGATACCATAGATGACAAGGTAAATAGGGACGGCATGGAGTGGGGCCGGGAGAGGTGAAACGGCCATCCTTCACAAGGGAATGGAGGTGCTAAGGCACACCGGTTGCTGAGGGAGTGAAAGGCCGTGGCCTGGAGTTGACTGGCTATCCCGTCCTCTGCTTCAGGTGGGAGCTGCTATTTCCATGACCTACATCACAAGCAAACCCATCGTCTTTGTGGGCACTGGCCAGACCTACTGTGACCTACGCAGTCTCAATGCCAAGGCTGTGGTGGCTGCCCTCATGAAGGCTTAATGTGGCTCTTGCTGAATACCAAAATCACAGCTTCCCCCAAAGCGCCCGACCCTGTATCGAGAATGTGCTTTAGAGTATGTGAGCAACTTGTCTTCAGTGTAGTTCAAAGGCAGAGTGAGGGGAGCCCTGGGGGCTTGCAGCCCCTGACCCCACTCCCCATTCAGCCCAGCCTCCATCTGCAAGGAGGGCCTAATCATGTTACAATCACTGCCCACTGCCCGCACGCCCCGGACCTCCCTGTTCCTACTCAGGCAACCCCTCCCTCTGCCTACAGACTCAGTCTTATGATGGCTTTGATCTGGTTAGAAGATCCATCACCAGAGCTTTGCTGAATAGTGTGGTCATGGGGCTGTCTGAGCAGAGTTCCCAGCTCCATTAGATGAAAAGACTTCCAGAGCCAGCTCTGGGTCTCAAGTGGCACCTCTCCCTAGGATATACAGCTTTCAGGTCCCTGGAACCAGGATGGCACCCCCAACACTGTGGCAGTGTATGGCCTGTCCTTAATTGCTGCTAATATGATAATGACCCCTGCCACCATTTCCCTGAAGCATCAGCTAGGCCAGAGTGATGTTACAGTGAAAGAGGAGTCCCCGCGTCCCTCAGGAATAGAGGGAGCCAAGCTGCAGTGCTCCATTGGGCTTCTCGGCCTCTTAAACCTCCTATTCCCAAATCAGATATAACTTTGCATGTTCCCCTTCCTGGAAGAAAACCAACTGTCAGAAGGGGATACACGTTGCCCCCTCCCCCTTCTTCATTCAGGCAGATCCTGGCTTCTCATCCTCCTCTCTCCACAGTGCCTGGTAGACAAGTGCTACGCTGAAGAATACAGACCTTGTTAAGACTTGTCCTGTAGCTTGGTATTACAGATGTGCTATTAGTGCAATAAGGTGAAGGCTGTCTGCCCAGAGAAATAATTTATATAAGAAAATAAATTTCATAAATAAATTGCCTCTTAGGTCTTGGAGTTATTTTATAGGGGAGTCAAAACTAAAACCCCACATCACACTCACTAGTTCTAGGGTTTATGGTAAGAAGGAAAGCAGCAGGAATTCAAAATGCTGAATCATTAGGTAAAAATTCGTGATTGTCTGGAGAATATCACCTTCCCCCAAGGTGAAAGAATAGTTTTAAAGTTTAAATGGAATTGTAAAAATTAGGCTTGTCAGTATGTTTGCATGGTAGGAATTTTCTAAAGTGACTCTAAAAGTAGAGCCGGGGCCCTTGGGAAGTAAATGAACAAGCTTTTAATACAGCTCAGTTATGTAAAATACTGTACACTGTAAAAGATCTAGAAAACTAGAGCTTCAAGTCATGTTTTAAAAAAGCCATTAAGCTTAATTGAAAAACCAAGTGTAGAGTACAAAACTGCAACAAGGGCCACGGCAGGTGGCATTTAGACCCCAAGTCCTTGCTGTGGATCTGCAGCCTCTCAGTGGAGGTGTCTCGTCGATCTGCTGTATGGACACAGGCACATCCAGCCTGGGGGTGGGGTGGGGGCTGCATATGGGTCCCATCATCACTTGAGTTTCCTTGAACTGGAACAGGCCGCAGAATACCAAGAACCAGCTGGTGTGAAGGATTAAGTTGGAACACCCCCCATTCTAACCCGAACCTTCACCCTCTGGGTTTTGGTACTTGGAGGAGCTTGCAAGTTCACTTGTTAGAAACTGTCCACAGTAGGCCCTTCCGCTTGGTCTACGGGTGGGGGTTCCTCCAGTCCTCTCATGTACTATGGTCTGTGGAGAGAAAGGAAAGGTAGAGAATAAGGTTTCATGAAACAAATTTATACATCTAAAGCTCCAGATATGTAAGTCAACCCTTCAGAAGACAAGCCACAGAGATACTAGGAATCTTGTAAGACGTGATAGGAAAATACAGAATTCTTCATAGGTAGGAGAGGTAAGTCATCACTCTCCAAGTCTTTTTTTTTTTTGCCTTTTATCTAGAGCCGCACCCGCGGCATATGGAGGTTCCCAGGCTAGGGGTCTAACAGGAGCTGCAGCTGCTGGCCTTCGCCACAGCAACGTGGGATCCGAGCTGCGTCTGCAACCTACACCACAACTCACGCAACGCCAGATCCTTAACCCACTGAGCAAGGCCAGGGATCGAACCCGCAACCTCATGGTTCTTAGTCGGATTCGTTAACCACTGAGCCATGAAGGGAACTCCGACTCTCCAAGTCTTAACTAAGTCCTGGGAAAACATTTTTGGCTGACAAATTGACAAACAGAACAAGAAATTGGGTACCTCTTATCTCACCGTGTGCTGTAGATGAGCCATTGAGCTGACCTTCTCTCCCCATCCCTGCCAGAGAGAACAGAGGTCAGTATCAGACATTAGACTGAAAAGCTCAAACTATTAATGGAAGGAAAAAGGCAACCAGCTAAAAGGAGATGAAAGCACGTGGTCTAAGAAGGATGACATTATTTAGTAATGAGCACTTTAGGCAGGAGGAGGTGGAGAGCATAACAGGCTAGTCTTGGCACCGTGGTATTAAATAACAGGGAAGCAGCGAGATCCCCGAGAGCACCAACATTCCTTGCAGACAAAACAAGTGTGTTTGCTGTCCCTAACTAGTCTAGAAGGCCAGGTTAGGGTTAAAAAATGACTCCAGCCCAGGATGGAAAGCAGCAGATGCAAGTGAGCAAATTCATCCAAGTCAAAGAGTGAGAAGTAGCAGACACTCCCTCAGTATAAAATGGCTGCACCATCTGATAGCCACATGTGGCTGTTCAGTTTTAAATGAAATTGAAAATTCTATTTCCCAGTCACACTAATCACATTTTAAATACTGAATGGCCATATGTGGCTTGTGGTTAATTACTGGAGAGTGAAGATTATAGAATATTTCTGTCACTGCAGAATATTCTACTGGACAACACTGGGATAGAAAATGCATTGGAAGTTCAAAACAGAGGACATGGAAAAAAAAAACAGTACTCAGAAATATCCAATTACACTGCTGTGGCTGTGGGGTAGGCCAGTAGCTGTAGCTCCGATTCAACCCCTAGCCTGAGAACTTCCATATGCCACAGGTTTGTCCCTAAAAAACAAAATAAATAAATAAATAAAAAGATAAAAAAAGAAAGGAAGAAACATCCAATTAGAGTATATAAGACATAGCACTCAAACACACAAATTGGTATTCCCTTCTTATAAAGCACTGTAGCAATATTTATCAACCACTAAAATGTTCACTGCCCTTTGACCCAGCAATTACACTGAGAAGCCATCCTAAGGAAATTACTGGCAAAAGGAAAAACTGTAGGAATGAATACATCATTCATTGCAACAGTGTTTACAACAGAAAAAAATAGAAATTGCCTAACATAGAATAATTAGGTTACTGTGACATCCATACTGGATTATAACAGTTTCTAAAAATACTGGTTATGAAGACTGTAGCCACGTGGGAAAATCAATGAATAAAAAAGAACCAGGGCTGTATGTATATTTCTTTTCAACCACGATTAAACGCATAGGGAAAAACTTAACTGGAAACACACCCAAACAACTCTTGTACTACATTAATGAGTTATAAAAGAATTATGTTCTTTCCCCATTACTTGATTTTTCTGAAATAAATGTACTAGGATCCTATGGAATCTTTTGAACCCAAGTGATTTTCACAATGCAAAAGCAAATACATAGCACAATGTCAGGCACACAGCAAAAGCTCAGGGTTAAAAAACAGCAGCAGCAAAGACTTTTGCCTTCTCATTGATATTTATCTACAGAGATTCAGAACATAACCAAGGATGGAAGATAAGCTTGCTTCATCTCAAAATGAAAAAACATTTTTAACCGAAAACTGCTCTGGCTAGATTTCAGATCACAGACTCAGCTGTTCACTCTAATATAAAGTCCCTTGACCATACTGAAAATCCTTGATTTTTAACAATTCACAATACCCTAATGAGTGATAACTTTGGGTAAAGCCACTCTGTTAGGAAACCTATGCTAATGAAAGAATCTGTGCTGCTCCAGGATACTTCTGATGATTTTTGTCAGGAAAAGATTGTTTGTATAGAAACAGCTGTCCAGCAGGCTTTTGTTCAACTTTAGCATCTTCCCTGGGTAGAAGATCTCAGAATGTAGATCAAAAGAAATATGTAGAGCTTGGTTATGTACTCCGTGCCCAGTGGAAAAATCTAATGAAAGTCCTGCAGGTGGGCCAAACAACAGAGAACCTGAAACGCTACAGGATAGCAGAAAACATATCCCCAAGAAAAGGTAGCAAACTGTTTTCACAAAAGAGATAAACTGAAAGATTTGTCTTTTCAAGGGTTTTTAAAAGTCTTCTGGAGAAAGGGTAAACCTGGTTTCCAGTGTTCAATTAAGGTGATGCCTTTTGTAAATCTTATTCCATTGAAACCCAGCCACGGGAGTTCCCTGGTGGCTCGGTGGGTTAAGGACCTGGTATTGTCACTGCTGTGGCTCAGGTCTGATATCTGGCCTAGGAACTTCTGAATATCAGGCATGGCCAAAACCACCTCCACCACCACCACCACCACCACCATTACCACCAAAAACCTAGCTGTGAATAATAAGAGCTTGTGGAATTTTGCAATACAGGAGAATTCCACTTGAAGCAATCTGATTCAGATAAGAAAGATGGGAGTGATTACTGGGTATAAGACAAGTTCTCCCTATATTAAATTACCTGTACTTCAACAGCCCCCCCCATACATTCAGATTGAGAATGAAAATGAATATTAACATATAACTTTTCAAGAACATATTCTACATTCAGCAGCAAAGTTTCTTTGGAACTGGGTGGTGAGTCAGAAGGCCATACCCTAGGGCTTTATTTATTCACACTGAAGTTTTAAAAAGCCTTCTCCAATTTAGCTACACCAAAAAGTTTTGCATTTTGGAGGGTGACTGAGAACCTGCCTGGAGCCATTAATAAACTGATCCTTTTATCCCCATTTGACTTCTGTGTTAGAACCTGGAGGTAAAATGTCAAGTGAGCAGTACCACCAAGCTCTGACTTTAACTCCAATTCCACCGTAACAGTTTCCAACTAACATTTTTAAAGCGGTTTGTTTTTCTGTTTATAAAGATACATGATCGTTGTAGAAAATACTAACACAGAAACAAAATATTAAAAAACCACATTAAATCCTACTGCATAGAGATAACCACAGTTAATTTAGTAAACTTCAATTCAGATCTCTCTCTCTTTTGTCTTTTTAGGGCCGTACCTGTGGCATATGGAAGTTCCCAGGCTAGGGGTCAAATCAGAGCTGCAGCCACTGGCCTATGCCACAGCCACAGCAATGCCAGATCCGAGCCGCAACTGCGACCTACACCACAACTCAAGGCAACGCCAGATCTTTAACCCACTAAGCGAGGCCAGGGATTGAATCTCATGTGTCCTCATGGGTGCTAGTCAGATTTGTTTCCACTGAGTCACAACGGGAACTCCCAGGCATTTCTCTATATAAGCACATACACACAAATAGAATATATCTACAACTCTGCATGCAAGGGACAGACCATGGTGGTGCTTCTTTCTTTCCTCTTTTTGGTCATGGCATGTGGAAGTTCCCAGGCCAGGGATGAAACCCACACCACAGCAATGACCTGCGCCACAGTAGCAATAATCCTGGATCCTTATTAACCCCCTTTGCCACAGGAAACTCCAATGGTGGCGTTTTACACCCTACTTTTTTCTTCACTTAAAATATTATGTCCCTGACCTCATTTTAGGCAGTAAAAGCATTTTTTCTTGTTACAGCTTCATTGTATTTCTTCAGTTAATAAATGGTATATTTATAGAATCCCCTATTTAATGGAACATTTTAAGATGCTTCCAATTTTTGCCATTATACACAACACCAATTACATTCCCACACCTGTATCTCTGTGCATTTGTGTCATGTATTTGTTCAATTGTCCAATTATCTCCTCAGGAAAAATATCTCCTAAGATAAACTGTATCAAATGAGATTTCTGGGTCAAAGGTTTTAAAATCTTGAACATACTTCAAATTTCCCCTTCAGAGAAGCTATATTAACTTTACCTTCCAACCAACACTACACAAATATATTCTCACAGCCTTAGCCAAAAGGAAGCTATCATTCTTTTCTCTTTTTTTGGCCTCACCCAATAACACATGGAAGTTCTAAGGCCAGGGACCCAAGTCACTGCAGTGATGCCAGATCCTTATCCCATTGCGCCACCAGGGAACTCCCTTTTCTATTTTGAAATCTAAATTTTAATTGCATTTCACTGATTAGTCTAATCTGTATTGTCTGTTTTTGGTCTTTTTAGAGCTGCACCTGCAGCATATGGAGCTTCCCCAGGCTAGGTGTCGAATCGGAGCTGTAGCCACCCACCTACGTATGCCACAGCCACAGCAATGTGGGATCCGAGCCACGCATCTGCGACCCACACCACAGCTCACAGCAATGCCGGATCCTTAACCCACTGAGTGAGGCCAGGGATCAAATCCACATCCTCATGGATACTATGCTGGGTTCTTAACCTACTGAGCCACAATGGGAACTCCTGGCTAGTCTACCCTGAAGACTGACGAGATCTCCTTCATGATCTGGTTAGGATTCTATTCCTCTTCTTGGTAATGACCTTACCCGCCACAATAGGTATGAGGTGTTGCTCCCTCACCCCGCTCAGTCTCCCAATGCATCTTACCTAATCTTCCCCTCGTGGAGATCTCACATGTCAGCCGCCTGAAATATTCTGGAAGGTCAGCATATTCATTTCCATAGGAGATGACCTTGATCCCTTTGTCCAGCATGTTTTCTCGAAGCTTCTTGAACTCATCCACATCTCCTCTCCGAACCAGCATGAAATGTTCTAAGTCAGATTTATGCTTGACAGCCTCGAGAAAAAGGGCTTGGAAAGTGGTGTCATCCACCGTCCAGCCGCAACCGAGGAAAAGGAATGACTTGTTTTCATAGAGTTTCTGAATCTCTCTCTTATAGGAAAAGAAACAATATATTAATGACACCACGAAGACCTGTCTGAAACAAAAAGGTCAACAGGGTCATAACTGCTACATTTCACAGACTGTGATGACCAATTAAGTAATTTAAGGAAGCAGATCCGTCCCATGAAGGAGTCTGGTGTCTTCACTGTTTAGTACCATAAAACTCTGAGACCTTCTCTCTACCTGGCATTCTCCTGCAGGCTCTCTACTCAGGGTGTGCCTGGTCTGTGGCCTTACGGTGTTTTTGTTCTATGTGCCTAGAGGTCATAACACAATAAGCTGTATCAATATATCTTATTTTTACCATTTTCTGAACCCTATCTGCCTTTTTTGCTTTACAGACTGAGCCATGGATCACCCAAGAAGATAATTCCATCACCAGGTTCGTCCAAAGAAGGCCTGACACTTAAAACATCAATATATATGTGCATATACATTTATATACATAAATAAACTATATGCATTCACATATACATACTTACATAAATAAACATAAAAACATTAGAAATGATTTTGCTTAAGGGATGACGCAATGTCAGTGACAGACGCAGTAATAACTGTTATCTGGTTAAGTCCCTTATGTTTTAGAAAACATCACATTTTCCTTTTTCACAAAGAAAACCTCCATTTTATCACCCTTTCCAACTTTTTTCAGTTCTTTCCACTGAGCAATATATATTGGTAATTTAATCTAAGCCCATTACCATTTATGCAAAATCTCTTTAGAACGCATGCTCTAGTACTGATTGGTCAGTGAAAAGCTGCATAAATTAGTTTTGGCACAGAGAAGGTTATTAATACTATAATGTACCAAATGATGAACAAGGGAAGTGATGTATTCTTTTTTTTGGCCACACCCATGGCGTGTGGAAGTTCTGGGGCTAGGGATCAAATCTGTATCACAGCTGCGATCTGAGCTACAGCAGTGACAATGCTGGATCCTTAATCCACTAAGCCACCAGGGAACTCCAGTAACTCATTCTTTGCATGTGAAGATGATGCCAACGACGAGTGCCATCTGCTGGCTGTCAATCAAGAACAAAGTAAAAGCCCAGGGCTTGACACTCCAACGTCTCCTAAGATGGCACACACACTCACAAACTAAGAACCACAGGAAGGAATGTGTGACCTTCCACTCGTAACTAATGAAAAGGCACTGCTATCCCTGGGAGACCAATGGCGTATGTGAGGTTTCCCAAGAAGGCTCTCCCGAGAGCAGCAAGGTCAGCAGCACTCACCATAACTTCAGTGTTCCTGAGCACATTCTGATACCCAGCCGGATGAAGGACGATGCCACTAGGGTTGGTGTAGACCCCATGGATGTGTAAGACGCTCAGCTTCCTCTTCTCCTGAGCCCACTCCAGGACCTGCACAACACAAACAGAGCTCAACCAGGCATGCAGCACTCAGCACTTGCTTCAAAGTCCCAACGGCCAGAGGATGTGCTGAGGACTAGGTCTGTGTCAAAACTCTCCAGCTTCAGGATAGCATAGGGTAAGAATGTGGTCACCTGATGGGGCGCCAGTTTCCATTTCGGGCACGACTCAAGACTCATGGCAGCAAGCCTGGTGATTTCTCTTTGAAAGCAACAGTCAAAAATTAGAATTTGTCATCATGTGTAAAAACAGTAGGGGCTCTTACCACTGGTGAACATACATGACAGCTGTGGATGATCTTGTTTCGGTAATGGTCCCCAAGATGTCAAGCCTCTTTGTACCCACGCTCTGGGCTAGTCCCTTTCACACTTACTCCATGCTTGGCCATTGGGGCATTAGCAAACATGACATGAGCAGAAGTTTGGAAAATGTTTGGCGCCACAAGTCTTAGTTCTCTTTTGCTGCTTTTGTAACCCAACTACTGTATGAAGAAGCCCGATGGCCTGCTGGAGATGCATGGCCCAGCCAACTGCCTGCACCAAGAGACACACATGCAAGCAAGGCCATTCTACACTACCCAGTCTGGCCACCAGAGGATGGCAGCCATGTGGGTAACCTGCAAACCAAGAGAACTGCCCAGGTGAGCTGATGAGCTCAACTCAAGTACCAAGTTCACAGTATCACTGGGAAATAAAATATTTTAAACCCCAAAGTTTTCAGGGTGGTTTCTTGGGCAGCAACTGATAAGCAATAAAAGAATTACTTCAGTCACTTTTGAGTTACTTGGAAAGCCAGCAATGAAGAACAATTTACATGACAATGACAATAAGGGCCAAGTGGATTCCATGGCTCAACTTTCCTTCCCAAGGACTTGAGACAGCATACATTCATATTTGTAATATTACAGGGAAATAAGGTACAGATTAGGAAAAAACCAGTTAAGAGGCACAGAGATATAGAATTAAGAGTATTACTAGGCTCCATTCTATCAGTCAATGGCTTTAACCCTTAGCCTTCACTATTGCGCCTAATGTGGTCTAAAACACAAAGCACACCTCAAAGCTCCTGGATAAAAACAAGAAGGCAAAGTTCAAGTCTGATAGATATCTGTAACTTTAAAAAGGCCCATTATGCTTCTGATGCTGATCAAAATCTTTGGAGATTATATCAGAAACTGCATGGAAACTGTTGCAACCCATTCATTTTGGAATTTCAATCACTGATTAATTCAGAACAAATTTTACTGAGTGCCTACTAGGTACCAAGTACTAACTCAGACATCAGGGTAAAAAGGGCTGACAAAGGCTCCTATCCAAGTGGAATTGCTATCCGTGTGGGATAAGCAGCCAGAAAACAAACAAACCAAGATAAAAATGGAAACTTATGGCAAGTGCTTCATTGGAGGAAACGCACCAAACAAAAGGATGGATCCTTTCTTCAGGAGGGTCAGAAAAGGCTCTCAGAGGAGGTGATATTTAAGTGGAGACTTATAGGTGGGGAGGAGCTGGTCATACAAAGCATGGGGGCAGCAGGTGGAAAACACTCCAGCCAGAGAAAACCAGTTTTCACAGCACCACTTTTCTAAATTGGATTTCCGTTTACTGCCTGACTTCAAGGTCAGCAAAATCGCAAGACTGGTGCTATAGCTACCACTCTGGCAGAGGCAGTACTGTGCCGACCAGGGCCAGTGGGTGGACTCATTTGCTTCTTCAAACTCTACTTAGCTGGCCTCTAAGTTGGACACCAAGGCAGGTTCCCAAGAATAACAAAGTATAGAAGGAAAATTACAAAAGCTATAGGGCAGGATAAATGAGAAAAAAACCAGGATAACTGGTTTTATTTTTGTTTTTCCTTCCTTCTTCAATCATATGTCTCTGATATCTTCTCATGACAGTGAAAACATTTTCCTTTTTATGGCTTCAGTGGAGTTCGTCAATTAGGTGGTGTTTCCTAGAGAATCTACTGGTACTAGATTTCAAATTACAAACTCTAGTGATCATTATAATAAAGCCACCTCTTGTTGGGTGGCACAGGCCAAAATCTATTATTCTGTATTATGGCAGATGGCTTAGGTGCAGTATGGGCTACACTAAAAAAAAAAAAAAAAAAATCTGCTGAGGTGTCCACCGAATACTAACCTCCAACCGTCACCTGACCTGAAACTTACTCTTCACACATCATAAAGTAGTTTTCGTACATTTTCAACAGACACCGTGAAGAATATATCCTAATAGAGAACGCTTTTTTTTCTTCTCTTTTTAGGGCCACACATGTGGCATATGGAAATTCCCAGACTAGGAGTTGAATTGCAGCTGCAGCTGCTGGCCACAGTCACAGCCACACCAGATCCAAGCCACATCTGCAACCTACACTGCAGCTTGCTGAGCCACAGTGGGAACTCCCCAACAGAGAACTTTAATACTGTACTCATATGACACTATCAAGTGTTAACAATTTAAATCTTACAGTTCAAAGAGCTTCCTATGTTCTTGCTTTAAAATTGTGTGAGGAAGTTCCCATTGTGGCTCAGCGGGTTATGAACCCGGCTAGCATCCATGAGGACGTGGGTTAGATCCCTGGCCTCGCTCAGTGGGTTAAGGATCCAGAGTTGCTGCGAGCTGCAGTGTGTAGGTCGCAAACGCAGCTCTGACCTGCGTAGCTATGGCTATGGCCAGCCTACGTCACTATGGCTATGGCTGGCAGCTGCAGCTCCAATTCCACCATTAGCCTGGGAATTTCCATATGCCCTAAAAAAAAAAAAAAAGGACAAAAGAAATTGTGTGAAATTGTCAAAGCTCATAGGACTGAACACTTTTAAGATCTGTGCTTTTTAATGTATGTTGATTTTATCTCAAAAGCCAAAAAGAACAAAAGTCCAACCAGGGATAAAAGTCTCCCTTTCTACTTCCCTGCGAACATCAGCACCAGACACTACCTGAACCAGAAAACAGTGTTTCTGATAAGGATACCATCTGCTGGCCTGAAGAAGTGATCAGCTAATCCCTTACTTTTTACCTTCTTCTCATCAGTGAGGTCAAGGGATTCAAGTTGTTTTCCCTGGTCTGCTGCGTACAGTTCCAGGAGATTGTCAAAATTTGTAGTTAATACGAGGGCTCCATTTTCCATCAGGTGGAGAACCGACTGAAGTAGCTGTTTTCCAGAATCTTCCATCTTTGACTCCAAGTCATCAAATACTTCATACAAACAGTCCTTGAAAAATGTGGATCGAACATTACTAGTTCGCTGGGGAGGGATGTGAAAGAGAAAAGTTATATTAATCCCAGGTGTTGTGGTATCATCTGTTTTCATTACAGGAACAGCAACTTTTTGAAGAGTACTTTGCACATCAAGGAAAAACACTGTCTCCCTGCCAGGGTTATAATAAGGAAAATAGGAAGATATATATGCCAAGTGCTAGCACGACTCTTAACACATGGCAAGCGATCCATACTATTACATTACATGCAAAGAAGCATAACCTCTCTAAATAGGCACTTTAACTGAAGGAAGCAAATGGGCACGGCTAGAAGAGGCGGCGGCCACTACTAGGCCTAAAGGAAAACGGGGGTAGAAAGCACAGCACCAACCGCCCTTTAAGCAAGCTACAGGTAAGGCAACACCTTCTATTAAACTTCCCTTATCTAGGGAATAACCAGTAAAGATGGCTCTAAATGAGGTCTAACATATCCTTTTCTAATCCTCGGTGCTTTTTACAGATGCTGACGATTCAGGAAAAACTGCTTACCTTTCCCTGTTTTTTTCCCTGGTATAATTCAGCAACTGTTTACGAGGCTGCTAAGAAGAATACTTAGTATATGATAAACATTACCAAAAATCTGCATTTTGCAACTATTCAAATACCAAACACTAATTAGCTCTGAACAGACTCCCTATTTCTTTTTTTCTTTTTTTGGTCTTTTCGCCTTTTCTAGGGCCACACTGGCAGCATATGGAGGTTCCCAGGCTAGGGGTCTAATCGGAGCTGTAGCTGCCAGCCTACGCCATGGCCAGAGCAATGCGGGATCTGAGCCACGTCTGCAACCTACACCACAGCTCACGGCAACGCCAGATCCTTAACGCACTGAGCAAGGCCAGGGATCGAACCTGCAACCTCATGGTTCCTAGTCGGATTCGATACATGTCACTGAGCCATGACAGCAACTCCCCAGACTCCCTATTTCTTAACATATGGTGCATTTTAATAACTGCTTCCCCAGCTTTGTTTTGAACACATGCAAATATTTCTGAGGACTAATGAGGAGACATAATATCAATTTCAAGTGGGAAGTTGGCTTTCTAACTTAAAAGACAAGGTGACCCCTGGGTCAAAAGGAATTTGGGAAAGTAAAAGCATAATATGCTTTAACAAATATCTGATCTCTATCCTACTCCGGCATACCATTCCAAAAAATAATAGCAAAGCAAGAATTAGTTCTTAAGGCTCCAATATTCCCTTTCAAACTACAAGTAACTGCAACTAGCTGCTAAACGGCAGACCAGCAATAATCCTTCCATTATTCCTCAAAGTAGTCTCCCTAACCTCCCGGTTTCACTTTTATCTTTCTAATAGCACAATGCTCTGATAAAGATCTGTTTGCACGGAACTATGTAAGCACATTCATAAAACACTTCGATCTGCCAAATTTTATTTTTCAAAATATTTTATAAAATTACCAATTTTTAAATTACATCTTCCAAATAAATGGTGAGTTATTTTCACAGGAGAAAAATTAGAGCACAGAGGTGAGAGAGTGAAACCCCCAGCTAGTGATGACACACCCAGAAGTTTCTCTGGTTCTGTCAATCACTGCTCTACGCCACATCTACCACGGCACCCTGTTGTCAGTGGGCTCACTAGATGGTACAGCCCACAATTTATGTGGCTAAAAATGTGGGTCATGTTTTTCAACTTTTGTCCATTCTCATTACATTATGGCATAAGTTATTCCATCACAAATTTGCAGTCCATAGGCAACTACTTCGGGACTCTAACACTTAAACCAGAATGAACAATCTGATTAGAAATAAACAGTGAAGGGAGTTCCCGTTGTGGCGCAGTGGTTAACGAATCTGACTAGGAACCATGAGGTTGCGGGTTCAATCCCTGGCTTTGCTCAGTGGGTTAATGATCTGGCGTTGCCATGAGTTGTGGTGTACGTGGTAGACACAGTTCCAATTAGACTCCTAACTCCACATGCCGAGGGTGCGGCCCTAAAATGACAAAAGACAAAAAAAAAAAAAAGAAAAAGAAATAAACAGTGAAGAATTTACCACTCCGGTAATTGAATTTCACTACACAGAAGAATCAGCCACTATTGAATGCCAAGTACTTTTCCTAGATTTGTTATGAAAAATACGGTGCTCCTTTAATGTCTATCAAAATTACAATCCACTTACTCTACAATCCTGCAATCTCATTTCTGGGAATATATCCCACAGATGTAATTGCCAACAAATGAAATGACACATGCAAAATTATCACTGCTCTGTTGCTTGTGACAGTAGAAGACTGGAAACAAGCCAAATATCCATATACAAGAAACTGGCATGGAAAGATCTCCAGGGTACACTGTTAAGTGAACAAACAAGTGCACATCAGTATGTTTAAAATACCTTTTTTTTAGGGCCACATCCACGGTATATGGAGGTCCCAATCCCAGTGAGGGGCTGAATGGGAGCTATAGCCCCACTGGCCTACGCCACAGCCACAGCAATGCCAGATCTGAGCCGCGTCTTCAACCTATGCCACAGTTCATGGCAATGCCAGATCCTTAACCTACTGAGTGAGGCCAGGGATTGAACCCACGTCCTCATGGATGCTAGTCAGATTCACTTCTGCTGAGCCACAATGGGAACTCCTCAGTATGTTTAGAGTGATACCTGTTGACAAGGGCATGGAGGCTGTGAGATGAGAATAAATATAATCCTATTTACTTGTTTTTATAGAAATGAACACTTGGGAGTTCCCGTGTGGCTCAGCAGGTTAAGAATCTGACTAGTATCCATGAGGACGCAGGTTCGATACCTGGCCTTGCTCAGTGGGTTACAAGCTCTGGCGTTACCACGAGCTGCAATGTAGCTTGCAGATGTGGCTCTGATCTGGTGTGGCTGTGGCTGGTAGCTGTAGCTCCAATTCGACTCCTAGCCTGGAAACTTCCAGATACTGTGAGTGTGACCCTAAAAAGACAAAAGAATAAAAAGAAGAAGAAAAAAAAGAAATGAACACTAGAGGGATACTCAAAAAGAGTGTTGATTGTTGGGGGGTAAGTCTGGGGACAGGAGACAGACAAAGCCATTGGGGGGCGGGTGGTGAGATGTTTCAATGTATATAAACCTTTTGCATCATTCTGATTTCTGCAAAGTGTGTAAACAGTACCCATTGAAAAAGCAAAATTACGTTTAAAGTTAAAGAATGTGGTGATTTTAAGAACTTCTTCATTGTCTTTTATAGTTTCATTTTGTACTCAGATTCATACACACATGGTTATTAAACACCGGCATTATCCAGTACCAGTTTAATCATTACGCACACAGATTAAACCACCTGGGTACACAATCAGGTAAGCACAGGTGTGGAATATATTTCCTTGCTTCTAAGAAAAGAAATACAAAAGGTTAAAGTTTGGAAATAAATGTCATGAGTCAATTATTTTAGCTAACTATCTTTGGGTCCTATGTCTCTCAGTAATTACCTTTTGCGTACCAACACAGAGAGGAAGGAAAGTGCCTTTTGCAGCTGCCTCAATTTCCTCAGACTTAAAATGAATTTTTTCTCTCTTGAGACAGATGGACTTAGAACTAAATTTCCCATCAGTGGCCCCTCTAAGCAAAGACAAAGGAATGAAAACAGACAAGGAGGTTCCATGGTCAAAAGGAAATGCCAAACTCCCACACAAATTTATGGATGGTTTCTCATTCATTTCAAACAGTGAACTGAATCCAATGTTGCCTCATTTCCTCCTGCCCTGTAACTCTCATCCTTCCGATCCCAGACACAGTAAAAACAACGACAAAACTTGGACTCATTTTCACCAAGGTTGTTAACATTTACAGTGCATTTACTATGTGCTGTACAAGTCACATACATTTTCACCCTTATTTTTCCCGTGGGATAAGTGGCATTATCCCAGTTTTACAGGTGCAAAAATAGAGGCTGAATTGCTCAGGGTCCCGGTATTTTTTTGTTGCCACAAAACCACAGAAGATATGTATAATTCAGTGAAGCAGTATTTTTCTTGTTGCCACAGTAAAAATTATTAACTGTATGAAATGCTGACCCTTGTGTACATGTCCTTTTACTATTCTGTGTAAAGATGAAACAAAATATGTACAAAACACTTCTGCTGCAGACTGGAGTCTGATGTAAGGTCTTGAGGCAAGAGACCCGTGCAATTATTTGAGGTTTAAGCCGAACTAGCTACCTTTTTTCATCACTCATATTTTTACTTGAAAGGATGACTGGCAGACAAACCATGATTATCAGATTTGAATATTCTTGGCATTTTTGCAAAAATAAATGAAGTGAGCCTGTCACTTCAAAGAAAAACTACTGATGACTGGTGCCACTGCTGCCAATGATAAAAGCTGAGCTGCTGCCAACGATAAAAGCTGAGCTTTCAAGCAAAAATCAGAATTTTAGGAAACTTGTATCTGCCACCTTGAGTTTGACAGCTTCCAAATACCTCTGTGAGGAGGCTGGTGGTGACTGCAGTTTTTTGGATGGTGCAATGAAATGTGTCAAATTCTAGAAGATATGTATAATCCAGCGAAGCAGTATTTTTTTGTTGCCACAATGTGCAAGATGGATCATGGGTCTTAATGCAACAGAGTAAGGGAAGTTCAGATTCTATACTACCATTAACCTGGATATGATCTGATTTCAGATTCCGTATGGCTATTAATTGCTAGGAATTTACTGAATTTTTGGTATAGTATCAATAAGGAAAATCTACAGTTACCCAAAAAGAGTATTAAAAATATTTTTCTCTTTTCCAAGCATGTACCTGTGAGACCTGATTTTTTTCATACACTTAAACCAAAACAGTGCAAACACATCAAAATGACTATATAAAGCAGATTAAGAGAAACCATTTTCTATTCAGCTAGACATTAAAGACACTTGCAAAATGTGAAACAATACTACTCTTCTCACTTGTTTTGTTTTGGAAAATACAGTTGCTTTTCACAAACATGTTATTTATGTTAACATGTAATAGGGTTTATTATTATTTTAAATGAATTTAACATTTTAAAAATTCCTCACTTTTAATTTTTAATACAGTGAATGGACAAAACCCCCATAAACAAAAACTGTTTGAGATTCTCAATAATTTCTAGGAGTATAAAGGGGTCTTGAGACCAAAGTTTGATAACTGTTACTCTATTGGAACTGACACTAATCCACAACTATACTTTAAGGTTAATAATAAATTTTCATCCAAAGAAAATTAATGACTCTGGTTTGATATAACTGGCTAGTATGCGTTTATTGACACTGACTTTAAGTCATCTCATTACTCTCAATCATAACTGATCCAACTAGCAAAGTCATGTTTTCTATTCTCAGACCATTTCAACAGATGAGCAAAAGCTCCAGCCAAGGAACGTGGCTGGGCCGGGCACCACCGCAGGTTCCAGCTTGAAGGAGGGCTTTTTTGTTCAAAGAGGAGCCTGCCTGGACTAACATAGCACACTTTTCCCTCGTGAGCTCTTTTTCTTTTCTTTTTTTCAGAAAGACAAGATTTTTATTAATTAACTGGCTGTCACCCTTCTTTAAAACTTTTTCCTTACATTTTTGGGGCTGTATACCCCCCTTTTTTTTCCTTCCTGCCTTTTTAGGGCTGCACCCATGGCACATGGAGGTTCCCACGGCAGGGGCTGAGTCAGAGCTCTAGTTGACGGCCTATACCACAGCCACAGCAATGCCAGATCCAAGCCACATCTATAACCTATACTGCAGCTTGTGGCAACGCCAAATCCTTACCTCACCAAGTGAGGCCAGGAAAGAACCTACATTCTCATGGATACTAGTCAGGTTCTTAACCCACTAATCCACAGTGGGAACTCCCTGGGCTGTATGCTCTTTAATTACCTTCTTATATGACAACAATTTTGTATTTTTTCTGGACATTAAAAAAAGATGTATGCTTTCTTTCCTCTTTTCTCTCAAGTGTACTTATCAGATATTAACACTGCTACTCTCACTTTCTATCGATTACTTACTGTTTGACTCATATACCCTCCCCATCCTTTTACCTTTATTTTTAACAGTTTTACTGAGATATAACTCATATAACATACGATTCATCTATTTAAAGTGCACAATTCAATGGTTATTTGTAGACCCACAGATACATGCAACTGTTACCACAGTCAATTTTAGAACACTTTCATCATCTTCCAAAAAGAAATTTTGTACCCTTTAACTAAAACCCTCCTGTCCTCCAGCCCTGCTCCAGTCCTAGGCAACTACTCAACTACTTTCCAGCTCTAACAGATTTTCCTATTCTGGACATTTCGCATGAATGGAATAGCCCAAATTGTGTTCTTTTGTGACTGGCTTCCACTCAGCACAATGTTTTAAAGGTTCATGCTGCAGCATCTATCAGTACTTAATTCCTTTTTATTGGCAAGTAATATTCCAATGAGTGAATGTGTCACCTTTTGTTTATCTATTTGGCAGGTGATGGGCATCCATATATTTATATCATTTGTCTATTATGAATAATGCTATAAACATCTGCTTATGTTTTTGTATGGACATAAGCGTTCATTTCTCTTGGGTATACATATATCTCTGCAAATGGAATTGTTGGGTCATGTGATGTCTACATATTTGTTTGAGACATGGTCAGACTATTTTCCACTTTGTCTGCACCATTTCACAATCCTAGCAATGTTATGAGGGCTCCAGTTTCTCCACAGCCTTGCCAATACTTATTATCCGACTTTTTGATTCTAGCCCTCCTAGTAGGTGTGAAGTGGTATTCCACGTGGTTTTTCATTTGCATTTTTCTAATGACTAATGATCTCAAGTATCTTTTCACGTGCTTATTGGCCATTTGTATATCTTCCTCAAAAAGATGTCTATTCAAACCTTTTATCATTTTAAAATTGGAATGTTTTAGAATTCTTGCTGTGACACAAGTGGATCAGCAGCATCTTGGGAGCATTGGGATGCAGGTTTGATCCCCAGCCCAGCACAGTGGGTTAAGGATACTGCAATGCCACAGCTGTGGCTTAGGTCACAACCGCAGCTCAGATCTGACTCCTGGCCTGAGAACTCTATATGCCATGGGGCGGTCAAAAAAGAAAAAAAAATCGGGTGATTTGAAATGCTAGAGAGGGTGAGAAAAAAAGGGGAACCTTTGTATACTGATAATGGGAATGTAAATTGATGCAACCACTATGGAAAACAGTATGGAGGTTCCTTAAAAATCTAGTTACCATATGATCCAGCAAGCCCACTCCTAGGCATATATCTAGAGAAAATTTGAATTCAAAAGATACATATAACCTAATGTTTATAGCAGCACTATTTACAATAGCCAAGACATGGAAGCAATCTAAATGTTAACAGATGAATGGATAATGAAGATGTATGCACACTCTCTCACGCACACACACACACGGGAGTATTACTCAGCCATAAAGAATGAAATAATACCATCAGCACCAACACAGATGGACCTAGAGATTATTACAATAAATGAAGTAAGACAGAGAGAAAAATGTCATATCATTTATATGTGGAATCTAAAATGACGCAGATGAACTTTTCTACAAAACAGAGATGAACAGACATAGAAAACAAACTTATTGTTATTAAAGTGGAAGGGGTAGAGGATAAATTAGGAGCTTTGGATTAACATACATATACTACTATGTATAAAACAGATAAACCACAAGGTCCTACTGTTTAGCACAGGGAACTATATACAGTATCTTATAATAAACTATAGTAGAAAAGAATATGAAAGAATTATATATATATATATATATCCAAATCTCTCTGCTGAACACCAGTAACTAACACAACATTATACATCAATTATATGCTAATAAAAAATTAGATAAAAAATAAGTTCCCATCGAGGCATAGTGTAAACGAATCCGACTAGGAACCATCAAGTTGTGGGTTCAATCCCTGGCCTCGCTCAGTGGGTTAAGGATCTGGTGTTGCTGTGAGCTGTTGTGTAGGTTGCAGATGTGGCTCGGATCCGATGTTGCTGTGGCTGGGGTGTAGGCTGGCAGCTGTAGCTCTGATTGGACCCCTGGCCTGGGAACCTCCATATGCTGCAGGTGTGGCCCTAAAAAGCAAAAAACCAAAAAAAAAAAAAAAAAAAACCCCAATAAAATTAGATGTTGTTTGCAGTTTTATTAAGTTGTAATATAGTCCTTTATAATTCTGGATAGTACAACCTTATCAGATACATGAACTGTTAATATCTTCTCCCATTCTGGAGGCTGTCTTCTCACTGTCCTGGTAGTGCTCTGTGAGCCCAACAGATTTTACGACTTGGGTGATGCGTACTTTATCTTTTTCTTTCTTTTTCTTGTGTTTTTGGTTAAAAAAACTACTGCCGGATCCAAGTTCATGAACTTTAAGCTTAATGTTTTCCTCTAAGAGTTTTCTATTTAGGTCTTTAATCTACTGAGTTAATTTTTTGTATATGAGTTGGAATTCCCATGAACTCTTTAAAGTCTACTAATTTTTTATGCTGTATCCCAATTAAGCACAAGGAAATGAAAAGAGGAAGTAAGAGGCCCTAAGTTTCTGAATGAGTCATGAACTAGGAGGGAATTCCTCTTAAATGCCTTTTAGGCCAGCTCTTGATGACACTTCTTTCCTATAGGCCCTAGAGCATAGGGGGAAAAAGTTAACACTGATAATTAATTTTTTTTCATTTTTAAAAGTTTTGTTGAATTATATAGTTGATTTACAATGTTGTAACAATAACTGACTTTTTAAGGAGAAAAAGTTACATGTTTTTCAAGGTGCATTTAACTTACTCAGATTTAAAACATGTCTTGACTACTCTGTTATTTCCAAATATATCTTAAGTGAATCCAGATTTTGAAGACACTATTATTTTTATTTTCTTTGTCTTTTTAGGGCCGTACCTGAGGCATATGGAGGTTCCCAAGCTAGGGGGTCTAATCAGAGCTGTAGCCGCCGGCCTATGCCAGAGCCACAACAATGCCAGATCTGAGCTGTGTGTGCAACCTACACCAGAGCGCACGGCAACACCAGATCCTTGACCTGCTGAGCGAGGCCAGGGATCGAACCCGCAGCCTCATGGCTCCTAGTCAGATTCGTTTCCACTGCACCACGATGGGAAGTCCTGAAGACACTTTTAAAACAGAGCAAGACAAGGAGGCCCTTAAATCATTCAGGAATTGATACTCAGCTCAGTTTGAAAAACAAGACAAAACTCCACATGAATTTGAATACTTGCCCCCCTCTTTGTTTTTGTTTTTCGGCTGCACCTATGGCATGTGTAAGTTCCTGGGCTTGGGACTGAATCCAAGCTGGAGCTGCAGCCTACACCCCAGCTACAGCAACGCTGGATCTTTAACCATTGTGCAACCAGTGCCTCCACAAAGATAAACTGGATCATTAACCCACTGCACCACAGTGGGAACTCCAATAATTAATTGCCTTTAAAAGGAACTTTAAAACCAGTTTTGCTTCATCTGCAAAATAAGAATTAGCTCTCATCTTTCTGAGTTTCCCGAAAATGCATGGATGCCAGAGAACACAGGGTTTTTTTTTTGCCTTTTTTTTGTCATTTTAGGGCCACACCCGCGGCATGTGGAGGTTCCCGGGCTAGAGGTCTAATCGGAGCTGTAGCCACTGGCCTACGCCGCAGCCACAGCAATGCAGGATCCGAGCTGCGTCTGCAACCTACACCACAGCTCACGGCAACGCCGGATCGTTAACCCACTGAGCAAGGGCAGGGATCGAACCCGCAACCTCATGGTTCCTAGTTGGATTCGTTAACCACTGAGCTGCGACGGAGAACACACCTTTTATAGGAGTGAGTATAGAAAAAGCAAATTCAAAACACAGCACTAATGGGACAGTGGTCTCACTTTCGTACATATAAAGGACTCACTACCACTGCGCACGTGTGCGCACGCGCACAAACACACAAACACACACACACACACACACACACAATGAAGTGGAGTCAAGGTAACTACCCTGAATCATGTCCATATGCAGACATTTTGCAAATGAGCCAAATGTTATGCAAATCTCTAAGCTAGAAATGAACATCTTTACTGCATTCAGTATGTGTGCTGGGTTTTGGGGAAGACCAAATGCAGGGGATACAGAAGGGTACTCACAGGAGAAAGTTTCTGGATAAGGTCATGGGCAACATGGACAAGGTTCTTGTCTTCATGGAGACATTTCTGAAATTTTTTGCTCTCCTCATCTTCTAGAAGATCAAAGTCAATGGCAGCATCCAGTAAGGCCTGAATCAACCCCTTCCAGGATTTCAGGGCTGGGACCTGGGGTGCGACCGCAGCACTTATGCCTGTTCCAATCACCAGCACGAGCTCCCGAGGCTTCTTAGTTTTCAAGCTTGGGAGCAGCTTCCTGAAAAAAGTCAAACAAATGAGAGGACTGGGAGCATACAGCAGACACGAGGCACAAACGAAGACTCCCTAAAACCATGGATTTGGGAGTTCCTGTGTGGTTCAGCTGGTTAGGAACCAGACTAGTATCCATGAGAACGTGGGTTTGATCCCTGACCCCACTCGGTGGGTTAAGGATCTGGCGTTGCCGTGTACGTTGCAGAAGTGGCTTGGAACCAGCATGGCTGTGGCTGTGGCGTAGGCCAGCAGCTTCAGTTCCGCTTTGACCCCTAGCCTGGGAACTTCCACATGCTGCGAGTGCTGCCCTAAAATAAGTAAATAAACTATAAAAATAAAACAAAATAAAAATAAAACCATGGTTTTCAGCTCTAACTCTCACAGTTACAAAGATGACAGGTGCCAGTTTGATGCCTTTCCAAAAAAGCATGCATGAGCAAAAAGATCAGAATACCGTGTCAGAGCTCCCTGAAAAACAAAGTAATAACCCTACTGTGTGTGTGAATCCTAAAGAGCCAATGGAAAATTAGTTTTCTCCTTCATCATCCTCTCAACCTAAAAGAACCCACTAATATCAGGAAAAGGTCTGATTACTATAGCTCAGCTGAGTTTTACTAACTAAATGACATTTTAAACCACCATTAAATTTCAAAAAACATGTTTGGCTTGGATTCCAGAGAGGAGAAAAACAAACGCACGCGCACTGATTTCCTATTGTTGAGAGTGTAAAAGAGGAGAAAAAAAAAACAATAAAAATTTAAGCCCAAATTCTGTGAATATTAAGATGAAAATGAGCATGACCAAAACGAGCATGAGATAGTCAAATATGGGAACAGATTTGCCTTTGGTTTTGTTCTAGATATCTTCAGGCCAAAAAAAACAAAAACAAAAACAAAAAACTGGCCAACAGAATTCTGAAAACACAAGAGCCTTACATACCTAAATAAAGAAATAATTTCAACGGATATGACGGAAGGTGGAAAACATTCCTTTCTTCCGTGCTAAGCACCAAGTCCTGTCCTGAGCTTCTACGTGAGGTAGCACAGTTTTCTGAGGTAGTACAGGTTTTTGTGTTTTGTTTCTCCTCCCCTCCTTCATCCTGAAACTATATTAAAATCTCTTTGAAATATGTTTATTCACTTTCATTTTTGCTGAGGGCATGTTTTTCCCTAAGAAACTGCCTTTCTCAACCTTTTGTCCAAATAATAAAAGCATCTGCATTTTGGCACAATGTAAGAAAGGAACAGTACTTTTAGCCTTGAGATTTTGGGAAAATCACCTTGAGAACTGCCTTCCCTATTCCCAACTCCATGAAAAACTCACAAAGCACCAGACGATAAGGTAGGCGCTGGTGATGATGAACACAGCAGAGTCCCTGACCTCAAAAGCTTAGTCTGCTGGGGAGACTGATGATAGATATTAGAAGCAAACGATGAAAAATGAGTTTCAGTTCAAGGAAATCAAGATAGGGAAACACACACAAACATATACTTAAAATTTCCAGATGGATTCATAAGAACTGTAGTGGTTAACTCTGGGTATTAGGGAGAACAAGGATTTTTGCTTTTCACTTGAATGTGCTGTACTACATGAATTCTTTACCCTTATACATTACAGATCTGAGGTTTGATTTTTCCAAGTTTAAATATTCCAGTTAAGTCTACAAACAATAAATGCTGGAGAGGGTGTGAAGAAAAGGGAACCCTCCTACACTGTTGGTGGGAATGTAAATTAGTACAACCACTGTGGAGAACTGTACGGAGGTTCCTTAAAAAACTAAAAATAGGAGTTCCTGTCGTGGCTCAGTGGTTAATGAATCCAACTAGGAACCATGAGGTTGCGGGTTCGATCCCTGGCCTCGCTCAGTGGGTTAAGGATCCGGCATTGCTGTGAGCTGTGGTGTACGTTGCAGACGCAGCTTGGATCCCACGTTGCTGTGGCTGTGGCGTAGGCCTGCGGCTACAGCTCCTGTTAGACCCCTAGCCTACGACCCTCCATATGCCGCGGGTGCAGCCCTAGAAAAGGCAAAAAGACAAAAAACAAAAAACAAAAAAAACTAAAAATAAAACTACGGTATGACCCAGCAATTACACTCCTGGGCAAATATCTAGAGAAAACCATAATGTGAAAAGATACATGCACCCCTGGAGTTCCTGTTGTGGCGCAGCGGAAATGAATCCGACTATAAACTATGAGGTTGCGGGTTCAATCCCTGGCCTTGCTCAGTGGGTTAAGGATCTGGCATTGCCGTGAGCTGTGGTGTAGATCACAACATGGCTCAGATCTCACGTTGCTGTGGCTGTGCTGTAAGCTCGGAGCTATAGCTCTGATTGGACCCCTAGCCTGGGAACCCCCATATGTCTCGGGTGCGGCCCTAAAAAGCAAAAAAAAAAGAAGATACATGCACCCCAATGTTCACTGAAGCACTATGTACAATAACCAAGACATGGAAGCAACCTAAATGTCCATCAACAGAGGAATGGATAAAGAAGATGTGATGTGTGTGTGTATGTGTATAAATATTACTCAGCTATAAAAATAAATAATGCTATTTCCAGTAACACAGATGTACCTAGAGATTACCATACTAAGTAAGCCAGACAAAAACAAATATTATATCAGTTATGTGTAGACTCTCAAACAATGACACAAGCGAACTTATTTACAAATCAGATCACAGCATGGTTACCAAAGGGGAAAGGTGGGGAGGAAGGACAAATAAGGAGTTTAATGTACACACATGACTATACATAAAATATGTAACCCACAAGGACTTACACAAGGAACTCTACTCAACATTCTATAATAACTTATATGGGAGAAGAATCTGAAAAAGAATGGATATATGTATAACTAAATCACTTTGCTGTACACCTGAAACACAACATTGTAAATCAACTGTACTCCAATACAAAATAAAAATTAAACTAAAAAATAGGAAAAGCAGACAAAGGAGGTCAACAACTTTTTAGAAGCTGTCACGTAAGAGCTGATTCCCTCTGCAGAAGCTTGGGAATGTTCAGGTATATCTGAAGGGGGACAGTTGGTGGGGGTGGCAGGGGGGGCTGTTCAACACAGGAGAATTTAGTGCAAGGCTGTCCAAGAAGCAGTTAGAATTCTAGAACTGAAGGCTTATTTTCCAGAGAGGTTGAACCAGGGAATTCTGTATGTGAGAACACTGTGCACAGCCTGGGGAGGGAGACTGTGTAATTTCTGTATAAGAAATATGACACTCCCCTGCCACCCTCTCCTAAAGGAAGACTCCTAGGTGCTGGCAGTCAACCTTATATCTGCACCCACCCCCGATGGGTCAGGAGTTGGGAGTGGGCCCCTTTGGGGAAAGTGGCCGGCAGGAGAGAGAAGGCCCACAGATTCCAACAGGTAGGAGTTCCTCAGCTGTGGAACCCAGCCCATGCTTGGTACCCACAGGGAAGTCCACTAGTGACCAAGCCCCTCCTCACACAGATTCCCCAACTGGCTTTTTAGTGTCTTCTCAAATATGAGCAAAAAAATAACGGTCACCTTACATCTGAACAAAACCTCCAGCATGAGAGTTATACTAACCAAACCAGCAGATGGAAAGGAACTTGGGGAGAAAACAGACAATATGGGAAAGAAAAGAAAAACTGAAAAGGGAACAAAGACATCCTTACAAAGATTTTTTGAAAATGACATCTGTGAACAAGATGCTATTAAAAAATATATGGGCAAACAAAAATATGTCTTAGAAACTAAAAATATAACAGAAATAGAAAATTCATAAGGTTGAAAGATACAACTGAGAAGATCTCTGAGAGAGTAGAATGATAAAAACAAAAGCGATAGAAAACTCTGAAAATCAGAGACTTATCCAGAAGGTCCAGCATCAGAATACCAAAAGTTTTAAAAAGGCAATACATAAAGAACTGTAAAGGAAACTATCAAATTAAGTAACACAGGGAAATGTCTCCAAAGTAAATCATTAGCAGCCTACTTGAAAGAACTCCCTGATATCTAAATATTCTTATGAAGATGTATCACTGTGAAACTTCATGTTACTGAGAAAAAAATAACCATCCTTACAAGCTAACGAGAAAAGAAAAAGAGGTCATATAATACAAAGAGCTGGGAATCAGAACAAAGTGGCTCTTTTGATAGAAACACTTAGATGTTAGCAGAGAGTTAGCAATGACTTCATAACTCTAAGGAAAATGATTTCGTACCTAAAGTTATACACTCACTCAAATCATCAAATAAATGTCAGAGTATGATAAAGACATTTTCAAATGTCTCCCAAAACTTTTCTCCTGTGCATCCTTACTAAGGAAGCTAATGAGATATTTTTCAACAAAAGGAGTGCACTGAAAAGGAAGGCGTAAGCCCCAGGAAACAGAGGATCCAATACAGGATCCACTATTGTCCAGAAGGAAGAATCCACAGAACAATTTCAACCAGGGCTTTATTGACGTGTGTCAGCAGGTCTGGGAGACTTACTCTTCTGTCACAGAGTTTGAAGATCAACTGATAGCTACAAAGAAAACAAAGTAAACCAAATAAAGAAGACAATCTTTAATAACTTCAAGGAAAAAATGGACAAGAAAAGAAACAATCACAACACCTTAGGTTCAGTTATGAGTACTAGCTACACAGTCACAGTGTAAATACTAAAAACTGATTTAACCCAAAACTGCAACATAAAACACACCAGGAGATTGTAGGGAGAGTCTATGATGTGTATGAGGGAGGGGGCAGAATATGAGGAAAGGATTCATGAGAGCAAGCCTCATCCATAACTTCCATAACTAGAAATAGATAAAACTCCAAACTGAAAACAATCAGTACACACACAGAATTAAAAATATGGATGTAATTATCAGAAGATGCAGATAAACTTGAAAAGTGATCATCTCCGGGGAGGGCTGAGGCATTAAGAGGCTGGAAGTACTGCCTTCCAAAATAATACACAATTCTGACCTTGATAAAAAAAAAAAATTAAATGCACTATAAAAATAGTTTAGTTTATATATGAAGGCTAGTATTAACTTGTAAGGTCAACTGGGATGTATGGCACATTCATCACTTTTCCTTATCTACCATCAACGATGATTTACTCCCTTTCTGGGATTCCCGTCCTGTTTACCTGGGCTTTTTGGTGGGGGGTGCGCCATCACTGAAGAATTCCAAAATCTTGTTTATATCCGAGGCCTGGCTCCCTGTAGAAGCCATCCAGTTTCTAAAATAGATCAAACACCATGGACCGCAGTTAGATGTGTAAAGTATACCATTTAATATAGCACATACATTAAACAGTTTTATTAAGCTGTACATCCTGAGAGTGTTTGAAAGGTATTACCTGCTTAACATAAATTAATTAATGAGTGTCCCAAACTTAAGGAGTTAAAAAAAGAAGGAAAGTAACTTCAAAATTACGACTTCGGTGCTCTATACTTTTATCTTGCTTTCCTTCCTAATGGCTCTCTCTCCCCCTTCAAAAACCAAACCAAACCAAACCAAACCACTGAACTCAAGTCAATTGTGGGCCATCACTTTGTGGAACCCAAGAAATACCTGTTATTCTCCCAGAGACAGGCTTGGAGAGGACCTAGGGGATGAAAACAACCCATGGGTAAGGTAAGCGTGCTAAAAACCCCCAATTATCCAGTTACTATCAGCTAAGAAAATCACCGGGTCAAGGACAGAATGATCAATACTAATTTGCTGACCGCTGGACAGTCCTCGTTGCTGGAATTGTCCCCATGGGCAGCGAGGCATGACTCTCCAGCCAGACCCAGAGTGGATTCTGAGACACGTGAGGATGGGAAAGGTAACAACAGCAAGCAATTCTGTTCAGGTGATGAGACAACCAGCAAAAGAATCCTCAGAGATTAGAATAAGATCAAGAAAGAGAACTTTAATTGCTCAAAAGTTTAGTAAACTTGCTAAATATAAGGACTGTCAATTCTAACATAGCAATATTTTAGAGTTTGGGGTATTTTATCACCTTACATTGTCAATACGTAGAAAGAACCGAATTACTAATAACTTGACGTTTGTTGTCTTATTAGAATGCTTCTTTCTTAAAACATTTTTAAAAGTTTGCTACACTAGTTTCTCTGTTAAATAAAAGGCTTATTTCCTCACCCCATATTCTGTCACGCATAATGGAATTCTTCTTTGATATCACTAGGAAAATAGGGATCTCCATAATCACTGCAGGGAGCTGGGAGCCATCTTTCTAGTCAAATCTTTGGTGAGACAGCTGAGGCTCAGAGAAGACATATGAATCATTTAACTCAATAAATCTTTTTTTTTTTAATTCTGACAATCATACTTTATTTTTATTTTTTAATAATGATTTTTATTTTTTCCATTATAGCTGATTTACAGTGTTGTCAACTTTCCACTGCACAGCAAGGTGACCCAGTCACACACACACGTATACATTCTTTTTTGTCATATTATCATGCTCCATCTAATTGACTTGATATAGTTGCCAGTGCTACACAGCAGGATCTCATTGCTTATCCATTCCAAAGGCATCTATTAACCCCAAATTCCCAGTCCATCCCATTCCCTTCCCCTCCCCCTTGGCAATCACAAGTCTGTTCTCCATGTCCATGATTTTCTTTTCTGTGAAAAGGTTCATTTGTGCCGTATATTAGATTTCAGATATAAACGTTATCATGTGGTATTTGTCTCTTTCTGACTTCACTTAGTATGAGAGTCTCTAGTTCCATCCATGCTGCTGCAAATGGCATTTTTGTTCTTTTTTATGGCTAAGTAGTATTCTATTGTGTACATATACCACATCTTCTTAATCCAATCATCAGTAGATGGACATTTACATTATTTCCGTGTCTTGGTTATTGTAAATAGTGCTGCAATGAACATGCAGGCGCATGTGTCTTTTTCATTAGAAGTTTTGTCTGGATATATGCCCAAGAGTGGGATTGCTGGGTCATATGGTAGTCCTATGTATAGCTTTTTAAGGCACCGTCATACTATTTCCCATAATGGTTGTATCAATTTACATTTCCACCAACAGTGCAGGAGGATTCCCTTTTCTCCACACCCTCTCCAGCCTTTGTTGTTTGTGGACTTATTAATGAGCCAGAATCTCCAAAATCTTCAGGGGATTCTTATGAGACAAACAGGAAACACCTAAGTGAAATGCATATGGTGTGTGACCTTTATTTAGCAAAATGTTGGATTGTGGCATATATTTTGTTCACAGTCCAACATTTTGCTAAGTAAAGGTCACACGCCATATGCCATCCTCACTTCTTTTACGGGTACACATCACTTATTACAATCTCATAGCTTCCAGTTTGCCAATAAAAAGAGTTAGGAGTTAATTGCCATTAAAACATTTCTATGAGGGAGTTCCCGTCGTGGCTCAGCAGTTAATGAATCCGACTAGGAACCATGAGGTTGCAGGTTCGATTCCTGGCCTCGCTCAGTGGGTTAAGGATCCGGCATTGCATGGCTCAGATCCCGCGTTGCTGTGGCCGTGGCGAAGGCCGGCAGCTACAGCTCCAATTAGACTCCTAGCCTGGGAACCTCCATATGCTGCAAGAGCGGCCCTAGAAAAGGCAAAAAAAAAAAAATTTCTATGAGGTTTTCATTTACGTGAGCATTTCCTAAAGCCTAGTTAATGCTCTAGACTGGAGAAGTAGTAGTAGAAGAATAGGAACTTCTACCGCACACGGGAAAACCCAGCAGTTTAGGGATATTTTTTCAAAGAACACTATGAAAAGTTCATAAGCTTTTCCCCCTTTTTATTACTCAATGAATTTTATTGCATTTATAGTTGTACATGATCATCACAATCCAATTTTATTTTTTGCTTTTTAGAGCCGCACCTGCGGCATATGGAGGTTCCCAGGCTAGGGGTCGAATCGGAGCTACAGTTGCTGGCCTACACCACAGCCACAGCAACGCCAGATCCGAGCTGCTCTGCGACGAACACCAGAGCTCATGGCAATGCCAGATCGTTAGCCCACTGAGCAAGGCCAGGGACCGCACCCGCAACCTCATGGTTCCTGGTAGGATTCGTTAACCGCTGAGCCACGATGGAAACTCTGGAAACCATAAGTTTTTCAAAGTCTGTGAGTCAGTGTCTGTTCTGCAAAGAAGTTCATTGTGTCCTTTTTTTAGATTCCACATGTAAGTGACAGCATATGATGTTGGTGGCTCACGAAAAGTGCATATGCTTATGCTCTTTCCTTAAATATGGTTCTATAACCCCCCCTTGACAAATTACACCCATATAAAAATACTGTGTCTCGAGAAAGATGACATTATACAGGGGGGCAATTTAATGTTCATTAATTTTTGAAGATGGACATCTCCACAATCCAATGTTTTAGCTACCAAACCAGAGCTGTGATAGGCTCTCACACAGTGCTTACCACCTGTTAAGCACTATTTACAAATGTTAACTCATGTATTACCCCATAACCTTACGAAGTACTATTATTGCCGTTTTAGTGATGAGAAAACTGAGGCACAGAAAGACAGGGAATCATAATTCAAACCAAGGCGGTCTGCCTCCCACGCCCATTACAACCACACTATTACAACATAAAAACATTCTCCAAGTATTCGTTTCTCAGCCTCCCTCCCCCCGTTTTTAACTTGCAGTCCTAAACCATCAAAAAAGGAAACTCCTACATTCTAGAAAGCAGATTAACTTGAAATAAGTGTGGTGCTTAGTAACAGCTGCTACATGACTAGGTGCCCTGCTGTGGGCATCCTGGAAGTCAGCTAAATTCGGGAGCTCAGTGGAACCATTTTCTTCCAGTGATAAGCAATATTTGTTACGTACCTCCCCCCAGTAATGCACCAGAACCCTAGGTCAGTCCTGTCATTTTCTCTTGCAAAATATGCAAGGTTGTTATTGCTGGAGTCTCTTTTCTGACAGATAGTCAATTCTTGGTGTCTATGCCTAAATACTAAACTTTCTGATTTTTTCTTTACAGAGTCAACTGTTCCGAAAATCCACTCCATCTACAACTTTAAGAGAATTAAATATGGCCAGCAGCTCCTGATATGTTGTTACTGGAATGTTCTGGGTCCTCTTAAGAACTGAATAAGAAGTAATTCAATATGCCCACCTTATATTTGATCATATACTCATTCTGCTAACAGATTAACATCTGTTCTTCAGCCTAAAAGATGCTTCATATGATACAATCTTCCTGTCCACCCCAGTGACATACAAGCATAAACCGTATCTTATTCCTTCTAGAGTATTATTTCAGGGGGAAAAAATCCATTTTAGTGCTTAAACAACTTGCAGGTATTGCTAAAGAGCTTCTAAGTTAATTGTAAAAATCTTGCACAGAATTCCTAAAATGCATCAACTAGTTCACACATTCATTTCTTTATGTGATCACTACCTGAGTTTTCATTTTAGTGGGACCTCACAGAGGTGGAAAAAAGCTTTTCTCCCACAAGAAAACAAAAGCAATTACCTGTGCCATTGTCCTCAGTACTCCAATTACTGCTAAGCCACTGAGAAATCCTTCCAGCCAAAAGAGTTGAGCAAAATGAAAGCAAGACACTTGGTAAATGCAGAGACAACCTCATTAACAAAAATGTTAAGGCCTACACCTTCACATCAGACAGGATAGTTTTACTTTGAAATACGTCAGCTTGGCAAGAAATAGAATGCTTAGATCTGGTGGGTGAAAAATCAAGGCAAGTCTTCTAGGAAAATCCCATTAAGAAACATGGAAAAGGGACAAGAGAAAAGGACTGGTTATATGAATGAAACTAAGTTTGTATAAAGGAGGACTTGGTGGATCTGAAAACACGAAAGAATTGCAGAAGCTCCTGCTTTTACAGCATCTTGGTGTTGGCAAAGATGGCAAAAGTTGGCTTCCTTTCCCATGTGAAGATGAAAGTGGGCTCTCCTGGCCTGCCCTCTTCATGCTGTGCTTCCAGTCAGTGGTCTTGAGCTCAAACAACTGACACGGCCAGAAGGAACACAGAATAATACACTTTTGGATATGGGTGTATGGAATAAATAAAAAGGAGAGGAGAGTGATGGCAGTTTGGCCCGGAAATAAAAGATCTACAAACGACTAGCTTGGGAAGGTGGTACTTTTCATGCTTGAAAATATGTTTTATTTATAGCAAGCTTTACCCCCTTTCTTTAAAAAACATAAAACAACAACTAGAAAAAAGACTGACTTTTTTCTCTAGTATAAACACAGAAAAGGTTAATTCATTTTTCTTTTTTTAGGGCCACACCTGTGGCATTCGGAGGTTCCCAGGCTAGGGGTCGAATCGGAGCTACAGCTCCAGCTTACGTCACAGCCACAGCAACACCAGATCCAAGCCGCCTCTGCGATCTACACCATAGCTCACAGCAACACTGGATCCTTCACTCACTGAGCAAGGCCAGGGATTGAACCCACAACCTCATGGTTCCTAGCTGGATTTGTTTCCTCTGTGCCACGACGGGAACTCCAGAAAAGGGTTAATTCATTTTTAAAGGAAAAAAGTTATCCTTTGACTTGGAAGAAACCAAACCCCTCTGATTGTGGCTTCTGGCCTGATTCCAACACATCTGTTTTTCTGCAACTGTGGGGAAAGGAAGGAAGAAATAGATGGCTGGTGTAAGGTAATACAAGAGGGCACTCAACAAGCTTGTTGACAATTAACAAACTGACTAAAATAGTTTTCTAAGGTAGTTGATGAATTCAGTTCCATAATGGCAGACTGCAGCCTATCCTATTTGTTTTGATAGAAAGTTTCCATTTTCTTCTTCCTCATTCACACAAAGAAATGGCACTGACACATAAGAACTGCATCTAGATGCACCAGGATGTGACCCACCTTGAAGTGCTTCTTCCACCTCTGGTGTACATACTTAGGTGGCTCCTACTTTTGTTCCTAAATTGTATATGTACCCAAAACCCTCAACCTTCTGTCAGATAAGATCTGTATCTCACTCTTTTTTGAAAATTTGTTTTAACACAGTCACTGATAAAACGCCAGCTTGATACCAATTATTCTTGGGATTTCACCAGCAAACAATGACCTATCAATAAAAAACGTGAGAATGAACTCATAAGCTACAGGGTTTCTGGAAAGACTTTAAGGACTGAGAGGTATAACCACAAATTCTAGAAAGCCTTTAACTCCAGTTCCAAAATCAACCACATTGGTGTTCCAGGCTCAGGAGCTGAGATGTTGTTTATAATCAGTTATTTTCAATTATAAAACCAAACTAACACAGCATGTACAGGGAACAGAACTGTTTCAAGAAGGAGTAATGGAACATCCAAACTAAAATCTGATTTGAATTAAAGGCTGGTGATGGTTAAGTTGATGACTTTACTGTGCAAAGAATGAAAACTGATAAATTCCTTCCTTGCCACTGTTCTCCCTCCTGTGAAGCTTCTGAGACAATATATCCTGAAAACAATGACACATGCTGCTAAGGAAGGAAGCTTTAAAAACATTTAATAAAAATATTTTCTATTCATCAAGTAGTATGATCATACAAACAATTTAAACACAAATGGCTCAGGCTATTCGTTAAAAATGAGATTTTAGGAGTTCCCGTTGTGGCTCAGCAGTAACAAACCCGACTAGTATCCCTGAGTGTGTAGCTTTGATTCCTGGCCCCACTCAGAGGGTTAAAGGATCCGGCATTGCAGTGGCTATGGCAGCTATGGCTTCAATTCGACCCCTAGCCAGGGAACTTGCATATGCCGCAGGTACAGACGTTAAAAAAGAGAGAGAGAGACTTTACATTCTAGCAAGTCCTTAAAAACTAAAATCCTCTTATTAAGAGGATTATGAATGGTTATGTGAATTATGTGTGAATTATGAGTGGTTATACCCTCAACTGCTTACTTCTCAAGCCAACAAGAAGACACACAGTGTGCTGTGTACAGATGCATATTCCTTCAAGTCTGGGCAAATTACAGAAATCTGACTAAGTCTTAAAGAAGGGAAGACTTTTCTGCCATAATAAAAATAAAAATGTTTAGTAGAATATCCCACCTAATGTCTACCCCTCTTTATTTTCCTGAGGACTTCTGACTTAAACGGCACTGAGTTTGAAAAAAAAAATTTAAGTTGGACTTTGACATGAAGGTTGGCAAAGGTTATGATTAAAAACTTAAAGTGTACCTGAACGTTAAAAGTGACTAAGTGAACTGTCAACACCAGGTGAGACATCACAGAGGTCCCCACAAGGGGCCAAGCCACATTAACAGCAAAACCAAGAACAGAACATAAAAAAGATACACAAAGTACACCTGTCTTTGCATGTTATCTTAAACTGATATAAAGATAAAAAATAATGGAATAGACACCCATCTTGGGTTCTTAATTATGTTTACAACTCAATTACTAAAATACCCAATAAAGAGGAATTTAGGAATAAGCTTGCTTTGAGTGCATTCAATCTTGTAATTTTGTCATTCAACAGCAATTAAATATCTACGAAATGCTCGCTCTTGAGCTTTCCACTTGGGATGGCACTGGAACTGGAGGCCTAAAGAGGTCATGGCATTTCTTTTTAAAGAAAAAGAGGGCAAAGCAAAAAAAAAAAAAAAAAAAGGGGAGTTCTTATCGAAGCACAGTGGAAACAAATACGACTAGGAGCCATGAGGTTGCGGGTTCGATCCCTGGCCTCACTCAGTGGATTGGGGAATCCGGCGTTGCTGTGGTGTAGGCCAGCAGCTGCGGCTCTGATTCGACCCCTGGCCTGGGAACCTCCATATGCCGCGGGTGCGGCGCTAGAAAGAAAAAAAAAGAGGGCAGATCATTACATTTTGGGGTGATGCATATGCAGTCCTACCTAAAGGAAGCAGAGAAACGGCCTTGCAAAATTTTCAAGGGCCCTAGCTCACAGTTAACTTGTACCATTTCCCTTTTTTATTGTGATATGAATGTAGCACATTTTCCTTCAGAAAGTCAAAGACCTGTGCTTCTCTGCATTTTCTTCAGTAATCATTTTCAACCTCATGGGAAACTAAGCCAGAAATGATGAACAGCAATTTCACAGAGAATACTCATATATGAAACAACCATGACAAATTGGGTAAGGAGTTAGTGAGAAAGAAGCTTAAGAAACCACAAAAGGATATACTCTGAAAAGTGAAATTCAGAAACAACATGGGAAAAGACATTATGGGCAAACATGGGTGGAAGAGCTCTAGCGATCTCACTGCATAAACCAAGACTGGTTCTTCGCAGAACACTGGGCATCGGAAACAAAGATGACACTGAATTTGTACACCAATATAATACACTTGATAGGCACATGACTTTGGCAATATTCGACCATATTAGTCACTGATTAGGACCTTATGAAAGTAGTGTGCCTGATTTAGGCTGGAAACTTAAACACATGGAAAATCTCAGTGAGTCAAACAGAAAATACAGATCACTAAATAAAAATGTTGAAAGGATTTGGAGCTACTAAGCCTGAAAGCAATAAGGGAGGTAGCCAAACCTGCCCCCTGGGGGTTAAGTGCATCTGGCACCTTTGCCATCCTTTACTACAAGACAAAGGCTTTTGGTTTTTAACTTCAGATCTATAAATTGGAATGGTAAATTTTTCAGCTTTTACTAAATGCTAGGTCAAGAAACATCGGTTTCTTATTCACAGAAAAAAATTTTTTGTTTGTTTGCTGAGCCGCCCTATGGAATGAATTTGAGAAACTTTTGTGTTACTTTGGAATCACCTAATTCAAGTTAAGACGTGAGCTGGGGTATCTACAGAACACCCATCTGCAGAATACTCATAGGATGAAAATTCTTTACCTGATTTATTCCTTTATTTTGACTTACGAACTTTTTTTTTCAGTAATTACCTAGAATTTTAATCACAGTTAGGATTATTTCCACTCTGTGTCCATGTAAAACACTTGGAGGTTAATTTGTTTTCAAATGCTGAAATATTACATTCACATCGATTTCACTTGTTAACAAATGACACATTGCTTTACGAAAGAAAATCAGCTCCTAATTCTAACATTTCTTGTTACGTTAGCTTACCCCAAGACAATTCATATCTTTTATCTTTTTAAAAATACAGTTAGTCAAATAGGGCTTACAGGGCTACAGAAATTTTAAAAAAGAAAATTACAATATTTCAAAGATTGTTTTCAAATTTATAGCTGTGGCCAAAGAAATATGGTCAAAAGTGAAATGTTAATGTAATCTAGCAGAAATCTAGCTAACATCTTAGAGGGTACACTATTTCCATTTTACTACCAATTCAGTTTTACATATTTCTATGAAACAGTGACTTATGAACTTTTTGAAACTGACTGAAAAGCCAGTTCCTAGAGGGCAGAGGAACGCCCTCCCTCCCTGAAGGCCCAGCCTCCCTTCTAGATATGCTGGCCTCTTCACTGTTCCTCAAACAGGCCTGGAACACTCTAGCCTTGGGCCTTTCTTTGTATTGGTTGTTTTTCCTATTCTCCTCCCTGCATCTGCACAAGTTTCCAAGTTTGATCGAGTCATTACCTTCTCCTTGAGGCCACCCTGACCACTGCGCTTAAAACTACAGCGTCCTCACTCCCTGCATCAACTGCTCTACTTTTTATTTCACAGCACATAGTATACACACCCAGCATACTATTTATATTTATTGTTAATATAATAAATACATTAATTATGTTTATTATTTGCCATCTGCCTCCTCCCACTGGACTATAAACTCCTCAAAGGTAGGGACTTTCATTTCGTTAACGATGGAACCTGAGATCCTAGAACAGTGCCTGGCACAGGGCAGTCATGAAAGTTTTTACTGAACGGACTAACTGAAATGTAGTATGTTGCTCATGATTAGAAATGTACTGTGCAATAGAGAAAATATTTTCAATTAAAAGAAACACCCTATTACCACTTTTAATGTAGCAAAGACCAAAAAAGGCCTTTTTTTTTTTTTTTTTTGGCTGCTCCCATGGCACGTGGAAGTTCCCAAGTTAGGGATGGAACCCACCACAGAGGTGACCCAAGCTGCTGCAATGATGCCAGATCCTTAGCCCACAGAGCCACAAGAGAACTCCACCATTTCTTTTTTAAATGGAACAAATGGGAAAAGACACATTCCTGGGAAAACTGTGTGCATGGTAACATTCAGGCTATCACTTTTCGGATACATGCCAATGGTCACAACAGAGAGTGAAGGTAATCTGATGCTAGCAGGGAAAAGAATGTCAGACTTTAAGTTTCAAGACTCTCCTCTGACACTAACCGAATAACTTTAAATGTCAATCATTTTATTTTTATAACTTGAGTTGCTGATATCTAAGATGTAAAACTGACTTTTGAGGGTGGATTTTTAACACGAACTCTTTCTGGCAAGCAACTCAAGGACATCACTATTTAGCACTAAGAAATCAGTTTCTTGGATTTTATATATTAAATCGAAAGTACTTTACATGGAGAGAAGACTTTTGTAGCAGCAGAAGGGATTTCAAAACAAACTGGACAAACTGCATTAAGTCATGGTTTAAATCCAGTCAATGGCTTCTCTGTGTTTAATAACGTGAAACCCCCCACCTCACCTGTAGGACCTGGCATGGTCTGACATCTGCAGGACCTCGTGTGGTCTGACATCCGCCGTCTCCTTTCAACATTCCATCCAGCCCTCTGCCTCAGCCACATGACACATCACACACTTTCCCGGCTCACAGTCTTAGTGTCTACCCGGCAAGCACCTGCGCCCCCATCCCCATCCCATTCTGGAAGGCTTAAACGTTACTTTCCCACCAAGTCCTCATTTACACTCCCGCTCCTTATTCGCATCTCTTAACGCTTGCAATTACTGGCATCTCCCAGAAAAATAAAAGCTCTTCGAGGGCAAGTATACTGTCTTATTTGTCATCATATCCCCAGCCACCAGCACCGTTTCTATCATATAGCAAGTGTTTACAAAGCATAGTAAATGTTCAAATATTTGCTGACTGAATGCATGTGTTCCTACCATGAGGTAAAGTCTAACAGATCAACTGGTATTTTTAATTTTATGAGCTGTTAAAAAAAAAAAAAAACAAGGGTGAATGGGTACTATTGTTTCTTTGATGCCAAATACTGTGATATGTACCACTGTACCTGTTTAAGGCTATGTTCATCCCTATGTGGCAACATTCTCACCTGCTTTGGAGGACTTGTCTTAACCTTTCAATTTTCTTTTTCCCAGCTACATGAAAAAAAAAAAGCTAAGATCACACAGCACCACTGCAAAAAGCCTACAAGTTATTTTATAAAACAGTCCACTTCTATTCTGAGGTGTTCCTCTGGCTTGGCATGATTATATTTTGTATACACTTGAGTTTAAAATGACAGGAATTGCATTAGTCATAAGTTATTGAATTTTCAAGTAAAAATATCTGTTACATGCCAGGCACTGGGCTAAGAGTAATACTATAGCCACATCCAACTCACCTCTAGCAAATGCCATGTAGTGATTACAAGGAGCACTGTTCCATACAAAGGTTCACTCCTACAAAGCAGATACTATTATCATCACATATCACAGATACCACAGATTAACGGAAGCTCAAAGATGCCATGGTCATTACACATTAGACACAGGACGCTGATTTCTGAGTTCATGTTGTGGAGACACAGTGCAATACTGTCTCACCAAAGATAACACCACACCCTGAAGGACCAAACCCTTGAAAAGTACCCACCTTTTAGGGTAAACAGAACTGTACAAATATTCATAATGTATCTGTGCTAAGGTTTAATATGAGGTACAGAGGAGATTAACAACTGTGCTTGAGTAAAACCAAGGAAAGCTTTATGACAAACAGGTTTCGTTAGGCAAAACTCAATGAAATCATTAGGATTTATCTTCCTTTACACCTTGGAAGCATCTGACACTGGATTCCATTCTCATCTCCCCTGGATACTGCTTTCCTGACCTCCCTCCCAGCCCTAGAGCAGAAGGTCCTCTTCTTGGCGCAGTCCCTGAATGTGGATGGTCTTCGGGGCAACGTCTGAGGTTCTCCAGTAGAACCACTTTACCTATTTCCTCCTCTCCCCACCCCTCTACTCCAAGGGTTTCAAATGCCAACTGAATGCTAATGACCTACACATCTTTATCTTCGGCTAGGATCTCTACCGTGCTTCAGACTCATGAGATACCTACTCCCAAGTTTCACTATACAGCCCTCCAAAACTCGAACATATTTAAGATAGTCTTCTTTCAAACTTAAAGGTCAAATCGCAGTTCAACTACCTGTTCCTTAGCATGTGCTGGAGGTCTCTGAATGGCAGAAATAACCCCTGGGTGACAGGATTATAGGAGATTAGCTCTTCTTTCTGTCTCAAGCACCAACCAAGCATTTATTGATTTTGAAAGAACTGTCATCTACTTTAAAAAAGATCTTCTAAGTGCCTTCCCTGGATGAATTTCAGTAATCCCTTAAGAACAAGAGAATGACGGAGCAGTGGATGGTAGGAAAGTGGTTAAGCTTGTAACGAAACTATTCTTTTCAGGATATTTGGGGGTTTGGCCTGAAAAACTTAACTGAAAAATATTCTCTTTGATCTGTAAATGAACTGAGAGATGAAAGCACTATTTAGACCTGAAATAAGAATCTGAAAGCTCCAAATGAGGTTATTATCTGAGGTTGCCAGAGGTAGAAAGACTAGGCTGACTTAGAAGAAACAGCTTTAAAAGCAATGCTTTGCAGACAAGTGGCATCAATCTTAAAAAGTGGCCAGTGAAAATAATTGAGGAGAAATACAGATGAGAAAAAACAGGGTAAGGAGACCTAAAAACATACTTTCATAAAGAGGTCAGTGGAAGACAGATGAAGGCGTCTCGGGGAATGACAAGAGGTCCGGGTGGCCTGGGCCTGAGACAGGAGACCATGCCTGGGGAAAAAAACCACCTTCCTTTCCAAGAAAAGACACAGGTGGCATGTAGGTTCCTGGGAAGAGGTAAGGTACAGTGACGCAGAGAGAGCAACTCATCCCACCTGGACACAACTGCTGCTGAGATTTTGGTTTATGCAGAGAAAAGCAGTTTTCAAGATGAACTCTTGGAGCAAGTGTGAGCACCCTATTTTATGTGCATATCAATTCAAAGAGGTGTATGCTTAAGAGTCTGCCCCTGCTTTTACACCATATGTAAGCCCCCTTCATGGTTTGCTTGTTTTTTTGGCCAAGGCATGATGAGGGATCTCAGTTCCCAGACCAGGGATGGAACCCAGGCTACAGTGGTGAAAGTGCTGAGTCTTAACCACTAGACCATCAGAGAACAACTCTCCACTACATGTTTTTTGTGTCTGTGTGTGCTTTTTTTGTTTTTTGTTTTTTAGGGCTGCATGTGAGGCATACGGAAGTTGCTGGGCTAGGGGTTGAATAGGAGCTATAGCTGCTGGCCTATGCCACAGCCATAGCAATGCTGGTTCCAAACCGCATCTGCGACCTACACTATAGCTCAGGGCAACTACCAGATCCTTAACCCACTGAGCAAGGCTAGGGATCGAACCTGCATCTTCATGGATACTAGCTGGGTTCATTACTGCTTAGCCACGACGGGAACTCCCTGAGTTTTTTAAAAAACTTTTCTTCTTTCATTTACATGAGTGTCTTAATAAAATGAACTTTTGAAAATACTCAGCTCGTGGACTCATCCACAGAGCAGTGGAGCATATTTCGAGAGTAGAAAAGAGAAGCAGTGCATTTCTAGTGACTGAGGCCAGTGAGTGAGTTGGGGTGATGGGGAAGAACTGGGAGGAAGTGAACAGAGGGCTGGACCCATCCCAGTCCAGGTGGACATGCCCTAAAGGGGTCTACAGAGTTGTGGTGAAAATGCTCAGTTCTTATCACATGCAGGGGCTTGCCATTATATTAGGATTGACAGTCTGGCAATAAATCTCAAAGTTGTTCCAATGCAGAAAGCAGGAAACTGAAAATTATAATGGGTCCTCTTTAGCTATCATATCCATATGATAGAATGGATATTATGAAAAAGGATCAAAGGAAAAGAAAAGGGGGGGATCAGAAAATAATGTAAGAAAATGTCCCAGAACTAACGTCATGAATTTACAGAGAACCCAGAACAGTAGAGGAGGAAAAGACCCACACCAGGGTATATCACCAGGAAACACTGAACCAGCAGGGCTAGAGAATATCCTCGAACTTCCATTGAGAAAGAAAAGAAAAAACCAAATCAACAAAAACAGGTCACTTAGGAGTTCTCCAGTGGCTCAGCAGTAAAGGATTTTGCACTGCCCTGCCATAGCTTGGGTTCAATCTCTGACTGGGGAACTTTTGCACACTGAGACCTCGACTAAAAAACAGCGACAACAACAACAAAACAAAGGTTAATTAAAAAGGTTGGAACCACTGTGTCTCCAGAGCACTTACAGATACTAGACAGTTCAACAAAGCCTTCAAAACTTTGAGGGAAAATCATTTCCAGCCTGGAACTCTATTATATTTCATCAAACAAGTTTGTGGGAAAAATCATTCAAATACTTTATGGAAGTTCCCAGGCCAGTGATGGAATCTAAGCTGCAGCTGCAACCTACGTCACAGCTGTGGCAACACTGGATTTTTTGTTTTGTTTTGTTTTTTTAGGGCTGCATCCGTGGCATATGGAAGTTCCCGGGCTAGAGGTCAAATTGGAGCTGCAGCTGCCAGCCTACACCACAGCTCCCGGCAATTCTGGATCCTTAACCCATTGAGTGAGGCCAGGGATCGAATCCGCATCCTCATGGATACTAGTCAGGTTCTTTACCACTGAGCCACTATGGGAACTCCAACACCAGATCCTTTTTAACTCACTGCACTGGGCCAGTGACCTGAGCTGCTGCAGAGACAATGCCACATCCTCAACCCAGCGCCGCAGTGAAAACTCCAGGATTATTTTAGAATTCAAATCCTTAGTATATAAGGACCTAAGCCAAGAAATGGGATGGCACGGGAGCCAGCCCAGGAGAGAAAACGTCAGTTATTGAATGATACTCATAGGAAGCAGTAAAGGGAGAAGGAAGATTCAGGGCTCTGGTAAAAAACTGAAGAGATACCTTTCAGCCCATAGATAACAATACTGATAAGAATGCGGTTAAAATATTAGCGCATTTGGAAAAAAATTAAAGTAGGTAGATGGAAAAAAAAAAATAGGCAAAGCTGAACCCACACACAAGGAAGAGAAAAGCTGTGATGGCTCACCTGGCTCAAGGTGAGCAACATCGGGCAGAGGTATAAATCCATGAGCTTGCTGGGCAGGAGTGAGGGAGGGAAATCGAGAATTTAGCGAACCAAAATCTCTAGAGAGAGCTGCAGATTTAAAAAGTACCTGATGTGATTCTTATCTTAAGCAAGTTGGGGAAAGGCTGACTAGTAGAGTGGGATTAGTAAACCTGCAGAGTGGATTTGGTTTCCTAAGTTAGTTAATGGGGCAGCTCTCCTTATAACAGCTCGTGTAAGTTATTTCCATTAAACTAACAATATCATTAGAGCTAACACAGCATGTTACAATTACTAACAACACACACACACAGACAAACGCACTCCACATCTTTCTATGACAAAGAAAGAATATACAATGGGGAAAACACAGCTTCATCAATAAATGTGTTGGGAAAACTGGATAGCTACATGCATAAAAGCGAAATCAGGTCACTTTCTTATACATGAAAATAAACTCAAAATGGATTAAAGACTTAAACGTAAGACTTGAAACCAAAAAGTAGAAGAAAACATAGGCAGTACACTTTCTGGCCTTAGCAACCTTTTTTTTTTTTTGGGTGGGTCTTATTTTAACTTATAATCATGAAATGCTGACTAATAATCTGAGTACCTACCCCACACTAGGAACTTGTCTTGCTGTTTGTTCACCACAACAATCTTATCAGATAGGTATTAACCCCACTGCACATATGAAGAAACTGAGGCTGTGGATAGTAAGTAAATGCTTGTAAATAACAATGTGATGCAAACCCCAGTCTGTTTTCAAAGCTCATGCTCTTTCTAAAACACCAAGCTCGCCTCATTTCCTACAAGCACTGTAACTTTAGCGATCGTCCAGATGTTCACTCCACTCCCTTTTTTGGATGAGAAATTGAGGGTCCAAAACTTTGAAGTGATTCCCCTAAGTGGCAGAATTAGTCCAAATTCCATAGCTCTTTTGATTTACTCTATTTTAAATCCACAAATCTATGCACCTGGTGCTATACTGGATGCTGGACAGAGCTAATACTTAATTGAGCATTAACTATGTCCAAGGCTCTACAGTGTTTTAACCTGCACTAACTCACTTGATCCTCACGGTGGTCCTAGGGTAGATATTATTTCTATTTTACAGGATAAAGAAACTAAAGTGAGAGAAAGAGGCTAAGTAACTTGCCCAAGGTCACACAGCTGGCAAGGGGCACAGCTGGATTTGTTCTGTGATTTTTTTATGTCTTTTTTTTTTCTTTTGGTCTTTCGTCATTTTAGGGCCACACCCACAGCATGTGGTGGTTCCCAGGCTAGGGGTGTAATTGGAGCTGTAGCCGCAGGCCTACACCACAGTCGCAGCAACGCAGGATCCAAGACATGTCTGCGACTTACACCACAGCTCACAGCCATGCCGGATACTGAGCCCACTGAGCGAGGCCAGGGATAGAATACAAAACCTCATGGTTACCAGTCAGGACCGTTAACCACTGAGCCAGGACGGGAACTCCGAAAAGATGCATGATTTAAAAAAAAAGACAAGAAAAACTATAATATTTACAGTATTAGGGAAACAGAACTATGAATGACTTCCCCCTCCACTCTACTTTTTGTATTTTTCACATTTTCTATATTACTCGTGTAATGAAAAACATAAAATATGCTGTTTAAAGAAATTCTCCATCTCCTATAACTAGGCAGAGCAAGACTGCCCATAATTTAATGAGGCCAAAACACCACAATGAAAGAATTTCCCATCTCTTTATTACTTAATTACTATTCCTACACTTTAAAGAGGCCACTTTGTAAGGACAAGTATGACCTTTACATATAAACTAGTCAAGAGCATAAAGGCACACAAGTGCAAAACAGATTAGAGACAGTTTTAACAAAAATAATTATGGTAACCAAATCTGTGGCTGTGGTCACTCTGTAGCGTATACAAATGTTGAATTACAAGGCTGTACAACTGAAACTTATGTAATAATTAAAAAAAAAACCAGACATGAGCAGGTAAAATGGGCTACATTTCAAGGATTATATATAACATGCCTTGATTTTAAAAAAAAGACACAGTTCCTCTTGACAGTTACGTAGTTTGGGACGGAGACCTTGAATGTGTAATGCTGACTTTCTTAACGGTCAGATGGGCCACAGGGCATCTACTCGGCCTGTGTACAGTCAGGTGGGGACCGAGACAGCCACAGCTCCCAGTACAGCTGTCTTCTGTGGGTCACCTCCAGTTTTCCTCAGTGACACAACAATAATTTCCACATGTGTCATGGTATGAAAAAAGTCTGAGAAGCAGTGATTTAAGCTAGACCTGCCCAGATCATTACTTAAAAGCTGAATAAAAGTATGAGGGGCAAAAATACAGTGGAATCTCTCTGAAATGCTGGTACGGAAACAAGAGCCAACACCGATCTTACAGGTTAATACCACTGTTTTCTAAAATCTTATTCCAGCAGCACTCAATGAAGTAACCCCCAAACATAAATATGAGCTCAGTGCCATTAAGATTAAACTGTGGGGACAAGAGTAAAATCCTGGTTCTCTGTGCCAACGCTAAATGTATCCAAGATAAGTTTGAAATAAATTCCACTTGTTAAGAAAGAGAAGTACTTAAATGTCAGTGAAAAACCTTCATAGAATAGAAACTTAGAGCCGGTAAGGATCTTCTTTTAAAACACAAAAAAACTGAAGCCCCAATTATTTGCTCAAGTTCACAAGCAGCTGATCCAGGTCTAGTTCCCAGATCTCCCAGCTCCCAACAACTGCATTTTCCAGGGCACCTTCAGAGAGCTCCTGCTAATTGCTTCTTTGAATCTCTTTAAAACCATAAAACAATATCCAAGTACTTCCTGCTCTTCAGGGAAACTGAATTGCTGGTTAATGTGCAACTTGCAAATCGCTGTTCAAGGAACTAGAATTTAAGCTTATGCCACTAATTAACCTTAAATCTGTGATATTGAAACACAAGTTCCTTTTTTAGTTCCTGTTTGAATTTATGAAAAAAAAAAGGAGGCTTTATTGTTCTTGCACAGGTTAGAAAATATCCTTAAAAATAAGTTAGCAAGTTTTTCTTCATATAGTTATTTTGAGGACACATACTATATCAAAATCTATGTTATTTACCATGGTTGTACTCTATAAGAATAAAGATACCACTAATAGAATTTCCCTCTGCATACTTAGATCAGACAAGAGTCCTCAACCAAAAAGAAACTATGAGATGGATGTAGAGGTGGAAAAATGAACTGCCTAAAATAGGATCAACTGAACAAGGAAGAGGAAGGAAGCAATATATGCTTGCATAAATTCTTGTATACTGAGACCAACTTGATTTCAAGTCAGCAAGTGCCTAGACTCATAGTATAAACATCAAGGAAACAAACTTCTGTACCTGTACTGGCTAAAGCTGTACTGTGATATCATGCAAAACAAAAACTCTGAATTTACCAAATTTCCCTTACAAAGTTTCAACAAGAAAAACCTAAAAGTTCCTTCAGAAGAAAAGTGACCAGTGGTTTTATTCCTAGGCATTATAGTGTATGCCTCGGGTTAACTTGAAACCCAAGAACACAAGCTCTGTGTCACCAGCAATGACATCTGAGTTGGGTCATTTTGTTTCCTGTCACCGAAGGCCAATTCTGCAGGAACAGAGGTCACTTCTTGAACGCCATTAAGGTCAGGTTAAGGGAGGAATAGGTTCTCCCAGTCCCCACACAAAACCATAAAAGTCCTGTACCCAAAATAGGTTTATAATTTACATTACTTTAAGTCCTGATGTCCAAATTCCAGAGTCCTTGGAAAGGAGCCTTCATGTACCTACATAACACGTGATGGGCAACTGTTAAGTGAAAGACTGGGGTCTGGTAGTAATTCTCAACTTCTATAGATCTGTCTTTCCTCAGAATCTGCTGGGGGCAGGCGGCGGGGAGGAACAGATGGAGAGAGGGACGGTTTTCCCAATTCCCTTTGGAATTCTTCACATTTATACCCTGATCACCTCTCTTATTACAGAAACATACACAGGCCCTCTTCCCCTTGCCCGTTATGAACATATTTAGTCTTACTTCCATTCTTCATGTCAAAAATGGACAGAAATTAGACAATTCAAAATGTTCAGAAACACCTAATGCATGTCTATGATGCACTTTAGCCAGGTAATGAATTTACTCTGTACCAGATGTGGGGATGAAAAGATGAGTAAGTCCTTAAGGGACTCAGGGTTCAACTGCAGCTTCCAATGGCACATCTTGATCTGTTCAACTCAAAATCAATTCAATCTCAAAGGACAGTACAGTGTAGGGAAAAAGGCCACTGAATGAAGCACAGCCTTTCTACAGATGGAATAGATTGCAGCATCCTAGCCGATTTCCCTGTTGTCAAAGTCCTCACATTTTCAATTTCTCCTGCATTCAACTGCCACATTCCTTTCTATAATTCCACTTTCAAGGAGTCGCTCTCTCCTACTCTAGAAGCTTCAAAGACTCCTCCCTACTTAATCACTTCTAGTTCAAACTCTTCCTCAGGTTAAAGCCTTCCACAGGCTGGCTCCACTTACCTGTCCAACTTTGTTTCACGCTCAATATGGCTCCCTTCCGCCAATCCCTTTTAGAGGAGTAGGAGCTAAACCTAATTCCACTACCTCCTCTAATTCCTCAGGCAGCCTTGAATCTAAGCAGTCAAAAACTGTTTACTCTATCGTCAGCACAGATCCATTAATTGTTTGATATCCCTTCTGGGCTCGGCGTCAGCTTTCTTCTTAACAAATGGCAGCTATGTCCCAAGTTATTTTTAACATTACCATCCCAACCAGACGTCCCTCTTCCCTGCCACCCCTTAATGAAGTCAGAGGGTCTTAGTGAAGTCGCTGGCAGTTTGGGCAGGAGACTCCAAATACTGCACCTTGTAAGAGAAGGAGAGAGGGTCTGGAGCGGTTGCAAACCACGGAGGGGCAAATGAGGGAAGCAGAAAAGAGAAGACAAGGTTCGTGCTCTGTACTTTGTCTTCCCTTGGGAAGGAGTAGGAAGAGGGTGGGAGAGAGCAGACGCAAACCAAGAAATGAATTCTTCAAAAAGGCAGGAGCAATTCAGGGTGCTCCCTAGGAAGGAAACATGGGCCCCTGCATAACGCCAAGGGCTCCCCATCACCCTTGGAGATGACTAGTTACAACGCGAAACAAAGAGGTTGGGAGTCAGAGGGTGAGGGGTGGAGAGGCTTCAGATCCCGCGTCTCCGAAGGTCAAGCGGAAAGGAAAGGGGACGCGAGGTCCGGGGACTGGCCGAACTCCGGGGACCTGGTTCTCAGGAGGGACGAGGTGGGCGCCTAAGACGGCTCCGCGGCGAGCGTTCACTGGGCATCGCTTCTGTGGGGCGCGGGGGCGGGGAGGTGGTTTTGAGTGGGCTCGTCTCCCAAACGGTTTTCCAACACAGGAACCTCCGAGAACGGAAGCTTTTCGGACGCGGGAACGTCAAGGCATTAAGGTGCCTGTAGTTCGCAGCCCCAGCCCGGCTTCCCCACACACTCACCGCGTCTCCTCCAAACGCCACAGCTCCAGCTGCAGCTACCGGCCGGCGCAGGCGCACTTAGCGCGCACCGCCCCACGTGACTCGGCCAGAACCCCGCCCCCGCCCGCCCGACGTGGCCCTAGGGCCCGCCCACTCCCACCTCCCTCTGGTCGCTCTTCAGCACTGGGTCTTGGCGGGCCCCTCCCTTTTCGGCAAGATGGCGGCGCCCAGTTACTGTGCGCCGGGTCTCTGGGTCAGGGGTTCCGGGCAGTGTCTGGGGAGTCTCTTCACCCTCGTCTCAAAGCCGCTTTGCTCCGCTGCTGCCGCCTCTAGGCCCGTGGATGCCCAGCGACTAGCAGAGAGGTTCCGAGCCCAGAAAGAGAAACAAAAGGCGAAGGAGCAGGTGAGTCCAGAAGAACCACGACTCCCAAAAGGCAGTGCGCTCACTGGTTCCCCAGGCCGGGAGGGAGGTCTTCTGACAGGTCTCAAATAAAAGTCGAGGACTGTGGTGGACGAGTGGGAAGAAAGCGAAGGGGAGAAGGCAGTAGTGTACTGTAGCTTCTTGTGCATTGGGTCATTGGCTCCTGCGGACTTCGGCCCTAAGCCCACTATGTGGATACGGGTAAGGCACCCTGCTTTCAAATTACTCGGGGAAGGCGCAAGACTAAGGCACAGGTATAAGCATAACCTTCCCAAATTCTCATACTTATCGAAGGTCCACCAGGCATTTCACTTCGCCCTTTCTCTCCCTGTAGGTGCCCACGAACCCTGTTCAGCGGAGAGTACGAGAACTAGCGAGGTTCACAGAGCAGCTGCAGCGAGTCCACCCCAACGTGCTTGCTAAGGCGCTGAGCCGAGGAATTGTCCACCAAGACAAGGACCTAGTGGTCATCAATAAGCCCTACGGTCTCCCTGTGCATGGTAAGGAGCATGTGGGAAAGGGAGGGGGGCCCGCTGCTGATTTCTGCTGTAAGTAGAGGTAACTATTGATTTTTACTTCTGGGGCTCTCTGAAGTCTCTCTTTCAAAATAATCAAACTTTTGTAGGGTACTCTCTATGTAAGGCACTACTGAGAACACAGAAATAAGTAAGACAGTCCTCACCTCCCAGACATCTGGCAACTAGCAGTGATTTATAGAATTTGCTGTGTGCAGCCCTCCAGTGGGGATTGCTATAGAAAAATACAAAGGCTGTGTGTTTCTTGCCTTCAGGTTAGTTTCCATCAAAACTGGGAAAGAGGACATAATGTGTGTGTTGATGTATACCTAACAAAATACCAGGGTGCCTAGAACTTAGTGGACACGCTAATGATTTTGAATAAATGTTCAACGTCGTTGTCAGAGACAACCGGAGTGAGTCAGGAAAGACTGATTTTAAAAAATGCAAAAAAAAAAGCCTATTTTCCCTCAACAAAATCCTTTGCACAAGTGCAATTTTTTTAAAATCAGTCTTTCCTGACTCACTCCAGGCTAGAAGAACAAATGCCCAGAGGGAAGTATGGAGAAGGTTGTACCTTAAGATAAGGAATTAAATCAAATATTGCCAAGTACTTTGTGTTTGTTTTTTTTTCCCCCCTTCTCTTGACCTCGCAATAGCTTCTTGCCTTCCCATTCCCCCTGAGATAATTGTTTTTTATTTTAATTTTTTTTTGGCCACACCTGCAGTATGTGTAAGTTCCAGGGCCAGGAATCAAACCCATAGCACAGCAGTAACCAGAACCACAGAAATGACAGTGGATCCCCCCCTGCCCCGCCCCAGCCTCCAGGGAACTACCCCATGAGATAACTAGATACTTAAATTTTATAGATGAGAAACTTGAAAGTTGGAAAGATTAAATAATCTGTCCAATGTCAATGGCTAGTTAGGAGGGCACATAGAATGGAACCCAAAAATGTCTCACCTCAAATCCCATCCTCTTTGCTCTTCTGTAGTGCCTCAGAAGGGCCTCATGGTCTTGCATTTCTCACTAGAGTTTACTTGGCAAATTCCAAGCCTTTGTGTAGTGAAATATCAGACCTCCTCATTTTTGGTTGCTGATTTTCATGTGAGTACATAAGTAGATTAAATGTGTGTGTGTGTGTGTGTGTGTCTGAGGAGAAAGCCACATGCTCTAGGACAGTGTTTTCTTAAACTTTAATGTGCACATGAGTCACTTGGGTGTTTTATTAAAATGCAGATTTTGATGTATTAGTCTGGGTTGGGGGCCTGAGATTCCTTTCTAGCAAATTCCCTGGGCATACTGATATTTTGCTAGACTCTGGAGCAAAACCTTAGTAATAAGCTTCTAGAAATCATCATTAATCCAATAAGGGTTATTTTCCCAAGAAGAGGTCTTTGGGAGGCTCTTTTCCTGGCCACTCAAATCTGTGGCTTTTTCCTTCTTAGGTGGCCCTGGGGTCCAGCTCTGCATCAGTGATGTATTGCCCATCCTGGCAAAGATTCTTCATGGCCACAAGGCAGAGCCTCTGCATCTCTGCCATCGGCTGGACAAGGAAACTACGGGTGTAATGGTGTTGGCTTGGGAAAAAGAAGTGGCACGTCAAGTCCAAGAGTTGTTTAGAACTCGTCAGGTGACAAAGAAGTACTGGTATGAAGCCCGCGGATAGCGGTTGAGATGGTGTAAATGAAGGCATCCTTTCCATCTATCCATCCCTTCACAGGGCAGGCACTCCTAGTCAGAGAAGGCAGTGTGCCAGGACCTGTGGGCGTATGAACAGATTTAGTGCTTAGAATGTTAAAGTCTACTAGCCTAGTGGCTCCTTATTATGACTGTGTGTAAAAAATTGTTAAAAGTTAATCACACTAGTAATACATGATTTCATTCTTGTGCCAAAATGTCAAACAGCAAAGCTAAAGCTGAAAACTTCTGGAGAATCTACATATTCTATTCTGATTCCTTCCCTTGGAATAGTATGGTTTTATTCCTCTGGAGCTTACTCAACATGTTTACCTACACGTCTGGTATCTGCACAGTGACTGTATATGTACATATCTCATACATTGTACTTTCTTTTCCCATTTAACTTTTTGTCTGGGGATCTTTCCATGGTAGTGAATTAAGATTTGTGTCAGTTTTTTTTAGTAGAGGAAAAGTACATGAGCAAAAATGAAACTGCTCCTGTCCCCCATCTATTCAATTTCCTTCTTCAGAAGCAGTCACTGTTACTAGTGTCTTGTGTCAACTTCCAGAGTTATTACAGGGCATTTATAAGCATATGAGTGAATGGCAGCATATTTTGCAGTGCTTTGCAACCTATTTTTTTCACTTGGACAATAGATTTTTGGAAAGCATTTTGTGTTGTACATTTAGAGCTGTCTCTTTTTTCTTAGGGCCGCACCTGTGGCATATGCAAGTTCCCAGGCTCGGTGTCGAATTGGAGCTGCAGCTGCCCAGCCTGAGCCACAACCACAGGAATGCAGGATCCAAGCTGTGTCTGTAGCCTACACCATAGCTCATGGCCACGCTGGATCCTAACCCACTGAGCAGGGCCAGGGATCGAACCCACATCTGATTCAACCTCTAGCCTGGGAACTTCCATGGATACTAGTCAGGTTCCTTACCGCTGAGCCACGAAGGGAACTCCAGAGCTGTTTCTTTTTTAATGGCTCTATCATACATATTCTTTGCATGGATATATCATAATTTCCTTATTGACAAATGTTTAGGTAATTTCACATTTCCCAGAGCCTATTGCAAGGAGTATGTGAGTATATCTTTAGGACAAATTCCCAGAAATGGAATTGCTTGGTTGAAGGATACACACATTTAAAATTTGAATAGTTACTACCCAAATTGCTTTCCTAAATGGCTATGTCAGTTTTTTACTCCCACCAGCAGTTTTTCACTCTTACCCTTATACCTGACCAATGCAGGGTTTTTTTTGTTTTTGTTTATTTGTGCCTTTTTTTTTTTTTAGGGCCACACCCACAGCATGTGGAGGTTCCCAGGCTAGGGGGTCTAATTGGAGCTGTAGCTGCCAATCTACGCCGTAGCCACAGCAACACAGAATCCCAGCCACGTCTGCAACCTACACCACAGCTCATGGCAATGCCAGATCCTGAACCCACTGAGCAAGGCCAGGGATCAGACCCACAACCTCATAGTTCCTAGTCGGATTCGTTAACTGCTGTGCCACAACGGGAACTCCTGTTTTTTTGTTGATGTTGTTTGTTTTTTGTCTTTTTAAGGGCCACACCTGTGGCATGTGGAAGTTCTCAGGCTAAAGGTCCAGTCAAACTGTAGCCACTAGGCTACACCACAGCCACAGCAACTCCAGATGTAAGCCCCGTCTGCGAGCTACACCACAGCTCATGGCAACACCGGATCCTTAACCCATTGAGCAAGGCCAGGGATCGAACCTGCATCCTCACAGATGCTAGTCAGATTCTTTTTTCCGCTGAGCCATGACGGGAACTCCTCCCATCCTAATTCATCCCTGTGCCCATGGTTTCCCCTATGGTAATTATAAGTCTGATTTTAGCGAGGGCAGGGATTTTTGTCTTATTCATCCATATAGAACCAGTACCTAGATCAGTGCCTATTTACATTCAGTGAGTATTTACTGACTGAACGTTTTCGAGTAGTAGTGTTATGCTGTTAGGAAGGGTCATCCAGTAGCTACAACTCAGTGTGAGCATGAGGAGATGAGTATGAGCTAGCAGCCTAAACTGCCGCCCTCCTGCAGCGGGCTGTCCAGGGTGTGAAATGTTATATCCGAATGGGCTTTTGACCCATTGGCTAGTGATTCTGTGTTAGAACTCAGGAGAGCTGATTGGCCTGGAAGAGGCATAACGTAAGGGCTGATGAAACAGTCTGGTGTGATGAGGGAGATCTCCAGCAGGAGTGAACTGGGAGGAGCTACCGGGCTGGGGTTGTGGTTCCTGTGACTTTTTTGAGCACAGTTCCTCCCGGTTTTACCTACTTGGCAAATAGAGCAGAAGCGGGCTTGTGAATTTTTCATTCAGTTCATTCACTTATTTATTCATTTACTTCATATGCAGCTTGAACTTGCCATCTTTTATTATTTAAAAAAGAAAAACATATTACTCTAGTTTTATTGTTTTTAATTTTTTTTATGATTTTTATTTTTTCTAATAGAGCTGGTTTCATATTACCCTAGTTTTATTTTAAACCATACATACTCATTTTTTTTTTAAGGCTGGATGAAAGACCGTGTTATTAGTAGATATTTTTTTGGTTTTCTGTTTTTCCCCCAAATATTTTACAGTCAACATCTATCACTTTAGTAGTAAAAAAGATAGATTTATAAGAATAGTGTCAAGCTCTCAGGCCAGGCCCTCTACCGGGAGATCATCTGGGGTCCTCCAGTTTTTAGAACTGACCACAGTAGTGCAGAAGGTCCAGCGTTAAAACCTCTAAGCAGCCAACTCCAAGGAGCATGTCACTCATCTTTGCGGCTTAAGCAAGGCTCTGCGTGTCCCTCCAGGGCCATCACTGTGCGCGTCCCGGTGCCCTCAGCGGGAGTCGTGGACATCCCCATCATCGAGAAGGAGGCGCAGGGCCAGCAGCAGCACCACAAGGTGGGCGAGCAGCTTTTGGAGGGATGGGTTTCCTGCTCTGCCTTTGAAATCACGTCTTGATTTCTCTGGCTCTAGATGACGCTATCCCCGAGCTACCGCGTGGACAACGGGAAGCTGGTGAGAGTACGGACCAGCCGGAAGGCGCACCTGGCCGTGACTCAGTACCAGGTGCTAAGCAGCAGCCTCTCCTCCGCCCTCTTGGAACTCCAGCCTGTGACCGGTGAGGGTGCTGCTGTGCCGCCCTGGGCGACAAAGCCCCGGGCTGCTGAGCTTCCCCCGGGGCCCCGTGCTGGGCTCTGGCCTTCCTTCCACCACCTGGGATTGTGGGGGCTTGGGTTGTAGCTGATGGACGAGAGTGTGTTTCTGATGCTGGTCTGAGGCTGAGATGATCTTTAGAAACAGTCGTAGCGGAAGGATAGAAACAGTTTGCTCACATTTATTTAAAAATTTGCAAATTCGTTCCTCAGTAAATGAAGTCTAAAGTTACTTCATGACCCAGCAGTTCTGCTCTCGGTATATATGCCAAAGAATTGAAAGCGGATTCACAAAGGTGTCTGAACACCAATGTCCATAGCAGCAGTATTCACAATAGCCAAAAGGTGAAAACAACCCAGATGTCCATCAGCAGATGGATGGATAAACCAAAAGTGGTGCTTCATACAATGAAATGTAATTCAGCCTTAGAAAGGAAGGAAATTCTGACCCATACTGCAACCTGGATACATCTTAAAGACATGCTAAATGAAATAAGCTGAACACAGAACGCAAAAGGTTGTGTAATTCCATGTACATGAATGGTCAGGTTTATAGAGACAGCAGAGTGGTGATTACCGGGGCCAGAGGAGGGGAAGGAATGGGGAGTTATTGTTTACTGGGTACAGAGTTTCAGTTTGGGGTGATGGAGTTCTGTAGATGTAGCGGTTGATGGCACAGCAACGTGAATATTCTCAATGCTGCTGAGCTGTACATTTACAAGGGGGTTAAAATGGTAAATTATATGTATGTTTTGCCACAATAAATGTGTAAAGTAATACTCTTTAGTGTTATACAGTAAAAGCATGGCAATAATAGACACCAAGTTGAGAGTAATGATTATCTGTGGTGGAAAGAAGCAACTGTGAAGGGGAGGGGTACTGAGAGGCTTAACAGTATTTACACAATGTTTATTTCCTAATAGCTCATAGTTTGGTGTATTATTCTTCGTATTTTATTGTGGTTGGGGCTTTGCCAGTTTTATTGTACTTTGATTTAATATGGTTAGAAGCCGATGCTGCCAGTGATATTGTCTCTATAGCTACTCATGAGTGTCCTGTCTCTCTTTTTTGTTTTTAAGGAATAAAACATCAGCTTCGAGTTCACCTGTCTTTTGGATTGGATTGTCCAATCCTTGGTGATCATAAGTACTCAGACTGGAACAGGCTGGCCCCCCAGGTACGGTTGGTTTGAGCCAATATGCAGCAGAATGAAGGGGAGAACTTACCCTTTCTCCTTGTTAAAACCCTGGAGTGAGTCATGCACAGCAAAGACGCGTTGATAGTTTTAGACACAGTACCACGCTAGTTGTCTAGCATACAGAGAAATTCAGAAGCAGATAGCCTCTGTCCTCACGGAGCTACAAGATCTCCTGGCAAAATATCTCCGCTTCATTGTTCAGCCTCACATTTTTTAGGAGGCGGGAGGCGGAGACTTTCAGAAGGCTCAGAGCAGAGAGTTCCCTTCATGGTGCAGCAGAAATGAATCTGATTAGTATCCATGAGGATGTGGCTTCCACCCCTCGCCTCGCTCAGTGGGTTAAGGCTCCGGCATTGCCATGAGCTGTGGTGTAGCTTGCAGACGTGGCTCAGATCCTGCATTGCTGTGGCTGTGGCTGTGACTGGCCACTGTAGCGCCAATTTGACCTCTAGCCTGGAAACTTCCATATGCTGCAAATGCAGCCCTAAAAACGAAAAAAAAGCAAAAAAAAAAAGGAAATACAAGGCTCAAAGTAGATTTTCACACTACTGCTCAGGAGCCTCGGTGGAAACTTTTTAATTTTTCACTGTTACAGCCCATTCTCTTGGAAGGCCGGGGAAATGGTCAAGGAGAGCTTCCAAGTGTGGTGGGTTTTCTCTTTCATGGGTTCTGAGCCCTTCCTGGAAGCGGCCCCGAGGCAGGCTGTCCATCACTGTGTCCCAGGGGGTTAGTGCTGGTGCGCATTAGTGGGGGTCTTCTGCCCTCGCACGGCGGTCAGGGAGGGGCCTTTGGCCCTGCTCTCACGAGCGCTTTCCTCTGTGCAGAAGCTGTCTGTCGGCGTCCTGAAGAAGCTGGGGCTGCCGCAGTCCAAGGCCCGCCACATCCCCATGCACCTGCATGCCCGCCAGCTCGTCCTGCCTGCCCTGCAGTCTGGGAAGGAAGAACTCAACTTGGTCTGCAAGCCTCCTCGCTACTTTGTCCATTCCCTGCGCCGTCTGGGCTTAGAGATGCCGAGTCAGGATCAAGATGGGGACGAAGAAGCCTCACAGCCAGGACCACAGTGAAGAGAAGCAGTTTGCCCTGAATTCTTCACTTAGTTTGACTTCTCATTTGGGACGGACTCTAAAGGAGCTGGGTGTGATGGGTTAGAGAAACAGCTGCTTCGGGGCTCTTACTGGAGACTAGCATCTGTTTTCTGACACTTTGACCATACTCTGGAAAAGCTGGCGGGCAGTCTCCCTGCCTCAGAGTGGAAGAGCACCCAGGACCAGGAGATCTAAAGCACAGAATCTCTGATCAGGAACTGTTTTCATTCAATAGTAAAGCTCTTGGTCTCGGGAAGGTTCCTGGGGTTGAAAAGAACTTACTGGTTATCTCGCTCCTAGAGAGGTCCGGAAGAAGCTGGCTGCTGTCCTTGGGAAGCTGCAGGGTCTGTACAGGCTCTCTGCTTTGTTTAGCCTCCAATTTGGTGGACTGCATGCATTCTCTCCAGCCTCAGCCTGGGAGCTGTGCTGTGCTCGTGACTGGCGTCCTTGAGGAGGTGTGTGGTGAGCAAGGAAAGCAGATGTCAATGGCCAGCAGGTAACAACGGGTCAAGCGGGCAGGTGTAAGGCTGCGGTGGGGAGCGCTCACGGGTCGAGAGGGCAGTTTTTAGCTCCAGCTGAGTGTTGCTCTGTGGGAACGGATTTTCTAACTTTTTTCAGAGGGTTGGGAAACCCGAATATTTCTGTGAAATCTTATACCATATTGCTAACTAAATCAAATTTTTAAAAAATCTTGGAGTTCTCTTATGGTACAGGGGTTAAGGATCCAGCATTGTCATTGCTGTGGCTTGGGTCTGCTGTGGTGCGGGTTTGATCCCTGGCCCGGGAAATTTCTGCATGCCATGGGCATGCCCGAACAAAACGAAACACAGCACTTGGACAGCGAAGCAAATCATATTTGCTGGTTGGATTTGGTCTGCAGGCTCTCTGCGTGCAGTGGGTTTTGAAAAACTGGTGTGGAAGTTTGGGGAGAGGTGCCACCTTGAAAGTTCTGGGTCAGTGGTTGGTGGTTAGCTCCATGCGGCCTCTGTCCTTTCTAGACTAGGGGGTGACTCTGGCCAATAAATGTTTGGTTGTGAGGGTGCTGCTGTTTTTTTAAATCTCCTGTGTTTTGGAAGCAAACCTGTTCTTGGGCCTCAGGTGGAAGATCCGTGCTGAGCCCTCGGGCGGCTCTGCTGGGTTGTCCAGCTCGCTCCCGTCCTATTTCCCGAGACAGTGCAGTCTTGCAGGGAGACACACCTCACTTTACTTTGGGCTGAGGTGAGAAAAGCCGGAGTGACAGCACAGCTGGGAAGAGTCCCCAAGGACAGCCGTTACGTGCTCTCTGTATTGTTAACACAACTTCCCAACCCCCTTGCCTGTGCCCACAAAACATGTTACCGAGCGCGATGGGTTTAACTTCACAAGCACAGGTGACATAACTGTGATACATAAGCCTGAACATGTTAGTCGCTTCTCTTCCTTCCTTCCTTCCTTCCTTCCTTCCCTCCTGGGCAGCACCTGTGGCGTATGGAGGTTCCCAGGCTAGGGGTCAAATTGGAGCTACTGCTGCTGACCTGCGCCACAGCCACGGCAACGCAGGATCCCTAACCCACTGACTGAAGCCAGGGGTCGAACCTGCATCCTCATGGATGCTAGTCAGATTTGTTTCCGCTGACCCATGATGGGAACGCCTGCTTCTTTTTCTTACAAACCACGCCTCTCTGCCTGTGTGCTGATGCCTATAAACTTCGCCCTTTGAGAGTCCCAGTCAGCCCTGTGTCGTGCCTACACTGCTCAGTTGTCTCTCCAGACTTCGTCTTCATGTCCTGTTCCCGCCTTAGTTAACCGGTGCCACCCTTGTCCTGGGAGTCACCCTCAACTCTCCTCTGCACCTGTCCCCACGTCCAGGTAGTCACCTGGTCTGCCCTCTTTCCCTCTAAAGCCCTTCTCTGAAAATGCACTTTGCTCTTTAGTCCTGCTGCCTCTTCCTGGGCGCCAGCTTCAGGGCGTGGGTCCCTGGGTACTTGGGACGTGTTTACTGTCAGTGTCAATACTCAGCATGTGAAAATCCCCGGGAAAGAAGAGCGTCACCCTACTGTGTAATCATCCCAGATTAAAACCCCATTCTCGGAGTTGCTGTTGGGCTTCAACGGGTTTAGAACCCGACTCGTATCCATGAGGACGTAGTTTGCACGCCTCCCCACCCTTGGGCCATGGTGGGCCGGAGCCGGAGGTGGCGGGGCGGGGCGGGTTAGAGGTGGGCTCAGAGGCAGCCTGCTGGTTCCCCCAGAACCAAGCTCCGAGGACGTGTGGAGACGACCCCGAGTTCCTGGGCCCAGGGCAGCGGCGGGCTGCTGTAACCGCGACAGAGACACCATGGAACCCTCCCCCGTGCTGTCTCCGGCGGCCGCCCTTGGCTGTCTAGACTACTCTTAGCCAGAGCGCCCGCCCAGCAGGGTATATACAGAGGCGGCCTTGCGTCTGCGCCAGGCGGGAAGCCCACCCACGCTGACTACCCCGAATGAGGCCGGACCTCACGAGGTAGGACACGGTCCTGCACCAGGCTCCTCTTCAGACGCCGGCCTCGAGTTCGCGGGTGCCCAGGCTACCCACACTTCTCACCAACGAAGGGGACGAGTGAACTTTCCACCACCGCTTAGGGTCCCTGGCTGGGTCTAAAGACTGAACTGACAGAGTAACGGGAGAAAAGCAGACACGTTTATTTGATGTAAGTTTTACATGACGCAAGAGTTTCTATAAGGACATGAAGACCCAGAGAAGCAGAGCTGCATTTTTACACTAGGTTTTTTTTTTTTTTTTAATTTTTCCATTATAGCTGGTTTATACTTTTCTGTCAATTTTTCAACTGTACAACGTGGTGACCCAGTTTCACATACATATATAGATTCGTCACAAGTGATTAGACATAGTTCCTGGTGCTATTATGCTAGGTTTGATGAAGAGTGGACCCTCGGGGGCGCAGGGCCCTGGGGGTAGGACAGGCCGAGGGTTAGGTGACCGTAGTAAACTGGGGGAAACAGCAAGACCTATTGTTAGGTTCCTTGGTGACTCTTAGTCTTTGGAGATGAGGATACGCCTTTCCTCCAAGTACTGGTGGGGAGCAGGGGGCATCTCTCACAGGAGAGTTTGTGACCTGTTTAGGGAGGAAGGGCAAGGGGGGAGGAGGTCAAAGTGGGTTTCCTGCTTCTGCTGTTCTCTCAGACTGCTTCTGGATGCTAGTTCCTTATCATATGTATTGTTTACAGATATTTTCTGCCCTTCTGTGGGTTGTCTTTACACTCTTTAAATTATAACATTTGCAACATAAAATTTTTTAATTTTATTCAATTTATGTTTACTTTTTTGGGTTGTGCTTTTGATGTCATATATAAGAAAACTGCCTAATCCAAAGTCATGGAGGTCTCTTCATATTTTCCTAGTTTAAACTCTTATGTTTTGGGCCAGTGATTCATTTTGAGTTAATTTTGAGTATGTTGTGTTAATCTGTCCAACTTTGCATGTGGGTAGCCAGTGGGTCCAGGGTCTTTTGTTGAAAAGATTATTTTTTCTGCTATGGAACTGGTAAACTGACATTCTTGAAGGTCACACTGGATCAAATATTAATAATTTCGTAGGGTAGAATTTAGTTTTATTGCAGTATTAATGCAAATGAAGCAAAATGTAAAATAATTGCAGTTTCTTGTTTTGCCACCAGATGGCGGCAGTCTCCTGTATTTATTATCCCTATCTGGGCTGAAAGTGGTAGCAGGTTTTAATGAAGTATCAAGTACCATCTATCTACAAGCATCTTTCTGTTTCTCTAACCTCCTGATACCCCCGAGATCGGCTACCCCAGCATTGTAAATCTCCATCCTTTATGATTTCAGTTGGCTTATACATGGAATTTTCTGTTCTCACGTGGAGAGTGAAGTAGTTGGGGGTAGGTCATGGTTTAGGCTCCTGAGTGTCTTCAAAATGGAATTTGACACATAAACAGTTATAAAAGCAGTACAAGTTCATTACAGAAATGAAAGTACAATCAAGCTGTTCTCAGCTCTCAAAAAGCCTAATGGCTACACTCAGATAAGAGTACATCTTAGGTGGATGCAAAATGGAGCCCCTGGTTAGAATCCCAGGCCTGCCTTCAGGGCCCAGCCTGCTGTCCTGCTGCCTGCAGCACCGCCCCTAGTACGCCAGGGGTAGCAGAGGTGGGAAGTGAAATACCTACCTTCCTTTCAGGAGTAAATACCTTCCGCTCTGACTCGCTGGCCTCTCCTGTCCATTTCTGAATTCAGTTCTGAATTCCCGAAACCCACCAGGGAGGAGAGTTGCTACTCTTCACCCACGTACTTCCTGACTCTGCACCGGCCTGAAGGGCCACCTCTGCCTCTGGGGTCCCCTGGAGACAGCGGGTTTTGTCTCTGAGTTCCGTCGAGGGAACCCATTCCACATCCTGCAGGGGCCATTCATTTATAAGATATTGCTGCTTTCGATTTTTCACCAATTACAAAAAAAGCCTAATGGAAATATGTATTTACCCCCCATGTGGTCACACAGCTCAGCTGAAATGTCAAGCAGCTTTTGGCTGCTTTTATTTAGGCTCAATGTAGTAAAAAAATCGCAGTCTCTTTGCTGATCAGAAGCACTGACTAATAGTTATGTATGATTTTGACCAAAAAAACAAAAAAAAGGTCAATGAAATGTTATTTAGGAAGCAATGGGAAATAAAGATGGCGGCTTGGACGCCGGGCCTCAGTGATACATTGTAGGCACGTGGTGCGGGTGCGTGCTGCTGCCCCTCCCTTCTCCTCCGCTCCCCCAGGGCTGGTCTCCCCCCACCCCTTCTGATGTGGATTTAGGATTCCTCAGGCCCTCACCTCTCCCACACTTCCCACCTGCAGCGGTGAGCCCTGAACCACCTTTTCCCAGCACGCACCAGACTCCCGGGGGAGGCGGGGCCGCGGGGGTAGGCTGTGGGAGCAGGGCCACGGGGAGCCCCCTCTGACCCAGGGGGCTTTGTTACCCCCAAGCTAGGCTTTCAACACTCTGGGAGCTATTACCACCTGTCCATCAGCAGCTTCAAGGAGCCAGGAGTGATGACCTGGACCCATTCAGGAAGTGAGTGAGGGGAAGGGGTGCCCACTTTGATGTGAGCGACAGGTCAGAGAGGGAGCAGGAGGTGAGGGCCAGGGGGCCGGGCTGCTGGAGGCCATCTCCTCTCCCGGTCAGGTTTCCTCGGGGAGACGCCAGGGGTGTTCACCACCCCTTTCATTGTCTCCGTTACACAGGGCCAGGTCTCCGCCTAAGCTTCTGGGCTGCTCTGGGCTCCATGTCCCACACTTGCAGCCTCTGTCCCAAATGTGCCCCCCTCACCTGCTCACACAGCCTCCCGGGAGGCGAAATAAGGGAGTGGTGGGTGGGCAGGGGAGCTGGGGACAAGGGGCGCTAGGCAAGGAACACCTGGAGTGGGGGCCCAACCCACCTGCATCCTTTGTCGTGGATTCTAAGGGGCAGGTGGCCACCGCTTCAAGCAGAAGCACCCAGTCTGAGAGTCAGAGAACAGACTCTTCTCGGTGGAGTCAGGAATCCCAGGCTGGCAGAGGCCTCAGGGTGCCAGCCTCTCCTTCAGCCACATTCCCGACCAGCAGCTGCACACTGGCCTGCAAGGAGCACCTCTCCTGAGATTCCCACCCTCAGCCGTGTAGGGGGCGGGGAAAGATGGGAGAATAGCGAGGGAGACGGAGGACGGAAAGACAGACCGAGGGAGAGAGACACTGGCTCCCCTTCCGTGGCCAGAGTCACACACACACACCCCCAGGGCCTTCTAGAGCCAGGCCTGAAAGCCCGCCAGCTCATCCTGGCCCAGCTGGGGAGTCTGGCCTTTTTCCTGTCTAAAGTTACAGAATTGTCCCGTTGTTTTTTTTTTTTTTTTTTTCCTGGAGTTATAAACCAGGTTTCCCCTGTCCCTCTACTTCTCTGGCCTTGAGCAGAAAACCCAAGAGGGAAAGAATGCAGGCACAGGGCCTGTGGTCACGTCCAAGTCTGACCGTTCCCTTCCTCAGAGTGCCCCGAGCCCCGCAGCGACACAGCCACACCTGCTGCCCACGTGGCACCTCTTGCGTGTGCCGGCTTAGTTAAAGCCCCAGTGACAGCCTTGTGAGGAACCTGCCGTTGCTCTCAATTGCGGCTGCGGACGAGGCCCACGCAGCGCAGAGTGGCCACGACGCCTGAGGTCACATCTGGCTGCACAGCAGAACCAGGTTTTGACCCAGGTCTGTCTCACTTTGGAGCCCTTGCTCTTCACCTGCATTTCCGCAGTGACCCAGGCGTCCCGGAGCGCCTCCATCAGAGGACTCCCGGGGTCCTCCGCCAGCCCTCCCAGGACCCCACTGGGTGGACCCGCCCTGAGAAGAGAGGAAAGAGCAGCGTGAAATGATGAGTCAGCTGTGTCTTCTTTTGTATCCTGCTGAGAGCTAGCTGGGTCACAGTCTTTCTAGGTCTCAGTGTTCTCACCTGTAAAATGGGTAGAGCGGGGCACCGCTCAGACCCCAGGCTCTAGCCCAGATGATCTCTGAGACCCCTTCTACTTGCAGGACCCTGAGTCTGATTATGCTGAGATTACTGATCTGGAAGGAGAAACAGCACCCTCCCCCTTGCCTGGACCCCACGAGGTTCTGCCCTAAGAACCTTCATTGTCACGGAGAAGGATGGTGTGACAGCACAATGTTTGGACCCAATTTAGGAGGCTCACGTGTCTTTGGAGGTTGAGCCTCCCGAAAGGGCCAGGACACATGGGGTCCTTAACCTTCTGCCCAACACCTGGGCTGGGAGATGTGGACCTCACACCCTGGGCAGTGAGTGACCACACCCATTGCCGAGTGGAACAACCAGGGCAACAGCTTCTGTCGAGCTCTTACAGTATACACCGGGCTCCGGGTTTCATCTGGGCGCTCTCATTAAATCCTCACAACGGTATCCCAAAGTAGGTGTTTTAGAGACCAGGAAACGGAGTGTAGCAAATTGCCCAGCAGCTGGGAGTGCAGCAGTGAGGGGGCTGAGAATGGCTGTCATGCGGCCCAGTCTTTGAGGCAGTCTTTGATTTCCACCAACTTTCCTGGAGAAGAGCCAGGTCTCTTGGGCATGTTTCTCTAGTGTCCCCAGGGGATGCACAGCCCTGACTGCGATATCCTGACTGTAGTTCGGGGAAGAAGTAGGAAAGGAAAGGGGTGTTGGGTCCTCCCCACTTCAAGAAAGTCTAGAGTCCCCAGCTGGACGCAGGAGCTGCCAGGCAGTGATGGAGCGGCAGAGCCCGGGGTAGCCCAGGAGACGGCCCCGAGAACAGGCTGCGAAAGCGGGTGTTCCCCAAACTGGATGGTCCACCAGAGGCGGAGCTGGAGGCCGTCTTGGGAGGGAGGACACGGCAGACCCCCCAGCCAAGGCCCCAGCCTGGAAGTGGGCCAATTCTAGGGAGAGCACAGCCTCACGGGTGGCCCCGGAGAGCGCTGGCTTCGCCCAAGGAGTGTGCAATGGTTTGAAGGTGCTGACATAAAGCCAGGACTCTTGGGTTCCTGATTGGAAGGCTGGAAGCCCAAGAGACCGGGACGAAGGGAACCCCTGAGATCTGGCATGCAGCCTTTTCGCTGTCCCAGAATCACTGGGGAGGGTTGAGGTTGCTCTGTCAGAAGCTGGCTTTCCGGGAGTTCCCACCATGGCTCAGTGGAAACGAATCTGACTGGTATCCATGAGGATGCATGTTCGATCCCTGGCCTCTCTCAGTGAGTTAAGGATCCAGCATTGCGGTGAGCTGTGGTGTAGGTCACAGACGCGGCTTGGATCCTGCGTTGTGGCTGTGGCGTAGGCCAGTGGCCGTAGCTCCGAATTGACCCGTAGCCTGGGAAACTCCATATGCTGCAGGTGTGGCCCTCAAAAGCCAAAAAAAAAAAAAGGCCGGTTTTCCCTTCCATCTCCCAAGCAGGTTCTCGGCGCCCAGTGTCACTCATCCCTGGGCAATTAAGCTGCCAGCAGCTCTGCTGTTTGGTGCAGGGGGAGGGGAAGGGGAGGCAGAGCAGGAAGGAGCTCTGAGGGGAGAGCCTGGGGCGTGGGGAACACCAGCAGCTTTGTCTCCCATGCCCACCTTTTGGGGGGGTGGGATTGGTGGCGGCACCGCACCCCATGGGCCCGCGGCTCTGTGTCTGGGTCAGGGAATCAAGCTGTCCTCACCTCCCTAGCATGAATAAGGCTCGGGGGCTGTGACAAGAGCTGTCAGTGCCATGTCCTGTCCCGGCGGTGGCTGACAAGGCCAGGAGCTCAGGACACCTGGGAGACAGGACTGGAAGAGCAGGTCCAGGGCCCGAGGGAGGGGCAGTGCAGACGGGGACACGGCCACCTTTGTGTGCACCTGACCAGCACTGGCCCCGGACGGCTTCCTGTCAGGGCCTCTGTCCCTGCTCTGCCCCACCGCCCCTGGACTTTGCGCGCGGTGTCCCCTCTCGCCAGCCTCTCACCTTGGTGCCCCCTCGGGGCCGGGCTCTCAGCTTCTCTGGAGAGCTCATCTTGTAGGGGATCGGGGCTTCTCTTCAATGTCCTGGCTTATTAGCGGCGTGTGGCCACAGTCTCTGCTCTGCCTAAAATCAGCCAGGGTGGGCTCCAGGCCAGGGTCTGGGGTCCCAGGAGTGGAGGAAGCGTCTCCAACCCTGCAGTCCCTGGAAAGGAGTGAAGGCCAGGGTGGATCTGGAACCTTCCTGGTTCTCAGGAACTCAGGGTCCCGGGAAGGCCTCAGAGAATCCAGGAGGGGCCCACGAGTCACAGACGACTCCAACCCCTCTTCCCGTCATCAGAGTCTGAAACTAGACAGAAGTTTCAGGAGCAGGAGGTACAAGAACCCTTCTAGGACCCTGCCTGACGGCATCAGTGCTGACTGCCAAGGACAGACTCTGCTAGCTTTTCAGACCCAAGTTTGCTGAATTTATAAATGCCTGAGTCTAACAAACTTTTTTTTGAGCACATTCTCTACCCCAGGCATTAGGCTAGTTTGGGGGCTGGAGTTGCCAAACAGCGTGTGGGTGGCACCTCCGGGAAGTCACCTGTCTGCCTCTGGACCACGGATCCCCAACGATTGTATGTGTTGCCGTCTCGGGGCTGGAGGGAGGAGCTGCGGGCGTGCATGGGTGTGCGTGGGCTGGGCTGTGGGGTGAGGAGGGTGGGGTGAGGGGCCTGGGTTTAATGAGGTGACTGCCACTTGTAAATGAAACAGAAGGCAGCGCAGCGTGTGTGAACTCTGACCTCTCCTGTCCATTTCGCCGTTGGTCGGGAGCTTTATGAGCAGCCGCCTCCACCAGGAGGGACCCACCGCAGCCTGGGGATGTTCAGCGAGGGGTGGGAGGAGGAGAGCTGGAAGAGGGCGCAGGTTTGGGTTCCCCGGGGCCTGCACCTCCCGCTCCCCTAACGGGAGTTTGGAAGATAGATGCAAGCGCTAGATGTTTAAGAGGCACAGACTGCAAAGTGGAGACTTCTAAAAATGCAAACTCCCAGGCCCTGTCCCCAGAGTTTCTGGTTCCGTAGAGTGGAGGTATGGCTTGGAAATCTGTATTTTTTTTTTCTTCTTCTTCTTCTTTATTTTACGGCTGAACCCGCAGCATATGGAAGTTCCCCGGCTAGGGGTCTAATCGGAGCTGCGGCTGCTGGCCTATGCCACAGCCACAGCAATGCCAGATCCAAGCCACATCTGTGACCTAAGCTGCAGCTTGAGGCAACGCCAGATTCTTAACCCACTGAGCGAAGCCAGGCATCCAACCCCCATCCTCAAGGAGACTAGTCTTGTTCTTAACCTGCTGAGCCGCATTGGAAACTCCTGGAAATCTGTATTTTTAATAAGGTCCCATGGTGATTCTTTTCTTTCTTTTTCTTTCTTTCTTTTTTTTTTTTTTGCCTTATCTAGGGCCGCACCTGTGGCATATGGAGGTTCCCAGGCTAGGGGTCTAACAGGAGCTGTAGCTGCCGGCCTACGCCACAGGCGCAGCAACGCGGGATCCGAGCTGCGTCTGCAACCTACGCCGGATCTTTGACCCACTGAGCAAGGCCAGGGATCGAACCTGCAACCTCATGGTTCCTAGTCGGATTCATTAACCACTGAGCCACGACGGGAACTCCCCATGGTGATTCTTAAACACAGCCAAGTTTAGCAACCACCGTCTTGGAACGCAAGGCAATGTCAATTGGCCGGAATCATCTGCTCGCTGGGCTAGGAAACCCTGGTTTTCAGGGATAATTGCTGGCTCCATGTACTGGCTCCATCTCCATGGTCAGATACTGTGCTAAGTGTTTTACAGCATCCTGCAGGGTAGAAGGCATTAAATATTTCAAAAATGAGACAGAGATTAAGTAACTTGCCCAAGAGGACACAGAACCATGATTTGAAAATGTTTATGCCTCCAAAAATTCTGTTGTTAAGCAGATACTATTCCACTGCTTTTTCGGACCTACGTAAAGGCGACCATTAACGCTGAGATACCCAGTGTGCAGGTACCAAGAGATCATGGTCTTATTGCACGTTCTAAATAGGGTCCCAGGCCCAGCTCTGGACTCGTGAGCGAATACAGCCCCGTGGGGTTTGGACACTTGTCTGACTGTCCCCCACTGCCGAGCAGGCCTGGTTCGTGCTTAATAAACACTTGCCAAATGGGTAGTGAACACTGTAAAAAGGAAAAAAAAGAGTTCTTGGTACAAAGTGTAAGGTGCCCCTTTCTACATTGGATGGTTCTTCATAAAACAGAAGAGTTTTTTCCTTTCTCTTTTGAGTGGAGGAAGTGGGTTTGGCTGAAAAGGACAGGTTTGGGGTGTGGGGTCGTCCTGCATGTGCCGCGACTGCGGGGATAGAAGGAAGTGCCCTTCCCTCTGGCCTGTCGCCTTCCTGCCTGCTCCCCCAGGGCAGGTTTCAGTGGGGCCCACTGCCCTCGGTGCCACGCTTCTGGAGAGGGGGTTTTCCAGGGCTGTCCACGCCAAGAGGCCAAGTCTCTGTAGGGCCCACACCCAGCGAGATGCACTGGCATCCTGAGCATAACTTTGCCAGTGCTTCATTCAGAAGTTGCTATTCAAGGGAGGGACTGGGCTGGGAGTTTGGGCTCAGTAGACATGAACTATTAAATTTAGAATAGATAAGCGATGGGGTCCTACTGTACAGCACTGGGAAATACAGCCAGTCTCTTGGGATCGACCATGATGGACGATAATCTAAGAAAGGGAATGTGTATGTATGACTGGGTCACTTTGTTGTACAGCAGAAATTGGCACAACATTGTAAATCAACTATACTTTAATAAAAAAGGTTTTTTAAAAAATTGCTTTTCAAAAAGAGTCGTTGCAGCAACACCTACTATTTGCAGGCACCAGCTGTATATGGTGGAGGGGTCTGGGATGGTAAAAAGCAGAAAGCAAGGGAGCTGGCAAAGAGTAGAAAAGATATGTGAGGAGTTGGGATTTTTCAGCCTGGGCAGGAGAAAGAGGGCTGCTGGCGGCAGGGGCTCCAGAGCAAAGTCACCTCTGCCTTCACAGAGATCTCTAGGGAGAAGCCTGGGTGCTCCTTGCTGGGGACAGATGACATGGGAGGCCAGGTCCTGGCGTCCCCAGCTTTGAGACGAGGCAACATCCCCCTTACTGGGGTCTTCGCAGCGATCAGCCCAGAGGCTGCCCAGCCTTCCCGCCAAGGGGAGTGGCCTCAGGATGACAAGGGGGGGAGCGACATGGCCACTGCCCCTGCAGGCAAGGGGACAATTAAATATCTTACAAACCAGGATGCTTGTGAGAAGGAAAGGTGACGCTCAAAAATCACAGCCCCACACCCACTTAAACCAAGACTGTCCCCAGGCCACCAGGGCCAGGGTCACCCTACTTATGGATCACTCCAGTGTCAGAGTCTGCCGTGCAGGAAGCCAGGTTACCCGGTTCCCATTTAGTGGCATGAGCAAGTGGCAGCGCAGAATGCGGGGTAGCGTCCTCCCCAGGAGGCCACGCAGGACAGGGGAGAGGGGGTCGCGGGGAGGCAGGAGGGTCCCAGAGGGAAAAAGGCTGGGCAGGGCTCTGAGCAGGGGTTCCAGGCTGCGATCAGACTGCCAGGCTGTGGTCAGAGTGCTGCTCTCTAGGGAGCTGTGGCCAACCGACACTACACCGCAGAGGGAGCAGTAAGTAAACAGACCCGGGAGTGGAATCGGCCCTGGGGGGATGGGCCGGGTGGACCTGCTCCTCCAGCGACTGTGGAATAGCGACTGTGGGACAGCGGAGAGCAGGACAGCCAGTCAGCAGGAGGAGGTGTAAAGAGGCTTCGCAGACACACTTCCCCAGCCTCCCACCTCCAGTCAGCCTGGGTGAGGGCAGCGATTCCTTTCTGTTGCCTGGACCCTTGCGAGAATCTGATGAAGGCTGCAGGAAAACGCACAGGTGCCTTCCCACATACTGTTTTGCAGTTTCAGGGGATTTATGGACCCCTTGTTAAAAATCTCTATTCTAGGAAATGGTGTGCTCCCCCCACCCTCTAATAGCTTTATTGAGAATTCACAACACCTTAAAGTTCCCCCAAGGGTCCAACCCAACGGGTTTTAGTACACCCAATTAATTTTAGAATGTTTTCAGTGCTGGGAAAAGAGACCCGTGACACTCTGAAGTCATCAGTCCCAATGTCCCTCTTCTCCCCAGCCCTAGACAATCACTAATCCAGGTTCTGTCTCTGTAGATGGGATATTTCATATAAATGGAATCATATAATATGTGGTCCTTTTTGATTGGTTTCTTTCATTTCGCATCATGTTTTTAGATTCATCCTGTTTTACATTTTTTAAATTGCTCAATAATATTCCATTCCAAAGCTATGCCAAATTTTGTTTTGTTTGTCAGTTGATAGACATTTGGGATGTTTCTTTTTCTTTTTTTCTTTTTTTTTTTTGGCACTCCTGTAGCATGGGGAAGTTCCTGGGCCAGGGATTGAACGCATGCCACAGAAGCAACCTGAGCCACTGAAATGAAACCTCAAGATCTTTAACCTGCTACACACAGGGGAATTCTCACGTTTTGGTTTTTAATGCTAATGCTTCTCTGAATACTTGTGGATATACTGCATGGACGCGTGTTTTCGTTTTTCTTAGGTATATACCCAGGAGTGAAATTGCTGAGTCATATGGTCACTATACGTTTTGCCTTTGAGGAGCCCGCAGTTTTTCAAAGCAGCTGCACCATTTTGTATTCCTGCCAGAAGTGTATGACAGTTCCAACTTCTCCACCTCCTCACTAACACTTGTTATTTGTCTTTTTGTTTCTAGGGATCCTAGTGGGTGCAGAGTGCTACCTCATTGTGTGTGTGTTATTTTCTTTTTAGGGCCGCACTTGTGGCATATGGAAATTCCCAGGCTAGGGGTCGAATTGGAGCTGCCGCCCTACGCCACAGCCACAGAAACACCAGATCCAAGCCTCATCTGCGAGCTACACCACAGCTCATGGCAATGCCAGATCCTTAACCCACTTTGCCCAGGTGAGGATTGAACCTGCATCCCTGCCATTGCACCTTCTCCATCTAAAGCTTTCACCAATCTTCACCTTGACCTGGAGGCCTGAGGGAAACAACAGGATGGTTTTGAAGGGACATCTCACTAATTTCCCTGGGTCCTCCACTCTCTTAGGAAGAAGAGGGGTAGAAGCTGAGGGGGTGAGAGATGTCAGCTGTTGGGCTCTGAGATTCTGGTTAAGTAGGTGATAGCCACGGGAGCCAGGACATTTTATGGCCGTGGATGAGACCACAGCCAGGGACTTCCCATCCTTGGGGTGAAGCTGGCCGGGAACAAATATGGGAGTGCCTGGGATGGGAGCCGTCTCCCTGCCCTCCCTGGAGGCGCTGAGTGCTGGGAGCCCAGCAGCACGAGGCATCTTGTTCATATTTTCTCGGCGGGGCGGTCCTGGCAAGAGCTCTTTGTTTCCTGTAAGAGAATGAGTCTTCATCTCTGAGCTCAGCCTGTCTTAAGATGGGGTGGGGGTTGGGAGAGAAAAACAGAATTCCCCAAAGTAGAGTCTCTTCTCCTGTCCTGGGCCACTCTGTGTGTGTGTGTGTGTGTGTGTGTGTGTGAGAGAGAGAGAGAGAGAGAGAAAGGGAGAGAGGGAGAAAGAGGGGAGGGAGGAAGAAAGAGATTGATTAAGAGTTAAGTGCAGGACCTTGCATTTGTTCTTATTAAATTTTTTTGTGTGTGTCTTTTTAGGGCCACACCCAGGGCTTATGGAAGTTCCCAAGCTAGGGGTTGAATCAAAGCTACAGCTGCCGGCCTACACCACAGCCATAGCAACGCAGGGTCCAAGCCGCTTCTGCAACCTACACCACAGGTCATGGCAACACCAGATCCTTAACCCACTGGTGAGGTCAGGGATCAAACCTGCGTCCTCAAGGATACCAGCCAGATTCGTTTCCACTGAGCCACGACTGGAACTCCGTATTCTTATGAAATTTTATCTTGACTGATGCAATATAGGTCCAACCCATTGAGATTTAGAATTTTTTTGACCAAGAAGTTTTCAGTCGCTCTTAGGCTTATTTCTGTCTGTTTATCCAAAATGGCCATACAGACTGTGCACCCAGCATGTGCCAGTAAGAATCCAGTCACTGTGCATGGACTTTTTTTATCCCCCTTTTGATCTTCGCAACAACCTATGAGGTAGGTACTTTTTACTGGCTTCATTTATAGCTAAAGAAACAGAATCAGAGAGATAACTCAGTTCCCCAGGGTTACGAGAGTTGACGGGTTGCGGGGCAGGACTGTGAGCCCCCTCTCTGACTCCAGCTCACGCTCCTAAGCACCACAGTATAGAATCCCTAGCTCTGGAGTTCCCTTCGTGGCTCAGTGGTAACAAACGTGACTGCTCCCTGTGAGAATGGGCCTTAGGGAGCTGCGAGTGTCACTGGCCCGGGATTAGAACATCCTGGGAGTTGCCACCTGGGCTCTGCATCTGCACGTGGCTCTTCTCTGATCAAAATGAGGCCAAGCCTCCTGAGTTCTCCTTGCGTCCCATCGGAGCTGTGTCGATTCCCCCACCAAAGGGATCAAAAGAAGCCAGAGAATGATAATGTACGTAACAGAGGAAGTTAAGACTTTTCCTTACCTCCATATTGCTTTCAGGGTCAGGGTTGACTGTTTGCTATGTGACAGATACTATGTTGAATGTCATCTCATTTTCCTTACAGCTCCGTCCTAGATAGAACAAGGATCACCGTCTCCAGCTCGCAGGTGAGAATACTGAAGCTCAGGGGTGTTATGTGGACCTGCTTCCGGGCCTCCCATCTTTGCTGGATCCTGCGCTCCCTCGGATGCCAGCTGCACAAACGCATTCCTTTCAGCCTGAGCCTTGAGGCCTCTGGGTATGGACCTCTTTCGACTAGGGTACGGCAGAGAAGCAGGCAAGAGCACCACCAGGCACATAACTGATTTGGGGAGCTGGCAGTTTCCTTCCTCAGTCATGTGAAAAATTTCCAAATATGGGGAGCCATCTGTTGATGATGTGAGAATTGGGCAACTTCCACTCCCATCATTAGCTTGGCAGCAATGGAAAGTGAGCCCAGAAAGAGCCCTTGTGTATCATGAAGGAAATTTAAGCCGTATGTTTCTCATTCATTTACTCTTAAGTCATCAAAATGTTGGTTTTAAAGAGACTTTTGATGTCCAACTCGCTTTCTGCTTTTTTTATGGCAGAGAGAGAGAGAGGAAGTCACGATTTTTGTGCTGTAAATTGCCCAGTTTGGGGAAAGCTGGAGATGATCCAGGGCCTCAAATACCGAAGAAAGGAGGAAGCTCCGGACAGGGGCTGCTCCAGGAACCCAGACAGGGACATGCACTCGCACCCCCCTTAAAACGTACCAGGTCAGCAAATCACGACCCTCTTCCATAGGTATCAGTGGGGAGCAGGAAGGCAGACGTCCAAGTAAGCTGCTGCGCCCTTCTCCTCGGCCGCCGTCCTCGCTGTGCTGACTCCTCTGCACCAGCAAGGCCGGGGTGGAGGACGCGTGGCTGAGAGGGTGTGAGTCACAGCCCAGGTTCCCAGGCAGAGGACACGGTCCTGGTGCTGGGATGAGGAACTTGTCTGTCTTCTTCTAGAGCTCCTGTTTCTTTTTCCTTTATTTTTCTTTTTAGTATAGCATATGGAAGTTCCCAGGCTAGGGGGTGAGTTGGAGCTATAGTTGCTGGCCTACACCACAGCTCCCAGCAACGCTGGATTCTTAACCCACTGAGTGAGGCCAGGGATCAAACCCACATGTTCATGGATACTGGTCAAGTTCATTAACCGCTGAGCCATGAAGGGAACTCCCCTGGAGCTCCTGTTTCTAACCTCTGCTGCCTCTAGGGGGAGAGGGGGCATTACCTGAGCAGGCGGAAAGGGAGAGAAAGCTCCAGGAGGAGACCACTGCTGAGGAGGCCCCCAGGAAGGAAGGGTGTGACACTTGTAAGGAACAGAAAGGCCAGTGTGGAGACGCAGGAAAGGGGCCTGAGGTGAGGCAGAGAGGCTGGCCAGGGTCAGACCGCGAGGGCCTTGGTGCTGAGGCAAGATGTGGTCTCTAACGCCAGGGCTGAGGGGAAGCTCTGGAAGGTTGTCAGAACTCTCCAGGTGCCTCCTCGGTGCTTTCAGGGTTGAGAGACGCTGGAACCTGGATGGCGGCGGCTGACGTATGGAGAAGCGGACAGATTAGAGGGACACCGGGCTTCAGTTTCTAGGACTGGGAGTGCTGCATTGCGGTGGGGAGGGAGGGCCTGAGGACCAAGAGGAACCGGAAGTGAGGGCTACGGAGCCTCCCCAGAAGGATTTGGGAAGGTAACTGCTGGCCCCCTCTGCACCAGAGCTTCTGTCTGGGCAGTGACGCTGCCAGGCCCCGAAGGCCGTCCAGCCTTGGAAATCAGATTACTGTTGTCCTTGTGAATTTGTGTATCATCCAGCATGGCAAGTGGCACAACAGGGACGGGAGTAAAACGCTTGAGCTGCTGGGAGGACCAAGGGATTAAGTCTGCAGAGAACATGATGTCTGAGGTGATTCTTGCAAGGATAGTGGTTGTTCTCAGGTGAGGAAGGAAGAGGGTGTCCCAGGCTGCGAGAGGGCACGGGGCTGTGAAGGACCCACTGAGTCTGGGAAGCAGGGGGGGGGGTTCAAGGAGGCAGCGATGTCGGTGTGTCTGGGAGAGTGACCCGGATGGGACGGAGAGGCCGGCTGGGGCCGGCTGAGGGGGGCAGTGGAAGCCACGCAGAGAATTTGGATTTAAAAAAACGAAGAAGAAGAAAGGATTTGGATTTTCATTTTGGCACCGAGGCGCTTACTCATTAAGTTCTCTTACTTCTAGGACTTGGTCTTGTACCTTTTGCAGGGGGCCTGTGAACACGAGAGAATCTTTGCAGCCAAGTGGCCCTGAGAAGGTCATCTAATCCATTCTTCCGCCTTTGGGGGCACCGGGTATAAACTGCCTTGGACATAAGAGAAAGTTTCTTATATTTGATGCTTTTTTTTTTTTTGGTTGTGCCCACAGCGTGTGGAAGTTCTGGGGCCAAGAACTGAACCCATGCCACAGCAGTGACCCAAACCACCGAAGTGACAATACCAGATCTTTCACCTGCTGCACCGCCAAGGAACTCCTATTTGAAGCATTTTAAAGAAGGAGATCCTACAGCCTCACCGGATCGTCCACTGGTTGACAGGAGCGCTCATCTTAATTCTTCCCGGGCAGTTTCAACTTCTTCTTTTTTTTTTCTCGTCTTTTTGTTTTCGAGGGCTGCACCCTAAAAGGGCGGCATAGAAAGGTTCCCAGGCTAGGGGTCCAATCAGAGCTGTAGCCGCCAGCCTATGCCACAGCCACAGCATCGCCAGATCCAAGCTGCATCTGCGACCTACACCACAGCTCACAGCAACGCTGGATCCTTAACCCACTGAGCAAGGTCGGGGATGGAACCTGCAACCTCACGGTTCCTAGTCGGATTCATTTCCACTGCTCCACGATGGGAATGCCTTAACTTATTCTTGTAGGTTCCCCAAGGAATGGAAACAGTCACCATATTCTGTAATGCAAGATTCCCACATTCTTAGGCAATCGCCAATGGAAAACATTTATTGGACTCTTCCTGTGTGAAAGGTTCTGTGCAGACTTGAATATGAAGAATTAGAAGCCACATTTTTTTTGGCTTTGAGTTGCTCATATCCGGGGAGTCAGGAAATAAAAAAGAACACTGGTAACACTGGGCAATATGAGCTCCGTGCCGAAGGAGATCTTCCTGACTCCCTTGGATGGGCCTGGGCTGTTCTCTGCCTGTGCCCGCCTTGTTCCTGGTGCACGTGTTACTTCCGCGTAGCAATTATCCTGTGATATCAGCGCTGTTTATTTCCATGTTTTTCCCCAGTATGTTGAGCTCCTTAGGGCAGAACCACCTCTTTCTCTTTGTGTGAATCCCTACTCCCTGCCTCAGTGCAGTGGAAGCTTACACCAGGTGCTCAATAAATGCTTGATAGGTGAATAAACGAGTAGTAAAGATAGGACATTTCTGTTCAGAATTAAGAGGAGGTAGGGATCCCTGTGGGCCAGAATGGTCAGGAAGTTTAACAAAGACAGTGGGGCACCGACTACAGGCCTACCTTTTAGTGGTGGGAAATGCGAGCCAAATCAGTGAAGTTAGAAAGGGGTAAGCTGGAGTTCCTGTCGTGGCTCCGTGGTTAATGAACCCAACAAGTATCCATGAGGATGCAGCTTCGATCCCTGGCTGCGCTCAGTGGGTTAAGGATCTGGTGTTGCCGTGAGCTGTGGTGTAGCTCGCAGACGTGGCTCAGATCCCGAGTTGCTGTGGTTCTGGTGTAGGCGGGCAGCTATAGGAGAAAGATCCAGCTAACATTTTCCAAGTTGAAGCCAGGGCCACTTCTGGGACAACTGACCCATGCATTGTCCTAATGTGTGACCACACGCTGAGTCACGAACATCCTGGGCCCACAGCAGGCATCGTCTGGGGTCCGGGGGCACCAGCTATTGCTCTGGTTTTTCTGGGGTTCCCTAGGATCCCACTCTCTCCCCTAGAGACTGAGCCCCCTTCTGACTTAGTCCCTTTTTCTCGTGCTCAGATTCAAAGGGCTAATTTTAGACACTTCCTGATTACTCCTCACTGGGTCTCATTAGTAGAATTAAAACATTTGGAACCTCGGCGGGAGGAGGAGCGACTTTCATTGGTCCTAGTCTGTTCTCCAGCCCCACATCGCTGTTGATGTTGGCCGCCTTGGAGAAAAGCAGGATGAACTCTCTCCCTGAGAGAGTGGACCACAGGCTGCTGGCTGAGTGCCTAAGCCAGTGGGTGAGGGGTGAAGGCACACATGTCCAAGGGGCTGTGACCACCTCTGGTAGCAGTCCCATGTTTTGCTCATAATACATCTGAGAAAATGCAGAGGCATTCATGTTTTTCATTTACATATTCATTCAGCATTTAATGATCACTTAGCATACACCAGACACGGAACTACCCCACATCTCAGGTCCTAAGGGCGTGAAAACACTTAACAGGAGTTCCAGCTGTGGTGCATTGGGCTTGGCGGCATCTTGGGAGTGCTAGGACACAGGTTCGATCCCCGGCCTGGCACAATGGGTTAAAGATCTGGCATTGCCGCAACTGCGGCTTAGGTCAGGACTGCAGCTCAGATCTGATCCCTGGCCTGGGAACTCCATATACTGCTGGGGACCTCCCCCATCCCCAAAAAAATTAACAAGTGGTTCCTGCCAGCCAAGAACTTAGAATCAGGTAGGTGGCTGTGATAAACAAACACATGACTGCTGACCCATGGGGTCCACGTACAGGCGTGTGAAGGGCATGACAACTTATCTTCAAGTGTTTACGGTCCAGGTTCTGCCTAAGGACTTTTAATGAAATAAGTCACCTAATTCTCACAATAACCCTGTGTGAGCCTGGAGAAGGAGCATGTGGCTTAGTGGGGAGTGGGAACAAAGAACAGAGACGCGAAGGAAGGAAGGAAGGGCATTCCAGGCACAGTAGATAGAATCTGCAAAGGTGTCGAGGCCCCGTGCGCACATCAACTTTAGGGGAATCGATTTACGTCTTCGTGCCATTCTTTTACTCTGTTCCAGAGGAAAAGATCCCTGCAAAGATCTTGCAGTAGGTCATACCTGTTGATGGCAAGATGGATCACACACATCTCCAGGGCATTTTTTATTCTGACGAAAACACTCTCCTGCAATAGCTCTTGTCTCCCGCTGGATGTGCGGGATTTGCCTGATCTAAGAGCACCCTGGCCCGGAGCCTATTCTTCTGCTCACCCCAGCTGTCACCATTTCCCTCTTTCCTGCTACCATCCCCCACCCCCGCTCCCAAAAACTGACCCCAGAAGCGTTCTTCTCACTTTCCGTCTAGAGCCCCTTAGGATGGATCTTTCGCCGCCACTGACAGTTGGTTTCCTCAGGGAACTCACCACCGGGGTCTCTCTCACCTCTTCGGTTTGAGTCCTAGACATCCTGGGACTGTCTCCGAGCAGGATCGCCAGGCCAGAGACCTCAACAAATACAAGGTTAACGAGCAGCGGCTGCGGCCACAGTCAGTGTCCATCCGTGCACAGCCTGTGCTGGACACCACAGAGTTCAGGGTGTCCTGTCTGACACCCCGAGGCCCAAATTGGGACTTCTGTGGAATCTAAACCAAAGGCTTTCCGTGGTGCCCCACCGTGGCGGTGAGCAGTGGGGACGGGGTTTGCAGGGGGCCGGGAATGGCCAGCACAGTTTGGGTCACAGAGGAGATACTTCTGGAATCACTGAGAAAAGTGATCCTGAGAAGACGGCAAGGTTGCAAAGAGTCGTGTTTTCCATCCTGAGTCAGATGGCCTGAGAATCTCGGCACATCTGACCTTCACGGCCGCTTTTCCAAAACTTGAAGCTCCTTCTTGGGCTCAAGGCCAAGGAAACATGGCTCTTTCCCTCTCTCCTGCGTGTCCTTTGTCCTAAAGCCCAGACAGAGCAGTTCTGAGCCCCGGCCTGGGACAAGGGAGTTGGGGAGCCCTCATCTGGCCTCGGAGGGGGAGGATGGTACCTCTCAGGAAAAAAATCTTCCCTCCCGCTGGTGTCTTGGCTCCGTGCAGGAATCCTCTGGAGCACTTGAGGCCTAGGGTCTTTTTTAATGGGAACAAGAGACTCGTAAATCCCCAAGCCAGACTCCCTTGGAAGCTCCTGGCTCAGCGCTCGCCTCCCGGGCTCCCTGCCATGGGGAGCGTCTCCCATCTGCCCGCCCTCCCTCTCCTCAGACCTCGCACATTGATCCCAGCTCCGGGGCTCTGGCCGGGGAGCCTCTGGTGCGTGGGCTGAGGCCTTGGGCCTGCCCTGGTTATCATGGGCGAACACCTTTGGGCTGAACTAGAGCCCTCAACTTTCTCGGAAGCTTGGGGTTGTGGGATAGAGATGCTCCCCAGCATCTAGGGAAAGGTCTGAGATGCTCAGTTTGGAGAGGTCCCGAGCAGCCACCAAACCAGAAGAGTTTAGGTGAAATCTACCTACGGTCACCTTTCCTTAAGTGCTGGCCCCGGCCCCAGGTCCACTCGTCCATCTGTGGCCTCATCCCAGGGGGCTGATCTCCCACCAGGTCCAGCCAGCTGCCCGGAGACTGTCTCTCTTCCACTCTGAGACGGGGACTCCTGGCCCCTTCCCTCCCCTCTTCCTTGTCCAGTCAACCTTGTCCTTTGACTAGAGGTCACGAGCGGAGACCTCCAGGTGCAGCCTGTGCTGGAACAAGAGGAGTCAACCCCACACCTTCGGGCTGATCTGTCAAGAGGGCTTTAGCGTCTGTAATTAGGAGGCCCAGCTGGCCTCCTTCTTTTGTCTTTTCTGGCTCCCTCATTCCCCCACATTCCCCCAACCCCAAGCCTGGCTTGTAACCTGACTTTTTAAGATGGAACCAAAAATGAAAAAGGAAGAAAGAGAGGACTACTACTCCCCTCCACCCCGTTCCAGAAAACGCCTTGTGCCAAGTCCTACTTCCTCAATTCTTGAATCCTGTCCTCAGACTTCGTAGGAGAAAGTTCCTGGTGGAGAAAACAGATTCCTAGAAGTCGTCAGAAGAGGGAGGCTTCTCACCTTTGTGTTATAGCGGTTCGGCCGTGGGCTGGCCCTGGAACCCAGACATCCCAGCGTTAACTGGACCTAACGGGGTGGAAACAACCAGGAGGGCCCGGTGTGGAGTGTGTGGGGGTTGCTGGTCGGGCTCCTAACTTGCAGGGGGACCTTGGACCAGATTTTTCTCCTTTCTGGGTCTCAGTGTTTTCATAGTAATAGGAGAACACTTCTGCTTTTGAAGGCACTTCAGATACGCGACTGCAAGAAAAGAAGTGGTTATTGGAGTGGCAGGTCCTATCAGAGGTGGCTGGCATCTTCAAGGATTCTGTGATGCAGCTGGACTGTGGTGTTTTGATTTCATCAGGGAGAGGATGTGGGCCACGGGCGGTGAGTGCTGCTGCCCAGTGAGGGCTTCTGGGACATGGACATGCTGAAAGTCACCGAGTCCTTGCAGGTCCACAGCCTGATCTTGAAGATTCATTTCCCCTCTCAGGCCAATTCAGAGGAAACCAGAATATGTGGGCACAGAGCTCTAGAAAAGGGTTTTTTCTTTTTCTTTTTTACCACTGCTCCTGTGGCATATGGAAGTTCCTGGGCTCGCAATAAATTGGAGCTGCAGCTAGGGCCTATGCCACAGCCAGGCAACACCAGATCTGAGCTGTGTCTGCAACCTACATCACAGCTCACGGCAACGCCGGATTGTTAACCCACTGAGCAAGGCCAGGGATCGAACCTGCAACCTCATGGTTCCTAGTCGGATTCGTTGCCACTGCGCCATCATGGGAACTCCTTTCTTTTCTTTCTTGCCACACAGGCAGTATGTGGAAGTTCCTGGACCAGTGATCAAACCTGTGCCACACAGCAGCAACCAGAGCCACAGCGGTAGGAATGCAGGAGACTCCACCTGCTAGGCCATCAGAGAACTTCCTGCCTCCATTTTTAAACTCTTTTTCTTTTCATTTTTTAGGTCCACACCTGCGGCATAGGGAAGTTCCCAGGCTAGGGGTTGAATCGGAGCTACAGCTGCCAGCCTTCGCCACAGCCACAGCAACGCAGGATCTGAGCCTGTCTTCAGCCCACACCACAGCTCATGGCAATGCCAGGTCCTTAATCCACTGAGTGGGGTCAGGGATGGACCCTGAATCCTCATGGATGCTAGTTGGGTTCTTAACCCACTGAGCCACAACAGGAACTCCCCATTCTTAAACTCTTTATCCGTTTATCTGTGTGTTCATCAGTGAGTGGGATGCAGGATGTTGGAGGGAACCCAAAGTCCAAAGGATGGGGCAACAGAGGAGGAGACTGAATAACAGACCCAGGAGTCTGGGGCCCCACCCAGGATGCTCCCCATTCGTGGATGGTGCTGTCCCTGTTCTTCTGGATCAGCCAAAGAGAACTTAAAACCCACGACTGAGGCCAAGTGCAGCTGGGAGGTGCTAAGACTGGCTCTCCCTGCAGGAAACAGTAGTAGGAAAATGCAGCTGTTTGTGTATAAACTAAAGCTTGTTACAGTCCTGGAAGCCTCCAACTCAGGGGCCCACAGGCTTGGAGCAGAGAACACTGCGGGAAGAAAAATGGTCTGTGAACTGCGACTGCTGGGCCCCCAGCCTCCTGCTGTCCCCACCCCGCCCCCGGCAACACAGCCAGCTCCAGGAACATCAGCCTCTTATTTGTTAGCTCTCAGGTCTCCTGTACAAGCAGCAGGTCTGAGGGGGTAGGGAAGGCGTGAGAGGCTGGCAAGCTGGGATAGGGCATTATGAATCATGCCAGAGGAGGGCACAGGCCCTTTGGACCCCTGCCATCCACAGGGATACCCCAAGCAAACCCTTACCCTGAGGGCGGAGCGGGGTCACAGTAAAGAGGGACACCAGTGTTTAGATGCAAGCAGGGGAGAAGGGGGGACAACCCTGGGGAGAAAAGTTTGGGGATCAGGACCCCTGAGGAAGGTGGCACTGGGATTGGGGGCATTGGGTTCATTTTGGCTGGTCGTGTAAATAACATGTAAATAACATGCAAATTGGCCCTTTATTGTGTTTTAGTCAATAGCCAGGCATTTTTTTATCTTTTACTGGAAGCTTTGGTCTCCACAGGTCCCAGCAGGTCACCAGGTGGGAGGGGGGTGGTCAGCCTCAGCGAAAGGGGGATGGGGGGTGACTGCCTTCCTCTGCCCCTCTGCCCGGGAGCTGTCACATTGAAGGTGCTGCCAGGACTGGCAGCAGTAGACCCTGCGAGTCCCTCCCGATGGGACCTCGGATGGCGCTGGCATTCCCAGGCTGGGTGCTGCGGAGGCTGGGGGGAGGCAGGGTTATGCAGGCCTGATGGATGGGCCCTGGCGGTAGCTCTAGCTGCCCTGTTGGGGGTTGGGGCCCGGGGCCCGGGCTCTGTGGAGCAAGGTCAGGCCGAGGGCGGAGGGGCTCTGGCAGTGAAACCTCCATACTGTGAGGTTTGGGGCCTGTTAAGAGGGGCTAGTGATGGGAAGCGGGGTGTCTAGGGGGAGAGAGCAAGGGAGGTCCTATGTGGGGAGCGGACTGACACTCAGGGGGAAGCGGCCTGAGGGGACCATCTTGAGTTGTGCTGCTAAGCTTCCTAAGGGCTTAAGGTGCCTGTATTTTGCATGGGTAACAGGGTGCCCATGTTGGGGGGGGGGCTGGGGTACACACACACACACACACACACACACACACACACACACC
>PVHT020000113.1:6572561-6593481 GCA_004024745.2 Catagonus wagneri
AGTGGGTTAAGTATCCGGGGTTGCCGTGAGCTGTGGTGTAGGTTGCAGACGCGACTCGGATCCCGCGTTGCTGCGGCTGTGGCGAAGGCTACAGCTCCTGTTAGACCCCCAGCCTGGGAACCTCCATATGCCGCGGGTGCAGCCCAAATAAAAAAAAAAAGAAAGAAAAGAAAAAGGAAACCTGGTTTCCATGGAAACCAGGTTACTTGCATAACCGAGGTGTCTAAACTGACAGTCTTGAGTGTAAATCGTGTCTCTCCTCCGGCCGTTCCTCCAGCGTCCGGACGTGCAGCGATGGATTCTCTCCTGCTCAGGCCCCCAGAGCCCACCCCTTCCGGTTTGAGCCCCACACCCCTCCCTAGTTTTATGTCCCAGAGCTGTCGGGGGATGGGACGGGGTTGGGGGCGGCAGTCCTGTCTCTTTCTGCTTCGGGTTACAGGACTGGGACCCAGTTGCTGTCCTCAGAGGTAGGAGGCTGTGCGGCAGCTCCGGGGACTGGCCAGCCCCGGGGGACATCTGCGCGTCTGAGTGGGAGGGCGTTGGGAACGAGAGGAGCTTTGTGGGAACCCAGGAGTAGCCGTCCCTGCCTTCTCCCCTTCCGACCCATTCTACAGCCCGCTCTGCGGTGTCAGTGTCGTCTCCCAGGAGCCCTTCCAGTGGCCTGCAGTCCTAGGGATTTGCCCCGCTGGCTTCATCGAGGTGAATGCTCTCCAGGACAGTTCAGGGTTGAGGCAACAGGGCTGGGGCAGCGGCCCGCAGACGGCTGTCAGACCGGCTACTTCCTCATAAATTCCCCTGCCATTTCCCCGGGATACCTTGATTTTGACCTCAGTGCAGGGAGCAAAGTCCTTTCTTTGTCTCCTAATAAACAGCCTCAGCCATCGCTGGCCTCCAGCTGTTCTGCGGCCCCTTTGGCCCCAGCCCCCTCACCCTAGAGGCTCTTTCTCCCTGTGAAGTCTCATTAACTGAAGGCTTGGGGCCAAGGCAGGGCTCCTGCTGGCCACCTCTCCCCTTATTAGCACAATCATTTCTGTTTGGCGTGATGGGCCGAGGTTCTCCTGGAAGCCTGTCTGCACAGAGTCCCCTGGGAGGCCCTGCAAACACTGCCTTGTATCCTCAGAGTGACCAGGGCATTTCTCCCCTGTGGTCATTAGTGCAAAGTGGCCATGGGTGTGGGGGGACTGTCTGGGTCTTCTCGGGGCCCAAAGGAGTCAGCTGCTGCTGGATCTGATACAGGACGGTGGGACTCCAATACCTTCCCCCTAAAAAGCTGACCTTGGTCTTCTCTGGAAGATTCTTTGCTCATAGCTTCTCTCTCCCTCCGTTTTTTTTTTTTTTTAATTGAAGTATAGTTGATTTGCAATATTGTGTTGATTTCTATTGTACAGCAAAGTGATTCAGTTGAGCCCACTATAAACTCCGGTTGCCCAGAAGGTGTTTACCTGTGCACACGGCCTGTTCCTGCATGAAGCTATCTCCCTGCGGAAAATTCAGTGCAAACCCTGGGCTGGGGGAGGTCCCGCTGTGGCACAAGGAAATCTGCGGTGTCTCTGCAGCACCAGGGCGCAGGTTCGATCCTCAGCCTGGCACAGTGTGTTATAGGATGTGGTGGCTTGAATCTGATCCCTGGGCGGGAGCTTCGTATGCCAAAGGGTAGACCAAAAAAAAAAAAAAGAAGAAGCGGGGGGAACTAAGCTGGGCAAGAAAAATTTCATGAGGACACTTGGGATGCTCTTGGCAGGCAGATTTCTCCCTGGACATCTGAGTGGAGACTGGATTTGAGGCTCTTCTCTGTACGCCCCCCACCCCCAACTTCATTCTGCAAAATCCGAAGTGCTTTCTACTTCCTCTTTCTAGAAACCGTTGTGCAGTGGTTAAGAGTCAAAACTGTGCAATCCCACAGGCCTGGGTTCAAATCCTGCTGCTGCTACTTACTTGCTAGGTGGCAGGAGGGGAATATTTCAGAATCTCTCTGAGCCTCAGTGTCTTTGTCTGGAAAATGGGGTTAAAAAAACCAATGCTGAGCATGAGAGAGAATGCCCATAAAACACACAAGATTAGCCATTACCGTCCCGAGGACAAGCAATGTGCATTCGTTTGTATGTAGAATCTGAGGAAGCGTTTCCTGTTCTACAAGGACCAGTAGACAATGTGCTCTTCCCTCTCAGCCCACGCGGGGACGCTCCCAAATGGCCCAGAAGGTTTGTTTCAGCAGGAAAAGGCGTTTCTCTTCCTAAAGAAGACGTGCAGGTAGAAAATCTCAGAACGGATCGATAAGGCCCTGGGAGTACCGGGAATAAGGGGACTTGGTGGCCATGTGCAGGGACAGGAGGAATGCGCTCCATCATAGGCCTGCTTTTTTTTTTTCCCTCCTTCTTTTTAGGGCCTCACCTGTGGCATATGGAGGTGCCCAGGCTAGGGGTCAAATCAGAGCTGCAGCTGCCTGCCTACACCACGGCCACAGCAGTGTGGGATCCAAGCTGCTTCTGTGACCTACACCACAGCTGACGGCAACACCAGATCCTTAACCCAGTGAGGGAGGCCAGGGATCGAACCTGCATCCTCATGGATACTAGTCAGGTTCTTAACCAGCTGAGCCACAATGGGAACTCCCATCATGGGCCTTTTTAATTCTTTTGTTCTATGTCTACATCATATAAATCTGGCTATAAAAATTTTATACAGTTAAAAAATTTAAACATTAGAAACATATAAAAGGGGACATACTGGGTAGAAATCCCTCAAGCATATTCTTAATTTTTTTTTTTTTTTTTTGGCCATGTCTGTGGTATACGGAAGCTCCTGGGCCAGGGATCAGACCCACTCCATGGCAGCGACCTCAGCCACTGCAGTGACAAGGCCAGATCCTTGACCCACCAAGCCACCAGGGAAATCCAAGCACTTAGTTGTTGAACTTAAGGTGTCCGAGTGTCTGAGACGGCAAAGGCTAACTGTGAGGGGTCCTGCAGAGGAGAAAGCGATATGGGGACCTAAGGGTAGAGGGTCCAAGGCCACAGGGAGGGCGTGTGGGTCTGTGTGGAGTAAATTCCTTGACTGGTTCTCTTTGGTCTAAGTGCCTGGTCCCAGCAGCTCTTCTGTGACTTGGACACAGGCCCTAACATCTGTGTGGCAAACTGCTCTGTGTGGCAAGACAGGAAGGTACAGCCACTGCCTCTGGAGGCCACCTTTGGAGCTGTCTCCCTTGTAGGCCTTCCTCTTTTTTTTTTTTTAAGTATAGTTGATTTACAATGTTGTACCAATTTCTGCTCTACAGCAGTGACTAAGTTACACACGCACACCTTTTTTTTTTTTTTGGCCATCCTATGGCATTAGAAGGTCTCAGGCCTGGGATTGAATCTGAGCCACAGCTGTGGCAACAAAGGATCCTTAAGTCACTGTGCTGGGCCAGGGCCTTCACAGAGACAAGCTGGACACTTAATCGGCTGCACCACAGCGGGAACTCCTACGTTCTTTTTCTCGTATATCTTCCCAAATGATCTATCCCCCATTTGTTAAAAGGCTGTCTTTTCTTCAAGGTTCAGCTCAAACACCCCCCTCCCCCCAACGAAGTCGTCTTTGTTCCTTGCTGAATCAGAATTCACCTCCTCATCCTTTCACACTTTTTTTTTTTTTTTTTTGCTTGTTTCTATATTCTCATCCTTTCCTCCGGCCTGGTTTGCATTATCTTGAGTCGTTTGGATGTTCAGCCGCCCTCTTAACTTTGAAGTCCCCTCCAGGACAGAGACCGTGGCTCAGACTAGTTCTAGAGTTCCTGGCCCAGAGCCCAGAACGTCAGAGGCTCCTCCAACAACACCCGTGGATATGTCAGTGAGCGAGTGATGGGCTTCTACCCCTGGGGACCTCCTAGACAGGCCCTGATGCGTCTTGTCTCTTTGAATCTCAGTTTCTCATCTGTAAAATGGGGGTTGCAATAATGGAACCACCTGTGAGAGGCCAGCTGGGTTGTGCCAGGAATCTCGGCTGCACCCACGTCCCTGGAGGGTGCCCGGTATATTTGGGCAGAGCTGGCTCTCATTTTGAGACCTCAGGTGTCAACTCTACTGAGTAGAGACTGTCTTTTTGCCATTCCCCACATGGCTTCTTGATGTCATAGGTCATCAGTTTAGCTGGGCCCAACTTTAGGGAACATCAACCCCAGACACAGAGTAGTTACCCCAAGGAGTCAGCCCTCCGACCCTCTCTGCCGTTGCTCCACGGCAGGGCCTCAGGGCACAGCTTCCTGACTGCGCTGCCTGTCGATGGCACAGGGCCGGTGCTTGGAGGCGCAGCATGAGGGGGCCTGTTGGAGGCCTTGTGGGAATGTCCTCTTGGGACAGGGTGATGCCACTCTGACATGCCAGCCTCAGGTCTTCTGCTGCAACCCACCTTTCACGTCCCACTTCATGCCTTTCGTCCTTTCTCTTTCACTCTTGCATACCTCTTCTCTAAATTGCCCCCCGGCTTGACTCTGCAGACGGGCGAGAGGAGCTGGGGTTGGCATGGAAGGAACATCCATTTCCTTCACTCATTTCCCATCTCTGGCCCATTGTCTGGTCCTGCTCCCAGGAGGAGCTCATGATTTCTCTCTCCCGACTCCACACCTCATGGCATACGGAAATTCCCAGGCCAGAAATCGAACCTGAGCTGGAGCTGTGACCTGTGCCACAGCTGCAGCAATGCCGGATCCTTAGCACACTGCTCCGGGCCAGGGATCGAACCTGAACCTCCAGAGACAAGCCAGATCATTAACCCACTGCACCACAGCAGGAACTCCAGAAGAGGCTCCTGTTGTCCAGTTGTCGTTCCTCCCTGGTCCTCCCAGCTCTGTCCCTAAGAGACCCACTGGAGTAAGGATTTTGCCAAGGCTCTTTGTAAGCAGAGCCTCGCTGTGTCGAGGATAACAGGGCCTTACAGAATCCCTCAATGCTGCCTCACACGAGTTCAGTCCTTTCCTCGGAGAGAGGGCATCTTCCCCCACAGCAGAGTAGGAAGCCAGGCGTCTTGGGGCTGGGGACATGCAGTGTAATGTCACTAAAAGTACTAGGGCCCTCACAGGGCTTTGGTTTTCCTTTCCCCCAGTCACAGAGCAAATATTCCGCCCTCTCCAGGGTAGTAGAGACCCAGGGCAGCAATGGCAACAGCTCAGGGCACTGCCCTGTGCCCATGGCCCCGTGCCCTGGCCATTCTCTTCTTCCTTCTGCCCCCTCTGCGTCTGCGCCGCAGTCCTGTGCCCCAGTGGAAGCGCCCTCAGATTTATACGGTGCTATTTACTGGCTCTCTGCCAATTAGTGACACTTTGAAATTCCCTTATATGATGCACTGCTGCTCTGACAATAAACAAGTCATTAGCTGGGTCGGAGGGCAGCCTCCAGCTGGATTTGATTCATTGTTTCTGAACCGGCTCAAGAGGCTCATTAAGACGTGGGGTCCCCAGCCCAAGGCTCAGGAAACCCTTAAAACTGGAGGCAGGTGGGGCCTCTGCGCATCCAGGTGCTGGGTCACCATGCCATGTGCTTTCCCTCCGATCCCCCCGGAGGCTCATCCCCACCTCGAGAGGGAATACTAGCAGCCAGCACGGCCTCCACTCCACTGCACCCCCTTTCCTAAGACACAGACATGGGACCGAAGCCTCCTAGGCAGTGGACTGGGAGGAAGAGCAGGAAATAGTGAAAGGAGGCTGGGTGGAAAGGAGAGGCTCAGGTGCCAGAGGAGAGAGGCAGCAGGGAGAGAGAAACTCCAGTGGGCGATTTGGGGTGGGGAAAATCTGGGGATTCCTGAGTGAGAACCTGACCGTTTTATCCAGCTTGTGTTCTTATTTTGCAGCTTCAGAGACTGTCAGACCTGGAAGCGATCTTGGTGACCACCCAGGCCATGGCTGTGCCCCTGTTTTTTGAATGTAGGCTCTGACACCCCAGAAAGATGAAGTGACTTTTCCATGTCCACCCAGCTCATAAGCGCCTGAGATCAGACTGGAACTAGGTCCAATCGTTGCTCCAGATCTCTGCCTGCACTACCTCCCAGGAAAGGAGCCGTAGCTAGAAGAGAACAATGAAGTGTCCTGCTCCAGGGCCAGTGCTTCCTTCTGCAGCCCCCACCCCCAGTCACACCGCATTCCCCTGACCTATGGGATTCTGTATGGAAGGAAGGTGAGTGCGGGTGCCTAAGTGTCGTGTCTGTTTCAGTGAATAAGTAAGGAAGCTGTAACAGAGCACTGTGCTAGGCTCTGCCGGAGAAACAAAGTTAAATTAGGCAGGCTTTTCAAGAAGTATTTAGTCTGTTTGCAAAAAAAAACAGAAACAAAAACTCATGACCCAGAACACAAAGCACAGTTTAAAAAAGTTACCAGAAGGTAAAATAGAACTTAAAGTCTGAATGGTAAGTTTCATAAACCGAGCCTTGAAAATGGTGCCTTGCAGGATATCAGATTAGATGCAGACCTGGGTGTTGGTGGCTATGGGTTGTTGTTGTTGTTCTTGTTTTAGTTATTGGAGTACAGTTGATTTGCAAAGTTATTTAGTTTCAGGTGTACAGCAAAGTGAGTCAGCCATACAACATATACGGGGATTATGGTTTTGATGTCAGCATGGGGCAGGTGACATGCTCTCTAGTTCATCAGAGACAGACAGCTAAAATAGAGACCTCCGAAAAGGCTGGGACCCTGTGAAGGGTGCAGCCTCAGAAAAATCAGGGCTAGGAACAAATCACTCAGGGCTATAAGGTAGTGACAATAAACTTGTGCTTACTGGGACTTTGAATAGAAAAAAGACTCCAGTGGGAAAAAGAAGCTCCAGGCCCAAAGCATATGTGACCATAGTGTCTGAATTTCCACTGTTGGAATTCCCAAGCTGAGAAATTAATGTAAAAATAGATTCCAGACCAGAAAAACCCATAGAGTATCAACAGGAGGAAAGGCAAGACTATTCTGGAGGAATGTGCCCCAGAGCAACAGCATTCTCATAGCAAAATATAATCCCTTTTGAAGTTACACTCACCAAAAAAAAAAAAAAAAAAAAAATTGTGACCCACATGAGGAAACAATATGCCATTAAGGAAAGTCAGCAAACATAGCAAACTGGTTTAGCATTCTAATAACATAAAATAATATAGCAATCTGAAAGTGACTTTAACTATGTTTAAAATGAATAAAAAGTGAAAAAGCAATACAAACCACAGAGAAATGGGATATTTTGAAAGTGAACAAGGGAAGTTTATAAAAAGAACCAAAAGAAGTGAAAAAAATTGTCGTTGAAATCAAAGTTCAATGGATGTGTCAAACAGCAGGTTAGACAAAAGCCCAACAGAGATGTAGTGAACTGAAGGGTAGACCAGAGGAAATTATCCCGAATGCAGCACAGAGAGGTAAGGCGAGAGAAACGATGAGAGAGCAGCTGAGACATGGAGGGTGGAAAAAGAGGGTTCACACTACACTACAAGGAGATACAGAAGAAGAGCAGAGAGAATGGAGGAATAGCAATACTCAGTTTTCCAGAACTGATGCAAGACATTCATCCTTAGACCAAAAAGTTCTGAGGAGGACCCACAAGAACGAATCCACATTCAGATATGTTTTAATGACACTGGATCCAACAAGACACAATCAGTGGATACTTTTGCCCAGGAATGTCTGGGAATGTTCATGGATCACTGAGGCTTGAAGGCTGAGTAGAATTTTTTTTTTTTTTTTTGTCTTTTGTCCTTTTAGGTCTGCAACCGCGGCATATGGACATTCCCAGGCTAGGGGTCCAACTGGAGCTGATGGCAACGCCGGATCCATAACCCACTGAGCGAGGCCAGGGATCGAATCTGCAACCTCATGATTCTTAGTCAGATTCGTTTCCACTGCGCCAAGATGGGAATTCCATGGCTGAGTAAAAATTTAAGAGACAGAGACTATAGTGAGGGTGTGGAGGAGAGCTATGAAATAGTAGGAAAATATGAAATTCCAGCCTGATGGGTTGGTTTCTGAACAGGTTTTAACTCAATTTGTTTAGAAATAAGTTACCTAGACTCTGGATGCCTGTCTGTTAACTGAGGGTTTCGGGAGACCCTCCCCTGCTCTGTGCTTTCACTCACATCCAGTCTTTGATCTTCCTGTTTGGGTCCCCACTCTGTCTGAGATTTACCATAATTCCACAGCCCTTTTGGCACCACTCATAACCATATTGCCCTCTGAGGCCTCCCCCTCCTTTGGGGGCTGAGCTGAAACCGGACTATCCAACCTTCCGTCTACTTGGGGTCCTTCAGGGCAAAGAAAACCCCTGCTCTGAAGTGGACAGCAGGAGCTTGCCCTGCTGCATCTGTGTCTCGTTAGCAGTACCAGTGGCTTCAGAGGAACAGAAAACCTGGCCACAGTAATTGGCTCATGAAAGCTGCACGTTCCTGGAGAGGGAGGCAGGGTCTGGCGAGGAAGGGGGAGAGGGCTTAATGGGAAGCAAATGCCAAAGCAAATGTGCGGACCCTCCCCCAAGTCATGGCCATTAGCATTCCTCAGACACCTGCAGGCTGGCTCCTCCTTGCTGGTGCACAGAGCAGAAAGATGACGTTTGGTTCCAATTAAGGGGGCAGGGAGCAGGGGTGGATGTGAGACAGGAGGCCTCTTTCTTGTGCCTTTGAGAGCATCAGTTTGATTTGGCAGTTGTTGAATTCTGCTTCACCTTGTGGTTGTTTGTGATGTCAAGGAAAGAGCATTGGGCTTTGGGACCAGAAGGACGTGGGTCTAAATACCCACGTGGTCCCTTTCCAGGCTTGGTGACCATAGAAATATCACCAAATCTCTGTGGTCCTGGTCCTCAGCCTCCTCCTCTGGAAGAATAATGACAAAATAGTATCTATCAAACAAGGTTACTGTCAAGAATAAATAAGGTAGACTGTTTGAAGACACTTAGCAGGGTACTAATCACGGAATGGGCACTCCAAAAATATTAGTTTTTTGGAGTTCCCGTCGTGGCCCAGAGGTAATGAATCCAACTAGCATCCATGAGGATGTGGGTTCAATCCCAGGCTTTGCTCAGTGGCTTAAGGACCCGGCGTTGCCATGAGCTGTGGTATAGGTCACAGAGGTGGCTTGGATTTGGCATTGCTGTGGCTGTGGTGTAGTCCGGCAGCTATAGCTCCAATTCAACCTCTAGTCCGGGAACTTCCATATGCTGTGGATATGGCCCTAAAAAGCAAAATAATAATAATAATAATAATAATAACATATTTTTTTTAATCCCTGGAGTATAAATCCCTTTAGGGGAAGGATGGCCTCTTGTCCACCTTTGTAACCTCTAAGGTGCCTGCTGCAGTGCTAGGCTCACAAAGTAGACTGTTGGGTAAATCAGAGTGAATGCCCTGTATACTGAGCTCCCACCCCCAACCCTAGTAAGGTCAAAGGTCAGCTCAGAAGCCTGGGATGCCAGGAAGGAAAAACGCTGAGTCCCTGAAGTCATTAAAAGTAGCATGCAGCAAGCTAGCCACCAACTAGGAGTAAGGCAGTGTGCGCTTCCTTGGAGAACTTACACCCCCTGAGTACTGGGGACTCTGGGTCCCTCTTGCAGGGAGGGAACTGTGGCCAGGAAGTAGGGAAGTAGGACCCCGCACAGGGACCCAGCCTGGGCCGGCAAGGTCGATGTCCCTCCTCCACCTCTCCCACCCAGTACGAACAGATGCCCTGTTGGGATCAGCGCGGGACAGGCTTGTCTGAGGCTGAAGGCGGGTGAAATGGTCTCTGGGGTTGGCACCCCTCCAGCCATGAAGGCCTTTGGCTGGGGCTCTTGTCCACCTGCTCTCCAGCTGCTGCTGGTGGAGCCATAGTCGCCTGCGGCATCTCCCAGGCATCTTTCGTCTGCCGTGCCTCGGTGCCAAACATCTGTAGAGTAGATCTACTGGCCGTTTATTTTCTGTTTGTCTTGGGTGTGACACAATCTCCATTCTTCATTTCAATGACTCTTCTCTTTATTCTTATTGTCTCAACCACTCTGTTGATTTGCTTTTTGCCAGCCCCTACCACTTTCCCTCTCTTCTCCCGGATGGACTGGGGCTCTTGCCAGCCCTCCCTGCTTCCCTTCCTCCCCAAGTCCGGGTCCTCTCCTCTGGCGTCCCAGGGCCCTGTTCTCCCTGCTGGGAACCTCACTCAAACCAGATGTGGCTTCTTCCTCGTCTTCCTCTTTCTTCCCCTGATTTGCCAGGGGCTGCAGGGGGCAGAGGGGTGGGGGAGGCTCTCCGCCCACATCCTGCTCCCCTTCCCCTGCTTCCCGTCCATCTCCAAGGCCAGTGCATGACAGGACATCTGTTCCGGGCCAACAGTGAGGCGAGGTGGGCGATGCTGGGCGGCTTAGCCAGCAGGGGGCCTTGGTCCCTTCTGCAACACAGCTGCTCTCAGAGGATTTGGGCACTGTGTCCCAAACTTTTTAATCATGAATTGTATCAAGGCCCTCCTGCCTAAATATTGCCCGATTAGCAATATCTTACAACTGGTGAATACCTATGAGCTGTGAAAGGCCTTTATTTCCACCGTCTCAGCTGCTCTCTCCATAGCCCTAGAACGCATGGTTATCAGCTCCTGATTGCAGACAAGTCTCAGACTCTGGTACGACTCAGATGATAAAAGTCAAGTAAAGATTTGAACCTAAGTTTAGTCTGATGTAAAGAATGGCTGATTAGGAGTTCCCTCCGTAGCTCAGTGGAAACTAATCTGACTGGGATCCATGAGGATGCAGATTTGATCCCTGGCCTCGCTCAGTGGATAAAGGATCCAGCGCTGTCATGAGCTATGGTGTAGCTTGCAGACGCAGCTTGGGTCTGGCGTTGCTGTTGCTGTGGTGTAGGCCAGCAGCTACAGCTCTGATTCGACCCCTGGTCTGGGAACCTCCATATGCTGTGGTTGAAGGCCTAAAAAGACAGAGAAAAGCAAAGCAAAGCAAAGCAAAGCTGATTAACTTGAGAACTGGGGGTCCAGCTTTCTCCACCTGGAAACAAAATTTTGACAAATTGAGTCTGGGTTTGGAGGCGTCTAGCCAGCCTGGGACACACCTGTCTGTTTCTGGAATTATTTCTACCTCTGACCACAGTGGGTCTCTGGGATTACCATAGTGACCAGTAGCGGTGATGCTACAGCTCTCACTGGGCAAAAAACATTGGACCATTCAAGGGATGGGAACGTGAGAGAAACAGCCCATCATCAGAGGGGGTGCCAAAAAAGGGAGACCTAAGATGCTATAAAAAGTCACCAATCGCCTAACTTAGCCAGGAGCCAGGCCAGGTGTTTTGGGACTTCAGGGTTGTTGTTTTTTTTTTTTTTTCCTGTCTTTATAGGGCTGCACCCGAGGCATATGGAGGTCCTCAGGCTAGGGGTCAAATCAGAGCTGTAGCCACCAGCCTGCACCAGAGCAACGCGGGATCCAAGCCTCGTCTGTGAGCTACACCATAGCTCACGGCAACGTCGGATCCTTAACCCACTGAATAAGGCCAGGGATCGAACCCACATCCTCGTGGATACTAGTCGGATTCATTAGCCACTGAGCCACCAGGGGAACTCCTGAGCCTGCATTTGTCACTTTGAGTTGTCCAGAGGATTCCGATCCCAGGCATTTGGGGATTAAAGTCTAGGAAGCCCTGGTCTAGCCCAACCCTGTCCTGAGGAGGTGTTGGTGGCGAACGGGGGAGCCTTGCCACAGGCATGAGCCCGTCAGCGTCTGGGGCAGAGCTGGGATATGAAAACTGTAACCCAGTTCACGGCTCCTTCAGCCTGCCACGTGCCTTCTGGTCAAACTTCACTTCCTGAAGAAGCCAAGTTATTAACACACGGGTAGCAGGGAGTGGCAGGGAAGGCACAGACAGCGTGGGTGGGAGGCAGTGGGGAGACACGCACATTGGGACTCTTGAAAGGGAAGAGATCCTGGGCCCCGGAGACCCTTCATTACTGGCAAGTGCTTCGGGAGAAGGACAGACCTGCCCTAGAGGGGAATGTCCATGAACAGTGGCTCAGAGCATTCTGGAGCTCCCCAGGTCAAAGGTCAGCCACCATCAGAGGGTCCAAAGGTTAAGGCAAAGCTCTTGTGGAGCCAAACCGCTGACTTGTCGTGGTGGGAACTTTGTTTGTTTGTTTGCCGTGGCTGGAGGTTTAGTGTAAACATGTGAATGACTCGCATCTGCGATGAGAGCGTCTCCTAGTCCCTAGGAGGCCCTTTTGCGGACACGTCATCCAGTGAGGAGGCCAGGGCTGGGGGGGGCGGTATCGGGCTCCTTATGTCCTGAGTGACAGAGGGGACGGGGAGGAAAAGAAGCAGCAACAGGGAAGACAGACAGCACCTGACAGATGGTAGACACCTGCACCTGCCGTGTGGGGGCGGCGCCGCGGGCCCAGGGACCCCCCCCCCCCCAATCAGCCGCCCCAGGCTCCACTGGGATGCCGCCAGGCCTGGGCCTGAGATATGGGCCCACGATGTGGAGACCCTCCCCGAATGTGGAGGAAGCCAGCACTCCCCTCAGAGTAAAGGGAGGAGGAAATTGCTCAAACTTTGTAGAAGGTCGAGGAGCTCAACAGGCCTAGAGGATCAGGACGAGATGCCCTTGGCCCGGGGCCTCTTCACTGCACAACCCCAGGGGGCGCCAGCCACAAAGTGTTCTGGTGAGAGGGCAGCCGGCTCTTGAGTCTAGGGTTACTTGATCCTTGCCTCTCGTGGGGAGGAAGGGCAGAGACAGTGGAGGAGGAAGGAGGAAGGAAGAAAGGATGGAAAAGAAGAAAGGAAGGTGGGAAGGAGAGAGGGAGGAAGGGAGCGGCAAATCCTTCCTGAATCCCGACTTTGTATCAGGCCCTCGGCTGGCCTGGGACTTTCAGGTGGGTGAGCAGAGAGAGGGCAGAGAGAAGGACGGGGATCAGGGCTGGGGGTGGGAGAGGGAAGCCGCCAGAGGAGGGCCGAGCCCCTTGAAAGATGCTATTGTTTGAGGTCTCTGCTCAGAGAAGCCCTGAGTAAAAAGAGCTTGTTAGAGAGGGCCAGGCTGGAGACAAGCAGCTCTCAGAGAGCCAGTGAACCGTGTGAAATGACTTAAACTAACATCCCTGACTGCACTGGGCTGGGACCCAGGAGTCAGGACCGTGTGCTCATCAGAAATTCATAGAAGGTGCCCCGCGGCTCGGCTTTCTCTGGTCGCCTTGTTCATTGAGCAGTTTTTTCTTTCCAGTCCTGCGGCTCTGAAAGGGAGACAGGGGCTGCCTGATGGGGAAGATCAAGTGGCCTTTGAAAACCTCTCTCGGAGTTTATTAAACCCCGGGGCCGGGGCAGGCCGACCTGGAGGCCCTGCCAGGCCTGGCTCCGCCCCCCCCGGGCTCCCCGTAGGGAACCTGGCCCACTCGCAGGTCCCAAATTGGCAGGCCGGTGGCAAGGGACAGGGAGCGGGTCCTGGAGGAACTGGAGTGGACACACACAGCTTCTTCCAGGAGATGGGGGAAGGGACGCGAGGGAGGGGACCTGAGCAGGGTGGAGGCCTGTCACCCCGGGGCCGGGCCGCCTGCTTCCTGCTGGAACTCTCGTTGTCAAAGTGTTTGTGCTAAAGGTCCACCTAGAGGCGAGGGGCCGGGACGAGGAATCAGACGATCTCTAGGCTGGATCCCAGCTCAGTGACCAAGGAAGGTCAGGAATGAGGCTTCTCAGAGGAAGCCTCAAGTTTCTGGGACCTGGAGTCCCTCGGAGACGAAGAGGCAAGACGTCACACCCGCTGATGTGATGCCCCCGACCTCAGCTCCAGAGGGACTGGTCTGGGCTGAGACAGTGCACAAAAGCACCTGGGAAGTTCGCCACGTGGTCCGGAAAACTCCCGTGGAGATGCTCGGCGAGCTGTGGAGCCCCGAGTGGACAGAAAGTGTAGTTGTGGTGGATCCATTCATTCCACAAATACTGACGAAGGGCCTCCTGTGTGCTAGACACTGTTCTAGACGCTGATCGAAGTGGGGAGCAAAGCGATGGCCGGGCTGTCAGGGAGCGAGGAGGAGCTGCGGCTGGACGAGGCCGTTCTGGAATCCACAGGCTGGTGACCCCAGGCAATACCTGCAGGTCTCTGAGGTACGCGTGGGGCGGGCGGAGGGGCAGACCCATGAGGGACCTACATTCAACCAGAGCCGCCCCCTTTGACCTGCTTATAACCTGGGATTCCGTGTCCGATTTCTTTTGAAAAGACAACTCACCTTGTTTAAAAAGTTGGAAACCATCACCCCCCACCCCCCACCCCCCCACACCCTATTTCAGTCTTTTCTCTCTCGTGTCATTTACCGTGCCCCTTCCCTCATCAGCCGAGGCTCCTCGCTTCCTTCTCCCCACACCCTTCCCCAGAGGAGACTGAGCTTTGCCGAGCCGGGTTGGGTTTGGAATCCGGTCTATCTCGACCCCTTTTTATGCTTCCCCATCAAACGAGTTCAAAGTCCTTTCAAGTTTTTCCTGAGTCTCTTTCTAAGGAACTGTAGAGAATAAACAGATGGGGACAGTCTGGAGATATAAGGCTAGAGTTCAAAGTCATATAGGATAAATGTCCCTGGGCCCTGACTAGATTGTAAGGTGTGAGAAATGGCTGGATTTCCCCAGTGTGGTAGGCCTCTTTCTCCAGGGCCCAGGCAGCTAACAGGCAAGTTTGAAGCACTTAGCTCCCAAGTTAAGGCCAGCCCTAGTCTCTCTTCGGGATTATGGGTCAGTGATTTAACCTATGGGTCCAGCAAGCTCTGAAGGACATTGGTTTGGGCAGTGATGGCAGTGGTCCTTTTAGCTTGGCTTCTCGGTGTCAGATACCAAGCAAACCTGGGCTAGCAGAGAGGTTTCAGCTCATGGACCAACCGTTCGGACTGGGGCGCGTGCCTGGAACACTCTGTTTAGACACATCTGGAGAGTGTGTTGTTGTTGTTGTGTTACTGTTATTGCTATTATTCTGAGAGTGTTATTATTGACTTGCGATGTCTGCCGTGGGTACAACCTGGAGGAATGATGAAACCCGTGCTGTTTCTCTCATTCCTGAGACAAATGAAAAGAGAGAACTACAAGGCTCATGCTGATCACATTTTTTTTCTGAACGACAGAAAAATGAGAACGAATGATCTGACAGAGAATCAGAATATTTGAATTTGGGAACTGTGCCCCAACATTGGTATACATGTTCACTGCCCGTTCCATGCTAGAATCAGAGTTCTTATAGCTGGTAGGGCTCCCAAGAGGAATTATACCGTAGTGGTTTTCAAGTCACTCTTTTACAGGCTCACAATGGTAAGCTCTTCTTTCAAGGAAATCTTACAAGGAGGTCCCTGTGGCGCAGCAGGTTAAGGACCTGGTGGTGTCAGTGCCAGGGCTCCAGTCACTACTGTGGGTGGATTCGATCCCTGGCCCAGGAACTTCCACATACCGTCGGTTCAGTCAAAAAAAAAAAAAAGGGAGATCTTACACAAAGTGTAAACAAATAAACAAACGCCGCAGTTAAGGTGAGACTGCTCTGGTTGAGACAGGGCTGGGCCGTGGGACAAGGGCCCTGCCAGCTCTGAACGTCCTCCCTCCCACCGCCTGCCCCTTGCGGTCTTTCCAGGAGCTCCTTGGAGCCCGTCTGAAGCTACTGACCCACTCTTCCTCTCTGCTTTTAGGGGGGTTTTTTACAACCTTTTGCAGAAGTGAACAAATTGGGACTCAGGAGGCTGAGTTAAATTAGAGTTGATGCCCAGTTATCCAGGCAGCCGTGTCATGTTCACACACCTCCATGCATACCACCTGACCTGCATCTTCAAACTCCCTTCATTCCCTTGCTCCTAAGAAGTGAGCCCCACCTGTTGTTCTTTCTGAGCTTTCTGCTCCCATGCCTTGCTGCGCGTGCCTTTATAGCACAGCCACATGCCGCCCTCCACGCCCACGGCTTAATGGGGATCCCAAGACCTGGTCTGCTGCCCGGGCTGATTCTTGGTGCCCTTGGTCCCAGCCCCCTCCCATCACTTGTCCACCTCCCCTTGCTCTCTGGGTCCAGAGGGGGCCACGGCTGCCCAGGACTTGAGCCCTCTGCTGCTGTGCTGGGATGAGCTTCTGGCTCTGTACCCAAAGCCCACTTCCCCCCTCCCAACCTGGGCCCTGCCCTTATCATACTCACCTTCCGGATGCACCACGTGGTTCTCTCACCTACCCCTTTGTCCTTTGTTCATTCCACACCCTGAAATGCCCCCAGGTTTCCTCCTTATTTCAATTTCTTCCCAGGACCTTCCCTGGGTTGAAGAGACATAAAGCTAGTTTTTCTCTAATATTTCCACCCATTCATCCACAATTAGCACAGACCCCACTGGCAGACCGTGCTGGGCATCAGGCCAGGGTTAGTTTACTTTGTTCTTGGGTGCTGAGCTCTGGTGTCCTCCTGATTAATTTTGTGGTCTGTGTGTCCTCTGCCTGTGTCCGCATACGCACGGCTGTTTGACGCTGTAGCTCCATAGCAAGCATTTAATAAAGAGAGCACAATGAGAAAGGCAAACAGACCATGGAGAGGGCAGGGGTGCTGGGCGTGCTGGCTGGGCTGGGCCTGATGCGGGGAGGAGCTGGGATGGAGGGGCTGGCTTTCTTCCCCACGGGGTTCAGTCTCCTCCATGGGGAAGTTTGGGACTGTGTTAGCAGGACTTGCCAGCTCCCACCCAAGTCTCCCGAACGATCCTGGGTTGCATCAGGGACCCGGCTCTGCTGACAGCCCTGTCTTTACCTCCCAACCCTTTACCTCCCCAAAAGACAGCGAGGGGCTGGCTGCAGTTCAGTGCCTGTCAACTAATTTGGTGGGAAGGAAACATGAACCATTCCAAACACTGCTTATTGGAGCTGGGTAAACTCGCACACCACAGTTTACTTTGCTGTCAGAAATCCCTTAGCTTACCACAGAGCAGAACCCCAGAGGACCGGGGCCACCCCCACCCCAGCCTCTCCCCCTCCTTCTCCCCTCCCCCAGAGGAGGCCCCGCCTCTCTCTTTCCAGCCCGAGACTCCCTGAGGTCCCTTCTGAGCTCCAGCCCCCGCCCTACCTCTTCTTGCTCCCCAGCCCTCCTCCTCCTCCTGCCTCTTTCCATCCAACTCTGGATCCTTCCCGAATCCTCCTCCAGACTCAGTGTCTTTCAGCCAAAGGCCAGCGGAGCTCACCCCCAGAGCAGAGAGACAGGGCAGCGGGAGGAGAGTAGGGGCATTTTTTAAGGGGCTGGGGGAGATCAGGATTCACCCACTTTTCTTCCTGGCTCCACGCAGCCCTGGGCCATGGACCCGCGATTCGGGAGGGGCAGGAGTTGAGCCTAAAAAGTGCACAACTGGAATCAGAGGCGCGGGAGAGGCGTTCAGATGAGGCTGGAGGCGCAGCTCTGCTGGAGCAGGGCCCCGGGTAGGTGCTTGAGGAGTTCTGAGTTGGGAATGAAGGTGTCACGGAGGCTGGACCTACCCTGGCCTCCACTCAAGCGTTCCTCGATATGACAGCTTCCACCTCCCTGCTGGCCTCCCGCGCCCCCACCTCTCCTGAGATATTTGCAGCCGAGCCAAGGTTTTCTCTTTGGCTTCACTTGGAAGTGCAAACCTTGTGGGCTTGAGATGAAACATATGCTGCTCTGGAATGTGGCTATTCGCCAAGGGAGTGCTCAGAGGCCCCTGCAGAATTTGCAACCATCTGCCTGGGGTTGAGTGGGGGTGTGTAACAGACTGTTTGGGGCCAGGAAGGAGCGATGGAGGCTGAGGGCACCTTCCTTCTTTCCCCCACTTAGGCCCAGGGCTTCTTTCAACACTCGAGTGGATTTCAATGTACTGTGTTTCCTCCCCTGGGGAGACCCAAAGCCAGGCTCAACCTCAGATGCCCTGGGCCTCGCCGCTGGCTCCCCAGTGAGCAGGTGCCGATTAGCACGGTACTTGGCATCTTGTTGCAATGTAATTCATTTCCTGCCCAAAGGCACCAGAAATTGCCCCTGCCTGCTTCCCCTGGGGACCCATGTTTTCTGCTCTCTCTCTCCAGCTCCGTGTGACTTACTGTCCTTGCCCCTGAGGCTGACCCTCTCCTCTAGCATCCCCTGTCCTCACAGGTCCCCATGGCCCAGCCGGGAACTCCCAGTTGTAGGAATCCCCGCTGACCCGCCTGCCCTCTCTGGTGTAGTCAGAGAGCCACGGCTCCAGCCTTGTCCTTGGCTTCTCCAAAGTACGGAAATAAAATTTTCTTCTTGAAATGAGGGCTTCTGACCCCACTCCATAGGACGCCCTGCCTGGGCTATCTTGGCTGACAGCAGGGCCAGGCTGGAAAGCTTCTGGCAGGGACTAGTCCCCAGGGATGGGTGGTTTATCATCAGAGGCCGCTGGCAGAGACCCCATCAAAGGCATGGGTCAGAGAGCTCTATTTTGGGAAATTGCTGTGGAGCAGGGATGGTGAGGGAGCTCTCAGAGGTTGGAAAGGATCTTGAAGATGATTTGACTCAACACTGTTCATTTATTATTATTATTAATTTTTTTTAACTTATGGAGAATCTAAGAACCAAAGGGGGAAGGCTGTTTTCCCCAGGCCATTCTGTGGGTCGGTGGCAGAGCTGGAGTCAGAAAGCAGGGACTCTTGACTCGCCATCCGGTGCACCCCTTTGAGAAATTTCACCCTGTCTCCAGAATGCTATGGAAGTAGGTGACTGTGCTTCAGTGGAGCTTCTGCCCCCTGGCTTTCAAGATCCACTCCTGAGGAGTTCCCACTGTGACTCAGTGGTTAAGAACCTGACTAGTATCCATGAGGATGCAGGTTTGATTCCTGGCCTAGCTCAGTGGGTTAAGGATCCCGCATTGCTGTGAGTAGGTAATAAATCAGGCTAAGATGTGTTGCTGTGAGCTGTGGTGTAGGCTGGTAGGCTAGGGGTTGAATTGGAGCTGCAGCTGCCAGCCTACGCCACAGCCACAGCAACATGGTATCCTAGCCGCATCTGTGACCTACACCACAGCTCACGGCAACACCAGATCCTTAACCCACTGAGCAAGGCCAGGATTCGAACCTGCGTCCTCACGGATGCTAGTCAGGTTCGTTTCCACTGAGCCACGACGGGAACTCCCCTTACTCATCATCTGTACCTTGTGTTCCTCTCCTCAGCCTTAGCTCATTTGACCGGGAGTTGATGCCCAAGGCCGGGTGGCACACAGGCGGGACCACAGCCACTCTGTTTCCTCTTTGAGAGTTTGGAATAAAAAAGCCTGGACTCTGAAGCCATTTAGTTGTAGGGAGTTGGACTGAAACTTCCTCTTCAGTGAGAACTTGAGTCTGGGCCCTATGGTGAAACCATGAGCAAACTAAATAACACACAGAAAAGTATGAGACAGGAGACTCCTGTTCCGAGAGGCACAAGGACCACGAGATGAAAAGCAGGAGGCCTGGTACTCACTTATTTGCAATGTCTTTGTCTTCCAATAGCTGCCCCTATATGCAGGTTTTGTTTTTTCCCCCACACCTGCGGCATGTGGAAGTTTCCAGGTCAGGGGTCAAATCTGAGCCACAGCTGCAGTCTGCACACCAGAGCCTTAGCCCGCTGCACCACAAAGCAACTTCCCCTGTAACCACTTTTGATATGTGAATGGGTTTCTGCTCCTTGTGACCCGGAAGTGATGAAGAAGGGAGCATTTTATCATAAAGTCCCCCAAACAAACCCAACTTGGGCTGGACGAGAGCTGCCGATGGGCAAAATGCATTCCCACTCTGTCAAGGCAGAGGTGGGTCTCCGGGGGTGGAGATTAGGGACCGCTGGCTGCCATCCAGTGTTCTGCTACTTAGAGAGGAGAACTCAGCCACAGGCCCTGCCACCTCCCTCACCTTCCTTTAGGGAAAAATGCCTATGTTGTGGGTACCATAACTTGAGAAGCCCTCTGCATCCTATTTCACCTCCTAGGGAATATTGGAATGAGTGTAACTCTTCCTTGTGGAGAAACTTCTAGCGTATCCACTGCTGTTATCCAGTATTAATCTCCTCTCCATGAAGATAGCATCGTGTGTGTGTGTGTGTGTGTGTGTGTGTGTACGCGCGCGGGCGCACACCCACACGTGTGCTGGGGGATGATGCGGCTGGTGGAGAGATGGAGAGGTGGTCAGCTGATTGCTAGAATGTGGGTTTGAGGGGGACAAAGATACAACCAGCTCCATCTAAGTTGGCTCAAGGACTTGCAGTGGGGGTGACAGACCCGTGAGTGTGCCCCGCACTGGCTCCAAGCGGAGAGAGACCAGTCCCGCCTCACCCTCCATTTGGAAGACAGGGCCGTATCTCACCACAAAGCTACATCTGCCAGCCAGATGAGCGGTACCTGTAAAAACATCCCACATCAAGCTGCGTCAGCCTAATGCCTCTTCCAGGGCCTTCTGACAACAGGAAAATGATCCCAGAACTACATTTCCCGAAGGACTCAAAGATGCTTGCCCTTGAGCACGGAGCAGGGGATCTAATGTTGTCCACAGACTCGCAGGTGGACTCTTGCAAGGGGAGATGAAGGGGAGACAGGCCGGATGAACAAGGAGAGGGGCGAGGGGAGAAAAGCAGATCCTTAAAGAGAGTCCCTACCCTCTATAACAAACACCCGTGCCGTCTACTGAGTGCCTCCACCGTGACAGGCCTCTTATAGACGTTAGTGCGTTTAATTCTTACAACACTCCAGAATATGCATCACTTTCCTCATTTCACAGAGGAAGACAATCAGCTCTAACGTGGGCAATGTTAGAATGGTCCCTGTGTTTGGGGCCTGGGGAGGGCTTTCTGTGGTGGGGACACAAAATTAGGTTCCCTTTCTTTCTTTCCTTCCTTCCTTCCTTCCTTCCTTTCTTTCTTTCCTTCCTTCCTTCCTTCCTTCCTTTCTTTCTTTCCTTCCTTCCTTCCTTCCTCCTTTCTTTCTTTCCTTCCTTCCTTCTTTCTTTCTCTCTCTCTCTCTCTTTCTTTCCTTCCTTCCTTCCTTCCTTCCTTCCTTCCT